>OZ038498.1:17924760-17937260 GCA_964036315.1 Acanthosepion esculentum | reverse complement strand
GAGAAAATATGAACATAGATAGATAGATAGATAGATAGATAGATAGATAGATAGATTGATATGAACAGATTGAGATAAATATGAACATAGATAGATAGATAGATAGATTGATATGAACAGTTGAGATAAATATGAACATAGATAGATAGATAGATAGATTGATATGAACAAATTGAGATAAATATGGACATAGATAGATAGATAGATAGATAGATAGATAGATAGATAGATTGATATGAACAGATTGAGATAAATATGAACATAGATAGATAGATAGATAGTTAGATAGATTGATATGAACAGATTGAGATAAATATCAACATAGATAGATAGATAGATAGATAGATAGATAGATAGATTGATATGAACAGATTGAGATAAATATGAACATAGATAGATAGATAGATAGATAGATAGATTGATTGATATCAACAGATTGAGATAAATATGAACATAGATAGATAGATAGATTGATATGAACAGATTGAGATAAATATGAACATAGATAGATAGATAGATAGATAGATAGATAGATTGATATGAACAGATTGAGATAAATATGAACATAGATAGATAGATAGATAGATAGATAGATAGATTGATATGAACAGATTGAGATAAATATGAACATAGATAGATAGATAGATAGATAGATAGTTAGATAGATTGATATGAACAGATTGAGATAAATATGAACATAGATAGATAGATAGATTGATATGAACAGATTGAGATAAATATGAACATAGATAGATAGATAGATAGATAGATTGATATGAAGAGATTGAGAAAATATGAACATAGATAGATAGATAGATAGATAGATAGATAGATAGATAGATAGATTGATATGAACAGATTGAGATAAATATGAACATAGATAGATAGATAGATAGATTGATATGAACAGTTGAGATAAATATGAACATAGATAGATAGATAGATAGATTGATATGAACAAATTGAGATAAATATGGACATAGATAGATAGATAGATAGATAGATAGATAGATAGATAGATTGATATGAACAGATTGAGATAAATATGAAGATAGATAGATAGATTGATATGAACAGATTGAGATAAATATGAACATAGATAGATAGATAGATAGATAGATTGATATGAACAGATTGAGATAAATATGAACATAGATAGATAGATAGATTGATATGAACAGATTGAGATAAATATGAACATAGATAGATAGATAGATTGATATGAACAGATTGAGATAAATATGAACATAGATAGATAGATAGATAGATAGATAGATAGATAGATAGATATGAACAGATTGAGAAAAATATGAACATAGATAGATAGATAGATTGATATGAACAGATTGAGATAAATATGAACATAGATAGATAGATAGATAGATAGATAGATAGATAGATTGATATGAACAGATTGAGATAAATATGAACATAGATAGATAGATAGATAGATAGTTAGATAGATTGATATGAACAGATTGAGATAAATATCAACATAGATAGATAGATAGATAGATAGATAGATAGATTGATATGAACAGATTGAGATAAATATGAACATAGATAGATAGATAGATAGATAGATAGATAGATAGATTGATTGATATGAACAGATTGAGATAAATATGAACATAGATAGATAGATAGATAGATAGATAGATAGATAGATAGATAGATAGATTGATATGAACAGATTGAGATAAATATGAACATAGATAGATAGATAGATAGATAGATAGATTGATATGAACAGATTGAGATAAATATGAATATAGATAGATAGATAGATAGATTGATGTGAACAGATTGAGATAAATATGAACATAGATAGATAGATAGATAGATAGATAGATAGATAGATAGATAGATAGATAGATAGATTGATATGAACAGATGGAGATAAATATGAACATAGATAGATAGATAGATTGATATGAACAGATTGAGATAAATATGAACATAGATAGATAGATAGATAGATAGACTGATATGAACAGATTGAGATAAATATGAACATAGATAGATAGATAGATAGATTGATATGAACAGATTGAGATAAATATGAACATAGATAGATAGATAGATTGATATGAACAGATTGAGATAAATATGAACATAGATAGATAGATAGATAGATAGATTGATATGAACAGATTGAGATAAATATGAACATAGATAGATAGATAGATAGATAGATTGATATGAACAGATTGAGATAAATATGAACATAGATAGATAAATAGATAGATAGATAGATATGAACAGATTGAGATAAATATGAACATAGATAGATAGATAGATAGATTGATATGAACAGATTGAGATAAATATGAACATAGATAGATAGATAGATAGATAGATAGATAGATAGATTGATATGAACAGATTGAGATAAATATGAACATAGATAGATAGATAGATTGATATGAACAGATTGAGATAAATATGAACATAGATAGATAGATAGATAGATAGATTGATATGAACAGATTGAGATAAATATGAACATAGATAGATAGATAGATAGATAGATAGATATGAACAGATTGAGATAAATATGAACATAGATAGATAGATAAATAGATAGATAGATAGATAGATATGAACAGATTGAGATAAATATGAACATAGATAGATAGATAGATTGATATGAACAGATTGAGATAAATATGAACATAGATAGATAGATAGATAGATAGATAGATAGATAGATAGATAGATAGATAGATAGATAGATTGATATGAACAGATTGAGATAAATATGAACATAGATAGATAGATAGATAGTTAGATAGATTGATATGAACAGATTGAGATAAATATCAACATAGATAGATAGATAGATAGATAGATAGATTGATATGAACAGATTGAGATAAATATGAACATAGATAGATAGATAGATAGATAGATAGATAGATTGATTGATATGAACAGATTGAGATAAATATGAACATAGATAGATAGATAGATTGATATGAACAGATTGAGATAAATATGAACATAGATAGATAGATAGATAGATAGATAGATAGATAGATAGATAGATAGATATGAACAGATTGAGATAAATATGAACATAGATAGATAGATAGATTGATATGAACAGATTGAGATAAATATGAACATAGATAGATAGATAGATAGATAGATAGATTGATATGAACAGATTGAGATAAATATGAACATAGATAGATAGATAGATAGATAGATAGATAGATTGATATGAACAGATTGAGATAAATATGAACATAGATAGATAGATAGATAGATAGATAGATAGATAGTTAGATAGATTGATATGAACAGATTGAGATAAATATGAACATAGATAGATAGATAGATTGATATGAACAGATTGAGATAAATATGAACATAGATAGATAGATAGATAGATAGATTGATATGAAGAGATTGAGAAAATATGAACATAGATAGATAGATAGATAGATAGATAGATAGATAGATAGATAGATAGATTGATATGAACAGATTGAGATAAATATGAACATAGATAGATAGATAGATAGATTGATATGAACAGTTGAGATAAATATGAACATAGATAGATAGATAGATAGATTGATATGAACAAATTGAGATAAATATGGACATAGATAGATAGATAGATAGATAGATAGATAGATAGATAGATAGATAGATAGATAGATTGATATGAACAGATTGAGATAAATATGAACATAGATAGATAGATAGATTGATATGAACAGATTGAGATAAATATGAACATAGATAGATAGATAGATTGATATGAACAGATTGAGATAAATATGAACATAGATAGATAGATAGATAGATAGATAGATAGATAGATATGAACAGATTGAGAAAAATATGAACATAGATAGATAGATAGATTGATATGAACAGATTGAGATAAATATGAAAATAGATAGATAGATAGATAGATAGATAGATAGATAGATAGATAGATTGATATGAACAGATTGAGATAAATATGAACATAGATAGATAGATAGATAGATAGATAGATAGATATGAACAGATTGAGATAAATATGAACATAGATAGATAGATAGATAGATAGATAGATAGATAGATAGATAGATAGATAGATAGATTGATATGAACAGATTGAGATAAATATGAACATAGATAGATAGATAGATTGATATGAACAGATTGAGATAAATATGAAAATAGATAGATAGATAGATTGATATGAACAGATTGAGATAAATATGAACATAGATAGATAGATAGATAGATAGATAGATAGATAGATAGATTGATATGAAGAGATTGAGAAAATATGAACATAGATAGATAGATAGATAGATAGATAGATAGATTGATATGAACAGATTGAGATAAATATGAACATAGATAGATAGATAGATAGATTGATATGAACAGATTGAGATAAATATGAACATAGATAGATAGATAGATAGATTGATATGAACAGATTGAGATAAATATGAACATAGATAGATAGATAGATAGATAGATTGATATGAACAGATTGAGATAAATATGAAGATAGATAGATAGATTGATATGAACAGATTGAGATAAATATGAACATAGATAGATAGATAGATAGATAGATAGATAGATAGATAGATAGATAGATAGATAGATAGATAGATAGATAGATTGATATGAACAGATTGAGATAAATATGAACATAGATAGATAGATAGATTGATATGAACAGATTGAGATAAATATGAACATAGATAGATAGATAGATTGATATGAACAGATTGAGATAAATATGAACATAGATAGATAGATAAATAGATAGATAGATAGATAGATATGAACAGATTGAGATAAATATGAACATAGATAGATAGATAGATTGATATGAACAGATTGAGATAAATATGAACATAGATAGATAGATAGATAGATAGATAGATAGATAGATAGATAGATGGATTGATATGAACAGATTGAGATAAATATGAACATAGATAGATAGATAGGTAGTTAGATAGATTGATATGAACAGATTGAGATAAATATCAACATAGATAGATAGATAGATAGATAGATAGATAGATAGATTGATATGAACAGATTGAGATAAATATGAACATAGATAGATAGATAGATAGATAGATAGATTGATTGATATGAACAGATTGAGATAAATATGAACATAGATAGATAGATAGATTGATATGAACAGATTGAGATAAATATGAACATAGATAGATAGATAGATTGATATGAACAAATTGAGATAAATATGGACATAGATAGATAGATAGATAGATAGATAGATAGATAGATAGATAGATAGATAGATAGATTGATATGAACAGATTGAGATAAATATGAACATAGATAGATAGATAGATAGTTAGATAGATTGATATGAACAGATTGAGATAAATATCAACATAGATTGATAGATAGATAGATAGATAGATAGATAGATAGATAGATAGATTGATATGAACAGATTTAGATAAATATGAACATAGATAGATAGATAGATAGATAGATAGATAGATTGATTGATATCAACAGATTGAGATAAATATGAACATAGATAGATAGATAGATTGATATGAACAGATTGAGATAAATATGAACATAGATAGATAGATAGATAGATAGATAGATAGATAGATAGATAGATATGAACAGATTGAGATAAATATGAACATAGATAGATAGATAGATTGATATGAACAGATTGAGATAAATATGAACATAGATAGATAGATAGATAGATAGATAGATAGATAGATTGATATGAACAGATTGAGATAAATATGAACATAGATAGATAGATAGATAGATAGATAGATAGATAGATAGATTGATATGAACAGATTGAGATAAATATGAACATAGATAGATAGATAGATAGATAGATAGTTAGATAGATTGATATGAACAGATTGAGATAAATATGAACATAGATAGATAGATAGATTGATATGAACAGATTGAGATAAATATGAACATAGATAGATAGATAGATAGATAGATTGATATGAAGAGATTGAGAAAATATGAACATAGATAGATAGATAGATAGATAGATAGATAGATAGATAGATAGATAGATTGATATGAACAGATTGAGATAAATATGAACATAGATAGATAGATAGATAGATTGATATGAACAGTTGAGATAAATATGAACATAGATAGATAGATAGATAGATTGATATGAACAAATTGAGATAAATATGGACATAGATAGATAGATAGATAGATAGATAGATAGATAGATTGATATGAACAGATTGAGATAAATATGAAGATAGATAGATAGATTGATATGAACAGATTGAGATAAATATGAACATAGATAGATAGATAGATAGATAGATTGATATGAACAGATTGAGATAAATATGAACATAGATAGATAGATAGATTGATATGAACAGATTGAGATAAATATGAACATAGATAGATAGATAGATTGATATGAACAGATTGAGATAAATATGAACATAGATAGATAGATAGATAGATAGATAGATAGATAGATAGATAGATATGAACAGATTGAGAAAAATATGAACATAGATAGATAGATAGATTGATATGAACAGATTGAGATAAATATGAACATAGATAGATAGATAGATAGATAGATAGATAGATTGATATGAACAGATTGAGATAAATATGAACATAGATAGATAGATAGATAGATAGTTAGATAGATTGATATGAACAGATTGAGATAAATATCAACATAGATAGATAGATAGATAGATAGATAGATAGATTGATATGAACAGATTGAGATAAATATGAACATAGATAGATAGATAGATAGATAGATAGATAGATTGATTGATATGAACAGATTGAGATAAATATGAACATAGATAGATAGATAGATAGATAGATAGATAGATAGATAGATAGATAGATTGATATGAACAGATTGAGATAAATATGAACATAGATAGATAGATAGATAGATAGATAGATAGATTGATATGAACAGATTGAGATAAATATGAATATAGATAGATAGATAGATAGATTGATGTGAACAGATTGAGATAAATATGAACATAGATAGATAGATAGATAGATAGATAGATAGATAGATAGATAGATAGATAGATAGATAGATAGATTGATATGAACAGATGGAGATAAATATGAACATAGATAGATAGATAGATTGATATGAACAGATTGAGATAAATATGAACATAGATAGATAGATAGATAGATAGACTGATATGAACAGATTGAGATAAATATGAACATAGATAGATAGATAGATAGATTGATATGAACAGATTGAGATAAATATGAACATAGATAGATAGATAGATTGATATGAACAGATTGAGATAAATATGAACATAGATAGATAGATAGATAGATAGATTGATATGAACAGATTGAGATAAATATGAACATAGATAGATAGATAGATAGATTGATATGAACAGATTGAGATAAATATGAACATAGATAGATAAATAGATAGATAGATAGATATGAACAGATTGAGATAAATATGAACATAGATAGATAGATAGATAGATTGATATGAACAGATTGAGATAAATATGAACATAGATAGATAGATAGATAGATAGATAGATAGATAGATTGATATGAACAGATTGAGATAAATATGAACATAGATAGATAGATAGATTGATATGAACAGATTGAGATAAATATGAACATAGATAGATAGATAGATAGATAGATTGATATGAACAGATTGAGATAAATATGAACATAGATAGATAGATAGATAGATAGATAGATAGATAGATATGAACAGATTGAGATAAATATGAACATAGATAGATAGATAGATTGATATGAACAGATTGAGATAAATATGAACATAGATAGATAGATAAATAGATAGATAGATAGATAGATATGAACAGATTGAGATAAATATGAACATAGATAGATAGATAGATTGATATGAACAGATTGAGATAAATATGAACATAGATAGATAGATAGATAGATAGATAGATAGATAGATAGATAGATAGATAGATAGATAGATAGATTGATATGAACAGATTGAGATAAATATGAACATAGATAGATAGATAGATAGTTAGATAGATTGATATGAACAGATTGAGATAAATATCAACATAGATAGATAGATAGATAGATAGATAGATAGATAGATAGATAGATAGATAGATTGATATGAACAGATTGAGATAAATATGAACATAGATAGATAGATAGATAGATAGATAGATTGATTGATATGAACAGATTGAGATAAATATGAACATAGATAGATAGATAGATTGATATGAACAGATTGAGATAAATATGAACATAGATAGATAGATAGATAGATAGATAGATAGATAGATAGATAGATAGATAGATAGATAGATAGATAGATAGATATGAACAGATTGAGATAAATATGAACATAGATAGATAGATAGATTGATATGAACAGATTGAGATAAATATGAACATAGATAGATAGATAGATAGATAGATAGATTGATATGAACAGATTGAGATAAATATGAACATAGATAGATAGATAGATAGATAGATAGATAGATTGATATGAACAGATTGAGATAAATATGAACATAGATAGATAGATAGATAGATAGATAGATAGTTAGATAGATTGATATGAACAGATTGAGATAAATATGAACATAGATAGATAGATAGATTGATATGAACAGATTGAGATAAATATGAACATAGATAGATAGATAGATAGATAGATTGATATGAAGAGATTGAGAAAATATGAACATAGATAGATAGATAGATAGATAGATAGATAGATTGATATGAACAGATTGAGATAAATATGAACATAGATAGATAGATAGATAGATTGATATGAACAGTTGAGATAAATATGAACATAGATAGATAGATAGATAGATTGATATGAACAAATTGAGATAAATATGGACATAGATAGATAGATAGATAGATAGATAGATAGATAGATAGATAGATTGATATGAACAGATTGAGATAAATATGAAGATAGATAGATAGATTGATATGAACAGATTGAGATAAATATGAACATAGATAGATAGATAGATAGATAGATTGATATGAACAGATTGAGATAAATATGAACATAGATAGATAGATAGATTGATATGAACAGATTGAGATAAATATGAACATAGATAGATAGATAGATTGATATGAACAGATTGAGATAAATATGAACATAGATAGATAGATAGATAGATAGATAGATAGATAGATATGAACAGATTGAGAAAAATATGAACATAGATAGATAGATAGATTGATATGAACAGATTGAGATAAATATGAAAATAGATAGATAGATAGATAGATAGATAGATAGATAGATAGATTGATATGAACAGATTGAGATAAATATGAACATAGATAGATAGATAGATAGATAGATAGATAGATATGAACAGATTGAGATAAATATGAACATAGATAGATAGATAGATAGATAGATAGATAGATTGATATGAACAGATTGAGATAAATATGAACATAGATAGATAGATAGATTGATATGAACAGATTGAGATAAATATGAAAATAGATAGATAGATAGATTGATATGAACAGATTGAGATAAATATGAACATAGATAGATAGATAGATAGATAGATAGATAGATAGATAGATAGATTGATATGAAGAGATTGAGAAAATATGAACATAGATAGATAGATAGATAGATAGATAGATTGATATGAACAGATTGAGATAAATATGAACATAGATAGATAGATAGATTGATATGAACAGATTGAGATAAATATGAACATAGATAGATAGATAGATAGATTGATATGAACAGATTGAGATAAATATGAACATAGATAGATAGATAGATAGATAGATTGATATGAACAGATTGAGATAAATATGAAGATAGATAGATAGATTGATATGAACAGATTGAGATAAATATGAACATAGATAGATAGATAGATAGATAGATAGATAGATAGATAGATAGATAGATAGATTGATATGAACAGATTGAGATAAATATGAACATAGATAGATAGATAGATTGATATGAACAGATTGAGATAAATATGAACATAGATAGATAGATAGATTGATATGAACAGATTGAGATAAATATGAACATAGATAGATAGATAAATAGATAGATAGATAGATAGATATGAACAGATTGAGATAAATATGAACATAGATAGATAGATAGATTGATATGAACAGATTGAGATAAATATGAACATAGATAGATAGATAGATAGATAGATAGATAGATAGATAGATAGATAGATTGATATGAACAGATTGAGATAAATATGAACATAGATAGATAGATAGATAGTTAGATAGATTGATATGAACAGATTGAGATAAATATCAACATAGATAGATAGATAGATAGATAGATAGATAGATAGATAGATTGATATGAACAGATTGAGATAAATATGAACATAGATAGATAGATACATAGATAGATAGATTGATTGATATGAACAGATTGAGATAAATATGAACATAGATAGATAGATAGATTGATATGAACAGATTGAGATAAATATGAACATAGATAGATAGATAGATAGATAGATAGATAGATAGATAGATATGAACAGATTGAGATAAATATGAACATAGATAGATAGATAGATTGATATGAACAGATTGAGATAAATATGAACATAGATAGATAGATAGATAGATAGATAGATAGATTGATATGAACAGATTGAGATAAATATGAACATAGATAGATAGATAGATAGATAGATAGATAGATTGATATGAACAGATTGAGATAAATATGAACATAGATAGATAGATAGATAGATAGATAGATAGATAGATAGTTAGATAGATTGATATGAACAGATTGAGATAAATATGAACATAGATAGATAGATAGATTGATATGAACAGATTGAGATAAATATGAACATAGATAGATAGATAGATAGATAGATTGATATGAAGAGATTGAGAAAATATGAACATAGATAGATAGATAGATAGATAGATAGATAGATAGATTGATATGAACAGATTGAGATAAATATGAACATAGATAGATAGATAGATAGATTGATATGAACAGTTGAGATAAATATGAACATAGATAGATAGATAGATAGATTGATATGAACAAATTGAGATAAATATGGACATAGATAGATAGATAGATAGATAGATAGATAGATAGATAGATAGATAGATTGATATGAACAGATTGAGATAAATATGAAGATAGATAGATAGATTGATATGAACAGATTGAGATAAATATGAACATAGATAGATAGATAGATAGATTGATATGAACAGATTGAGATAAATATGAACATAGATAGATAGATAGATTGATATGAACAGATTGAGATAAATATGAACATAGATAGATAGATAGATAGATAGATAGATAGATAGATATGAACAGATTGAGAAAAATATGAATATAGATAGATAGATAGATTGATATGAACAGATTGAGATAAATATGAACATAGATAGATAGATAGATAGATAGATAGATAGATAGATAGATAGATAGATAGATTGATATGAACAGATTGAGATAAATATGAACATAGATAGATAGATAGATAGATAGTTAGATAGATTGATATGAACAGATTGAGATAAATATCAACATAGATAGATAGATAGATAGATAGATAGATAGATTGATATGAACAGATTGAGATAAATATGAACATAGATAGATAGATAGATAGATAGATAGATAGATAGATAGATTGATTGATATGAACAGATTGAGATAAATATGAACATAGATAGATAGATAGATAGATAGATAGATAGATAGATAGATAGATTGATATGAACAGATTGAGATAAATATGAACATAGATAGATAGATAGATAGATAGATAGATTGATATGAACAGATTGAGATAAATATGAATATAGATAGATAGATAGATAGATTGATGTGAACAGATTGAGATAAATATGAACATAGATAGATAGATAGATAGATAGATAGATAGATAGATAGATAGATAGATAGATAGATTGATATGAACAGATGGAGATAAATATGAACATAGATAGATAGATAGATTGATATGAACAGATTGAGATAAATATGAACATAGATAGATAGATAGATAGATAGACTGATATGAACAGATTGAGATAAATATGAACATAGATAGATAGATAGATTGATATGAACAGATTGAGATAAATATGAACATAGATAGATAGATAGATTGATATGAACAGATTGAGATAAATATGAACATAGATAGATAGATAGATAGATTGATATGAACAGATTGAGATAAATATGAACATAGATAGATAAATAGATAGATAGATAGATATGAACAGATTGAGATAAATATGAACATAGATAGATAGATAGATAGATTGATATGAACAGATTGAGATAAATATGAACATAGATAGATAGATAGATAGATAGATAGATAGATAGATTGATATGAACAGATTGAGATAAATATGAACATAGATAGATAGATAGATTGATA
>OZ038498.1:17917260-17919760 GCA_964036315.1 Acanthosepion esculentum | reverse complement strand
TAGATAGATAGATAGATAGATTGATTGATATGAACAGATTGAGATAAATATGAACATAGATAGATAGATAGATTGATATGAACAGATTGAGATAAATATGAACATAGATAGATAGATAGATAGATAGATAGATAGATAGATAGATAGATAGATAGATAGATAGATAGATATGAACAGATTGAGATAAATATGAACATAGATAGATAGATAGATTGATATGAACAGATTGAGATAAATATGAACATAGATAGATAGATAGATAGATAGATAGATAGATTGATATGAACAGATTGAGATAAATATGAACATAGATAGATAGATAGATAGATAGATAGTTAGATAGATTGATATGAACAGATTGAGATAAATATCAACATAGATAGATAGATAGATAGATAGATAGATTGATATGAACAGATTGAGATAAATATGAACATAGATAGATAGATAGATTGATATGAACAGATTGAGATAAATATGAACATAGATAGATAGATAGATAGATAGATTGATATGAAGAGATTGAGAAAATATGAACATAGATAGATAGATAGATAGATAGATAGATAGATAGATTGATTGATATGAACAGATTGAGATAAATATGAACATAGATAGATAGATAGATTGATATGAACAGATTGATATAAATATGAACATAGATAGATAGATAGATTGATATGAACAGATTGAGATAAATATGAACATAGATAGATAGATAGATAGATAGATTGATATGAAGAGATTGAGAAAATATGAACATAGATAGATAGATAGATAGATAGATAGATTGATATGAACAGATTGAGATAAATATGAACATAGATAGATAGATAGATAGATTGATATGAACAAATTGAGATAAATATGGACATAGATAGATAGATAGATAGATAGATAGATAGATAGATAGATAGATTGATATGAACAGATTGAGATAAATATGAAGATAGATAGATAGATTGATATGAACAGATTGAGATAAATATGAACATAGATAGATAGATAGATAGATTGATATGAACAGATTGAGATAAATATGAACATAGATAGATAGATAGATTGATATGAACAGATTGAGATAAATATGAACATAGATAGATAGATAGATTGATATGAACAGATTGAGATAAATATGAACATAGATAGATAGATAGATAGATAGATTGATATGAAGAGATTGAGAAAATATGAACATAGATAGATAGATAGATAGATAGATAGATAGATAGATTGATATGAACAGATTGAGATAAATATGAACATAGATAGATAGATAGATAGATTGATATGAACAAATTGAGATAAATATGGACATAGATAGATAGATAGATAGATAGATAGATAGATAGATAGATAGATAGATAGATTGATATGAACAGATTGAGATAAATATGAAGATAGATAGATAGATTGATATGAACAGATTGAGATAAATATGAACATAGATAGATAGATAGATAGATAGATTGATATGAACAGATTGAGATAAATATGAACATAGATAGATAGATAGATTGATATGAACAGATTGAGATAAATATGAACATAGATAGATAGATAGATTGATATGAACAGATTGAGATAAATATGAACATAGATAGATAGATAGATAGATAGATAGATAGATAGATAGATAGATAGATATGAACAGATTGAGAAAAATATGAACATAGATAGATAGATAGATTGATATGAACAGATTGAGATAAATATGAACATAGATAGATAGATAGATAGATAGATAGATAGATAGATAGATAGATAGATTGATATGAACAGATTGAGATAAATATGAACATAGATAGATAGATAGATAGATAGTTAGATAGATTGATATGAACAGATTGAGATAAATATCAACATAGATAGATAGATAGATAGATAGATAGATAGATTGATATGAACAGATTGAGATAAATATGAACATAGATAGATAGATAGATAGATAGATAGATAGATAGATAGATTGATTGATATGAACAGATTGAGATAAATATGAACATAGATAGATAGATAGATAGATAGATAGATAGATAGATAGATTGATATGGACAGATTGAGATAAATATGAACATAGATAGATAGATAGATAGATAGATAGATTGATATGAACAGATTGAGATAAATATGAATATAGATAGATAGATAGATAGATTGATGTGAACAGATTGAGATAAATATGAACATAGATAGATAGATAGATAGATAGATAGATAGATAGATAGATAGATAGATAGATAGATTGATATGAACAGATGGAGATAAATATGAACATAGATAGATAGATAGATTGATATGAACAGATTGAGATAAATATGAACATAGATAGATAGATAGATAGATAGACTGATATGAACAGATTGAGATAAATATGAACATAGATAGATAGATAGATAGATTGATATGAACAGATTGAGATAAATATGAACATAGATAGATAGATAGATAGATTGATATGAACAGATTGAGATAAATATGAACATAGATAGATAAATAG
>OZ038498.1:17912260-17914760 GCA_964036315.1 Acanthosepion esculentum | reverse complement strand
GATAGATAGATTGATATGAACAGATTGAGATAAATATGAACATAGATAGATAGATAGATAGATAGATAGATAGATTGATATGAACAGATTGAGATAAATATGAACATAGATAGATAGATAGATAGATAGATTGATATGAACAGATTGAGATAAATATGAACATAGATAGATAGATAGATTGATTGATATGAACAGATTGAGATAAATATGAACATAGATAGATAGATAGATAGATAGATAGATAGATAGATAGATAGATAGATAGATAGATAGATAGTTCATGTTCTAACCACTATGGCCTAGTGGTTGGAACATGAAACTCGAGTCCGAATATCACCATGGTCAATCCAAGGGTGCGACGCCTTTGGAAAGTGCCTGAAAACCATGCCAGGGGTTCACCCAAGCATTGTGAGTAAAATTGGGGTGTGTCGATAGCTGTCACAAGTCCTCGTGGACGAAATTGTTGATCACGCTAGATAACACGCTCTTTCCAAGAAAGTGCCGAGCTATATATATATATATATATATATATATATATATATATATATGTGTGTGTGTGTGTATATATATACATATATATATATATATATATATATATATATATATATATATATATATATATATATATATATATATATATATATATATATATATTCGTGTGTGAGTGTGTTTAGGATGTATTACGAAAAAAGTGAACATGTGAGATATGGAAATTTTTTGTATCGAAGACGCGTTACGTCTGAGAAAGCTTATGTTGTCTTTGGCATCATCAGTTTATGCGAAAACGATATATACCATTCGGTCGTGTATCGGATACTGCTGCCGCATCTAGTCCCGCTATTCATAGATTCTCGATAAACCCAAAGAAGGACCTGTAATGTAATCGATCCTGACTTGGCATCTCGATTTCACTCACTTTCTCACCGACGTGACGTGCCTTCCCTCTGTCATTTCATGGCAACTGCGTTCTTCCCTAGTGTCCCGACTTTATGAATTTAAGTGCCACTAGATTGGCATCTAGATCCCACCCATTTACTGTTGATATAGCTACATGCAACCGTCACGTCTACTCCAAAAATTTCTTTTCTCGCACTTCCCGTCTGTGGAACTCCCTTCCATTTATTGCTTCCCTGATAAAGACACGCTTCAAAAATTTTAATTAAAACGTCAGTCGCTATCTCCTATCTTCTTGAATTCCGTTAATCTATTATCCTTTCACAAATCCTTCCTATAACCAGTCTTTCTCCTCACTTTCAGAAAAATACAAAAAAATTCTCAAAGATATTATAAATGCAAGAATATATGGTAATCAAAATTGTTGTTTGAAGATATCGTGGTTTCTGTAACAAGATAGTTTTTAAGTCAGTAGGTTGTTCGCCTACTGCACAATGCCCAACCTGGAGGTCAACAGCCCTCTCACATTACGACAAGATCCGGATCTTCAACACGAATGCGAAGTCGGTCCTACTTTACGCCTCAGAAACCTGGCGGGTAACCAAGGCCAACACCCACAAACTTCAGACACATACCAACCGATATCTCAGGAACATCCTCAATGTCAGGTCGCCGGAAGTCGTCTACAACGACCAACAATGGGACAGGCCCAGACAATACCCAATCGAGACTGACATCGAGAAATAGAAATATGGGAAGGATCGGCCGCATACTTCGCGAGACTGCTTTTAGTATCAGCAGGCAGGCCATTGTCTTGAATCCACAAAGGGAGCGAAAAGAGGTTAGACCAAAACAGACTTGTCGTAGAAATGTTGACCCAGAGGTGAAGACAACCGGCATGAAATGGGCCGAACTGAAGAGGATCGCACGGAACCTCGTCCATTGGAGGGGTTTTGTTGAGACCCTATGTTCCCCAAGGAATGAAGAGATCCAATAAAAAAAGGAAATCAAAATCTCATCAGAGTTTCTTGTAAGAAAACTGTCGAGCGGATAAAATATTTAATTTGCGCGTGAGGCAAATTTGTCGAATAATCTAATTTCTCCGCTTTATAAAAAATCTCAGGCAAATGTTTTTAGCTTTTTTTTTTAAATTATCGATTAAAACTCTAATTCCATTGAGAACTTTTTATACACACATAATATTTCCCCTTTTTTATTTCTTTTCTTTGACTATACTATATTTGCATCCCTATTTTTCTTTCCTTTTATATCCCTCCCCCGTCTCTCTCCTTATGCCATGTTCCTTCTCTCTCTGTCTCGCCCTCTCTTTCTCTCTTGTACTTAAATAAGACCTTTTCATTCTCGCTTTGTATATTGCTCATATCTGTCTGCTATCTTTCGCTGTTATTGCTCTAGGTGATGTAAGCTTCACCGACACGACAATCTGTATCGTGGCACATGGTTGTCTGGTTTCAGCTTCTTAATTTATAAATATTCACAAAGATAAGGAAATACAGGTCTTTAGATGTCAAAGTTATCATTAAAACTTTTTCACTGGATTTAAACTAATACCTACGAATAATAATTTTATACAGCACATGACGTG
>OZ038498.1:17892260-17902260 GCA_964036315.1 Acanthosepion esculentum | reverse complement strand
AGATTTTCCAGTGCAGATGTTAGCCCACTCTATCATGCCGTGTTTTATATTCACTCGTTGCCAATACCGTGCAATCCGATACAAGATGATTTATTGTTTCGGGATATTTATCACAGAATCTGCATTTTGGGCTAATACTATTTCAGCATGTGTGCTTGATAATTTCTAATTAGCAAGCATTGGGCCCGTGCAGCAAGAATCAAACCTTCGGTTTAAGCATTTAACCCTGCACTCCGTAGCCACTGATGGGACGTAGTTTGTCTACATCAGCTTGTTTGGTACGGACAGAGTATCGAAGCAGTTTATCTTGCCCTCGTTTTTGTATCTGGTTAGTTGCATTTGCTTTGGCTATCTTTTGTAACTATTTTGAAGTTTCAGTCGATGTATTATGCTTTACTTGTATTTCTTCACCCATTTGAAACTCTATTCTGAACTTGTTGGCTTCCTTTATTACTGAATAAAGACACTTACTACTTTCATGATATTATTATTATTATTATTATTATTTCAATTTTATTTATTATTAATATCATTATTCTTTTTTTAATTTATTTATTATTATTAGTAGTAGTACTATTGACATTATTTCAGTAAGTATCGTACTTGTTCAACATGAGGCTATTATGAAAGTATGGATTGGGGATTATGTCTAGGAGAAGAGAAATTGTGCACTCTGTGAAAGTGGTTAGCACACACCACCACACACACAGGCAAACACACGGACAATCACTGGAGACATCAGATGACTATTATGATCATTTACGCACAACGCCAGCAAAGTTAGCGAGGTGAGGAAAGATGTGTTTAATGATTTTAGAAAGCTACAGGAATAAAATTAAAAAGAGCTGGTAAAAATGTATTTGGGGGAAATAATGGAGCAGAACGAAAGACATTTTGCGCTTTTTTTATTTCCTTTGCGCCTTTGCGCTTTTTAAATTACCTTATTAATAATTCTATATTACTACTTAATTTTCAGGTGCTATGCTACCTCGTCAATGCTGATATAGACAGTCTCCTGAGTCGGTTATTAAGAGTAAGTATTACTGTTATTATTAACATTATATTAAGTGCGGTAATAACAGGGAGCCATGACTAAACAACTCATGACACACAGCCATTGCAAAAAATCTTTTCGTATCAGATAATAATAGCACTAATATCTCAATGGCTGGGAATTAGGACATTTTTGTCTACCACCCATAAAGCGGTGGTCAGGGCTCAAAGTTTTAAGATTCAAAGTCCCCGTATTCAAGCAATTCACTCTTGAGTAAAGACAAGAAAAATAATTAATTAATTTAAATGAAAGACAAAATCAGTTATTATGATTTGATGATGCATATCAATGTTCATATACAACGAAAGGCCATCGGAAAGAATGAAGAAAGTAAAATTATCTGAGATTTATCACCCAAACGAGGCCAAGAGACAAGATTTGTTTTATGTGCTGTACTCCTCTCTGGAAAGTTCTTGCAGTACATTTCACTCAACTAGTGTTATGGGTCCTTACCTATAACTACAGAATGAACTCTTCCTAACACTATGTATACTACGCCTATCAAGAGATAGGGACGAACTGTCGAACTCTCTGCTTTGGCAGAGAGGAACCCGGACTAGGCTTTGCCGAAGGGCAAAGTTTCGTCAGTGGTCGTAGACAAGCCCTGAACCCGTTTATACGGGTTCTTAAGGGAGTATTTTTGGCCGAGCTTACGGGCTCGGAGAAACCCACGTTAAACTCGGCCTTGTGCCACATACTTTCCTCGTGTGGGGACCGTTAAATATCGAATCGAGTCGAGCCAATAGTAGTTCACTCCAAACCAGACTGACGGTCATACTAACACCTTCCACATCTTGTATTATTATTTCGTGTAATATATCTAATTATTTCTACTCTTGTGTTCGTGTTGTTCTTACTTGGTCCTAACATGGACCATAACAACTAGTGAAAAAACAATACTACTAGACGTGTGTAAATACTAAATTTAAATAAAGTGATTGTCTCGTCTAACTTCCTAGTGATAACGCGAAAAAAGAAGAAGAAAATTTATCAGAAGGTGAATATCGCTGATTTAGATAAACACAAAAATGGAAGAAGCAACAAAACTAGAAAGTTATCAAGACCTTCTTCGAGAACCGGAATCATTATGGTATAAAATGACAATTACGACTCTTAATTTGCGCAGTTTGAACATTCCCGGAGGGGCCTTCGTTAATGGACTGAAAATACTGAAACTATTACTGTTACTGTTAACATTATATAAATTGTGATAATAACCGGGAGTAATAATTAAACAACAACTGATGATGCACAGCCATTGCAAAAAAGTTCTTCGTAGTATTCTATCAGATAATAATAGCACTAACATCTCAACTTCCAGTATTTTCAGTCCATTAACGAAGCCTTCTTGGGGAATGTTCAAACTGCGCAAATAATTAAGAGTCCTAATTGTCATTTTATACCATAATGATTCCGGTTCTCCAAGAAGGTCTTGACGACTTTCTAGTTTTTTTGCTTCTTTCATTTTTGCGTTAATCTGAATCAGCGATATTCACCTTCTGATAAATTTTCTTCTTCTTTTTTCGCTTTATGGGTAAGAAATTAGACGAGATAACCACTTTATTTAAATCTGGTATTTACACACGTCTTATACTATTGTTTTTTCACTAGCTGAGTGAAATATACTGCGAGAACTTAACACAATCTCCCACTTTCTAGAGAGGATCACAGCGCATAAAACAAATCTTGTCTCTTGGCCTCGGTCGGGTGATAACGTTCTCAGATAATTTTATTTTCTTCATTCTTTCCGATAGCCTTTCGTTACATGCAGCATCAAATCATAATCACTTTTGCACAACTGATTTTGTCTTTCATTTCAATTAATTAATTATTTTTCTTGTCTTTACTCAAGAGTGAATTGCTTGAATACGGGGACTTTAAATCTTAAACCTTTGAGCCCTGACCACCGCTTTATGGGTAGTAGAGAAAAATGACGTAATGCCCAGCCACCGGTTGAACGCTGGGTAAACACTTGTAACTATTTTTTATATCTACCGTGAAACATTACATACGAATTATTTACGAATTTTAAATCAGGTGCTCAGGCAGAAGGGTTAAAATTGTTCAGGAACGTCGGACTCAAAGGGTTAAGAGATAGCAAAAAGACGACATTTATAAAGAGCTCCAAAGGACATGGAATTGTGGAGAGCCATGATCGCCCACGTTCTAAAGGGACACGGCACATAATAAAAGAACAACTTTGTGTAGATGGTTGGTAGAACATGGACTATAAAAGATAGAAGTTAGATTAACCTGAGTGTGAAGACCCCTAATCGCCTCGTGTGACGATTTTCTCACTGATTTCTAACATCTTCATATAAATTAATTTTACAGATATATCCATTATTTGCATTCGTAGATTACGATATCCTCAGTGGATTTTGCAGTCTACTTATTGATTTTATAAACGATGGCAATAATCATATTACGTTTGGCAGATTGCATTTAACCGGTGCATTCCAAGACATTTCTCGATTAACGTTTCATGCAGGCATTTACAACGAGTTTGCATTATCAGCTCTTATCTCGCTTACTTAAAACTACATTCCTCTTTCGTTTTGCCGTTTGTCGTTTTACGAGAACTCAGTCTAACCATTGGCAAATACTAGTAAACAAAAATTGAAAAATGGAGCTGCGTCGAAACCCAGATATTTAGCGTTTAGGGTTAAGTCAACTCGCCATCTACCTATTTTACATACTATAAAAAAAACACACGGGGAACCTTTTCTCTCTCTCTATATATATATATAGGCACCTACAAAAAATTGCGATACCTAAGGTTTAAAACCCTTTGAACCCTGACCAGCGCGTTACCGATGATAGAGAAAAAAAATGACGTAATGCCCAGCCACCGGCTGAACAGGGGTTGAGAAAAATGACTTAATGTCCAGATACCGTTGAATGGTGGATAAACACTTGGAAATATTTTTATATCTACCATGAAATATTACATAACAATTATTTGGGAATTTTGACTCAGGAGCCCAGGCAGAAGAGTTAAAATTGGTCAGGAACGCAGACCTCAAAGGATTAACGGTCATCCATCTAAATACTGATCCCTGCTTAATTTTAGTGATGTCATATTTTGACATCGAAGTAGCATTAGAGTAGCATCGTTGTTTATGTGGGAAAGAGTCTGCTGAGGGTAAAATAGATCAACCCACTCCGCAAGACTGTGTAAACAATTTTAAACTCTGGAAACTGATGAATGGAATTTTCTCCTTATGATTGGAATATGGATGAAGTGAGGAACTTTCAATGCTATGAACCTAGGATCATAAAGGTCTGAAGTGGTAGAACAACGTAATAGAGCTCATCTGAACATTTGCCATAGATTGATTTTTTTTAATGAACTTTTTGTAGGTTATTTAAAGCCTAATCATATGTCAGATTGCGGGAGGTTGCTTACCGTACCCAAAGTTCCTTAATCCTTTGATCCCTGACCACCGCTTTACCGGCGATAGAGAAAAATGACAATGCCCAGCCACCGGTTGAACAGTGGGTAAACACTTGCATGATTGTTTTTGCTATTGGCTGTATTACTTTGAAGAGCCAATCAGAAATGCAGTAATATTCTGATGTCATCGAACACCAACATGTCTGTGACTTTTCATTATGTTTTGTGCATGTGTTTTGGATAAAAAAGATCATTTTTACCATGAAGCATGCATAGATAAAGTGAAGGCATGCAATCATCCTCTCTCCCTGCTAAGTATAAGGCTTATATTTTTTGTAACTATTTGTATATCTACCTTGAAACATTACATAACAATTATTTGATAATTTTGACTCAGGAGCCCAAGCAGAAGGGTTAAAATAGTTCAGGAACGCAGGGCTCAAAGGGTTAAATAGTTTTACGCGGCTATAAAAAATAATTTACTGTTTTACATGAAACAAACGTAAAAAAAGAATCTTTTAAAGGGGGTTTTTCAAGTTTAAGAATAGGAGTAATTTGGAGTATTAAAAACATATTAAAACTTGACAATTTTTTTTTCTTGAATGATTCATTGTTTTTTATGTCTTATCAACCGATTGCAGGTCATTTAAAGCCAGAAAATGTTTTTAGATTGTAAGAGTTTTTTTGTTTTTGTTTAGATAATAATGGTTTAGTGGTAAGTTTATTAATTAAACATAGCTGTCAGGAGAAAATCTGAATTGATACCTTCCAAAAGGGTTTTTGCGCGTAAGTGAACCCAACGGTAATTGGAACTCGGCTCTCCGATTAAGAAGTCCGAGCCTTTACCCATTACACCACCGGGACATACACGCCTACCGCACTTGGTATTATCATGCGGTCAGCCATCTAAGTACTGATCAAGCTCGACGTTGCTTAACTTCGATGATCTTATGGGCACCAGAGTTTCAATATGCTGTCCCCGGATCCCTTTGCTGTTTGTGTTGTGATTAGTCAAGGTCATTAAATTCATATTTAACGTTTATTTTTATATTAATTGCAAAATATCGCAAAAAAAATAATTAGAGGAACAAGTCAAGGAATCCATAGTTCAATTTGAAAATAAACAGCGTTTACTTTAAAAAACGAAAACTTAATTTTCAACATGATCGGGTCATATTTTTAAACATCAAATTAAAAGGCCAATCTTAGAAAAAGTGAATGTTTAAATTTCAAAAGTTCAATTTTATTCAAATAAGTTTCATTTTAATTTCCAATAAACAAATAAAACTTACTTTAATTCACACCAATATTACGACTTTAACCAGAAAATCTTTTTTGGCTTACGGCCATATCACGTTGAAACACCGGTTCCCGAAGGATCACCGAAGTTAAGCAACGTTGAACCTGGTCAGTATCTAGATCGGTGAGCGTTTGGGAATACCAAGTGCTGTAGGTTTAAAATTGCGGGTGATGTAACGGATAATGGCTCGTAATTGTCAATAGGAGAGCCAAGTTCAAATTCCCGTTCGGTTCGTTATATTCACTTACGCGCAAATCGCATTTTTAAAGGCATGAGACCACCTCTTAATTCGTAAAACATATATCACTATAACATATGTTCCAAAATTTTTACAATCTAAAAATACATTCTAGCTTTAAAAAAAACCTCAAAGGTTCGATAAGCCGTAGCAAACGAATCAATCCTAAAAGAAATCCTTTTAGCTATTGGACGGCGGTATTCTAAAAGCTAATTTGTCTGACATTAATATTTGACTTGCTCCTTGCTAAATATGAAAGAAAGGCCTTTATGTGAGTTTTTCAAAACGCCCACAGTACCACGATTTACGTTCATGGTGTTATTTTCTATCAGCAATAATGTTCCACGCATTTGATGTCTTTACTTAAAAAAGGAATTAATGATCGCCTGCAATCAAATTGCTTTTCGGTGGCCTGCACTCGACAATTATCTTTTTTTACATTATTTACATTATTCGAACTATTGTCCTCATATTTATCGCCATGTTTATTACAACGATCCGGCCCTTCAGTGTCTGTCGATATTTCTGAGATGAGCTATTATGTACACTGTTTACATTATTCGGACTATTGTCCTCATCTTTGTCGGCATATTTATTAAAACGTTTCGGCCGTTGTAAGCTCCGGCCTTCTGCAGGTGGTTGGAATGTCGAACTGAACTCTTTATTTCGCTCACTGGGGTAGACTGTTCTAGTTCCACGTGTCATGTTTTAATGGATGTCACTCATCAGTTATCTCCTGTTAATTCCCCTCTCCAAGTTCTCCACTGCTGGTAGCAAAGAGCTGTTTTGCCTAGGCAAAACATGCAATGATACCAGCAAAAATAAAACCTATAACGGATGTAAAATATTGTACTGAACTCACACTCGTGGGTCCTGTTAATGGATCTAACTAACGCCTTTATCTACCGTGCCATGTGTCCTTGAGGACATCTGTGTATGAATTTCTAGTTATTAAAACCTAATGTCTTCAGTAACCATTTTTTACCAGTGCTCATATTGCAATTTTTGCTGTTTCATTTACAAGTTTTTACCAGAGCTCATATTGCAATTTTTATTGTTATTATCGCTTTTCTCTGGCACTCGTTATTACTGGTTCCCATATTGTATTCTGATAACTGACATCCATTAAAACATCTCACGTGGAACTAGAACAGTCTACCCCAGTGAGCGAAATAAAGGGTTCAGTTCGACATTCCAACCACCTAAAGAAGGCCGGAGCGTATAACGGCCGAAACGTTGTAATAAATATGGCGACAAATATGAGAACAATAGTCCGAATAATGTAAATAGTGTACATAACACATCATCTCAGAAATATAGACAGAAATACTGAAAATTCCTAATGGATGTCAGTTATCAGTTATCTCCTCTTAATTCCCCTCTTCAAGTTCTCCACTGCCTTAACCAGGTATGGAACTGCTTACTGACACCCATTAGACATGGCACGTGGAACTAGAACAGTCTACCTCAGTGTGCAAAATAGAGGGTTCAGTTCGACATTCCAACCACCTGAAGAAGGCCGGGGCGTTCAATGGCCGAAACGTTGTAATACATATGGCGACAAAGATGAGGAAAATAGTCCGAATAATGTAAATAATGTGCATAATACCTCATCTCAGACATATAGACAGATATTTTTTTAAATCTCATTCTTAATTTTTATTCTGTTTCTTATGTAAAGTATCTGAAATGGAGTCTTCAAAGCAGTCACCCACCCGAGAAAAAACGGAATAAAATATTAGATAAAGAAATAACCCTTTTCATGATTACTACTATCTTAACGTTTATGCCGAAGGTTAACCTTTATTTTCCTCAGATATTCTCATAAACCGTGTCTCTTATATCTTATTCTGTAAGCCTCTACATTGAGGAGCTCTTGAGCTTTGTGCAAGGTGAATATTGTAAAAGTTTGGGGGAAATTGAGTCCCAAAAGGCGTTCAAAACAACACTTATTTTAAAATCTTTGAAATTAGATGGTCGTTGGCTGTAATATTACCAGTTAAAACAAACAATACCAGGGTTTTAATACGAAGAATTATTTTAGATCTGTTACAGGTTTTATAAGTTACACAGCTTAATATATTTAATTTCTTTTTATTAGGATAACGGAGGCTGTGCGATCTCTTTGGAATGTCCAGGCAAAACAGCTCTTTGCTATGAGCACAGATGCAGAATAAATGTTCCTTGCAACAAGGACAATGACTGCTTCTTCTACGGTAAGTGGCGACAAAACAAATAATCAAAATAGAGACAGTATGGGCACTGACAGTCAAAAGGCAGTGTTGAAATAGATCCCTCCTCAGTTTATGTGGACAAACGTTCTCCCCTCGAAATTGATCATGTTTCTTACATAAATCTCAACTACACGAGAACGCCTCTGCGTTTTCTTGGTCTCACGTTTTCCACTGAGCTGAGGTAGAACAGCTACATTGAATCAATATCTACATCTTCCACAAGGAAAGCTGGTTCTCTGTGTCGCGACAGAAGGTTTTCCTCGCCCGAATCCATCCTTCACATCTACAAATCTACCATTCGTCCATGCATGGAATACTGTTGCCATATATGGTGTTAGGGTCCAGGTTAGGACCAAGGAAGAACAACACGAACACAAGAGTAGAAATAACTAAGATATATTACACGAAATAATAATACAAGATGTGGAATGTGTTAGTATGACTGTCAGTCTGGTTTGGAGTGAACTACTATCGACTCGACTCGATTCGTCTCTCTCTCTCTCTCTCTTGAGAGGCGTAGTATACATAGTGTTAGGAAGAGTTCATTCTGTAGTTATAGGTAAGGACCCATAACAGTAACAAAGGTCAGTTGGAGTATAAAATAAAGGTCGGCTCTGTAAGAGTTTAATTAACACAAATGTACCTGTGCAGGCGTCTGCAACAGGGATAGTGTTATGGTCCAGGTTAGGACCAAGGAAGAACAACACGAACACAAGAGTAGAAATAACGAAGATATATTACACGGGATAATAATACAAGATGTGGAAGGTGTTAGTATGACTGTCAGTCTGGTTTGGAGTGTACTACTATTGGCTCGACTCGATTCGATATTTAATAGTCCCCCATGAAGAAAGTATGTGGCACAAGGCCGAGTTTAACGTGGGTTTCTCCGAGCCCCCCCTCTCTCTCTCTCTCTCTCTCTCTCTCTCTTGAGAGGCGTAGTATACATAGTGTTAGGAACAGTTCATTCGGTAGTTATAGGTAAGGACCCATAACATATGGTCTGGTGTCCCCGCTGTTCATCACGAAGTTCTCGGCAAAATCCGAAGATGGATATGCAATGTAATCGGCCCCAAATTGGGGTCTCATTCTCACCGACGTAATGTGACTTGCCTCTGAACTTTCTATATTTTCATGTCATCTGCTCTGACGAGTTATTTTCACTGGGGCACCGACTGTATGAATTTAAGCGTGCTACTAGTTTGGCATCGCGATCCCACCCTTTTACTCTCGAAACTGTTAAATATAACCACCTCTTCTTCTCCAACAGCTTCTTCTCTCACACTTCCCGACAGGGGAAGACCCCTCACCTGACTTGCTTCTCTGACAACTATAATCTTCAAAATTTTAAATATAATGTCAATCTACATATTCTGTTGCCTTGATCACTGTTCTTCTTTGTTATCCTCCTCCGTTATTATTTCTGTCCTTTCCTCAACCCCAGACCCAGGCTTGTCCCGTACTTACACTCTCTGTACTCTTGGCATTTCAGCAGTGATTAGGATGAAATGCTTATAAAGTATATGGTGGACTCTGCCGTCGTATTCGACGTATGAGTGTCAGTAACTCAGTTCCTAGGAACCGACAGCCAGACAACAGCACATGATTTGATTTTAGTGGTGAAGGTTTTGTGCAGAACCAACCACACTCTTTGAAGGGCTGAATAAAAAGGCATGGTGCACCACGTGCCATAAGGTCACCAAACAGAGATGCCCCCTTCCATGACCAGTTGCCATACAAGGCTGTAGAACCCAGTCAGTCCTGCTAATTGGAGGGA
>OZ038498.1:17874760-17889760 GCA_964036315.1 Acanthosepion esculentum | reverse complement strand
ATAAAAAAAAGAGAAACATTATTAAGCAGCGAGAACAATAGAAGAGTAATCAGGAAGGCATTAGATAACGATTGATATTGCATTTAAATTTCTGAATATTAAAGTTGACAGGAAAGAGTGAAGCCGGAAGAGATTTAACAAGCGGGACGTGTAAGAAAAGGAACTGTTAGCATTATGGTTACAATTTGGCAATTCAACTAAATTGAGGAGAGTTTGTTGTCAATCTGGTGCTGCGCTTAAATTAATAAAGTCTGGGTACCCTAGCGAAGATCGAAACCTATCAATTTCCATGAAAAATGCACAGCGAATCAACTTTACGGCGGTGGAAATATAACTGAAGCTGAGACGCCAGGCCAGGACGAATAATATTGCTGATTCTTCTTTAGAATCCCTAAATATATAGAAAGAGTATCGGACCATATGGGGCAGCATAATTCAAATCATTGAAGAATGGTAGATTTATAGATATGTAATATAGATTCTGGAGAGCAAAATTCTCTTGCATAACTCAGTGAACAAATTTTCTGAAATGCATGTGAAATCAGGACAATTTCCTCAAAGATGAAAAAGAGACTCGAGGCTACAGAAATGTGGTTCTACAGAAGGATGCTAAGGATATCATGGACCGAGCGTGTGAGCAACGATGAGATCTTAGGGAAGTTGCAAACAAGAAGGGGATTATACTTAATATCAGGAAGAGGCAGCTGGTGTCTCTGGGACAGATAATGAGGTAGGTAGGAGGGTCTGGAGAATATGATACTCACGGGTCGAATACAAGGGAAAGAGACAAGGGAAAACTACGCATGACATACCTGGCGGACTTAAGCAAGTGCATGACAGAACGTGGTCTGGGATAGGAAGCAGAGGGAAGGAATTTGTTGAGAGCTGCAAGGGATTGAGGTAGGTGGATAGCTATGATCGCCTACATCCTGAAAGGACATGGCATGTAAAAAGAAAGAATGCAGTTTACTGTAGCCTAACTTCATTTACCGGAAGGATTAAGGTTTGGGTCACTGGTAGACTATCACGTTTGGGACTCGTTAAGTATAAGCCTCAGTGAGAATCTTGAGATAAAAATCTTGAGGTCGATTTGTACCCCAGGTACGATATAAGAGTGTGAGCAACGACGAAGCTTTAGAGAAACTGGAAACAAAGAGTACACTAACATCAGAAAGAAACAATTGTAACTTCTAGGGCACATAATGATGAAAGAGGGCTTGGAAAATTTGATACTCACAGGTCAGATCGAATGCAAGAGAGACTGGGGGAAATAATGCATGATATACCAAACAAGCTTGAGTCAACGGATGGTAGAACAGTGACTAGCAGGTAACAAAGAAAGCAAAACTTATTAAGAAAAAGACAGCAAAATTATGTGTAGCCATGATGACCAACGTCCTGAAGGGACACGGCTCATAGAAGAAGACATTCAATAAAAGATAGAAGGCAAGAAAGACTAAGGAAAACAACGCATAACTTACATAAGGAAATTGAGTAAATTTATGGCACAATAGTCTTTAGCAAAATTTAAGGAGTGAACATTTTGGAGAGCCATGCTCACTAACGTCCTGAAGGGACACGGCACATAAAATAAAAAGGCAATCAAGGTATGAGAAATACAGCTTCGATCAGACAACATTATTCTAGCCACATCTACTATTACTAAAACATCAATATAATCAACCATAAATAAATACAAAATTTAAAAATTAGTTTCTCTGACGATCGCAAAGATCGTGAAATCCAGGGTCACAAACTCACATCAATCCAATATATATATATATATATATATATATATATATATATATATATGTAAAAATGAACATAGAAGTCAACACTTAGAGGCGACAGTCGGTTTCATGCTAGATGCAATCATCAGGCCACGAGTGCTGTTACTTTTCTCGACTATTTATATATACGGATCAGTGGTGCATTGTGGGTAGTCTATTTTGGCGGTTATTTCACCGGAAGTCGTTATAAATAAGATAAGAAATAAAAATAAAAAGTAAAATAAAACTAAATAAAAACAAGGAAAATAATTTAACCCAAATAAATAAATAAATAAACGACTTCCGGTGAAATAACCGCCAAAATAGACTACCCACAATGCACCAACGACCCGTGTATATAAATAGCCGAGAAAAATAACAGCACTCGTCGCCTGACGATTACATCTAGTATGAAACAGACTGTCGCCACTAAGTGTTGACTTCCATGTTCACTTTTATATTTACACACGGTCTATCTCTGCTATGGAGCACTTTATCCCATAAATATAGCACACCTTAAGACTATATTTTTCATATATATATATATATATATATATATATATATATATATATATATATATATATATATATATATATATATATTGTTGGAATTTTTACTATAAAAATGTATTTTTGAACTTTCATAGCTTTATTTACATTATTCGGACTATTGTCCTTATCTTTGTCGCCATATTTATTACAACGTTTCGCCCGTTGTACGCTCCTGCCTTCTTCAGATGATTGGAATGTCGAACTGAACCCTTTATTTCGCTCACAGGGGTAGACTGTTCTAGTTCCACGTGCCATGTTTAATGGATGTCAGTTATCATTTATCTCCTGTTAATTCCCCTCTGAAAGTTCTCCACTGCCTTATCCGGGTATTGAACTCACACTCTTTGGGTCCTGTCACTGGATCTTACTAACGCCTTTATCCACTGTGCCATGTGTTACGTGGAACTAGAACAGTCTACCCCAGTGATCGAAATAAAGGGTTCAGTTCGACATTCCAACCACCTGAAGAAGGCAGGAGCGTACAACGGCCGAAACGTTGTAATAAATATGGCGACAAAGATAAGGACAATAGTCCGAATAATGTGAATAATGTACATAATTTTCATCTCAGAAATATAGACAGATTTCATAGTTTGGTTTTGTTTGGTGATGTTTACTATTTGCCCATAGCTGAGACCATAATGCTGCTACCACCACCAGGTCAGGGTGGACTTGGGAACAATAGAAATTTTAAAAATATCACCCCACGCTCCTCACAAACCTTGAATGTCTCGTTCAAAGGCCTCGATGCCGGATGTAGTTTATCGTCATACCCAGAGCTAAATATATTTTGATGTGTTATGTATAAAATTATTTAAAACTGATCAATTTGTATTGTTTTATCTATGTTTTGTCTTTGTTTTTTTTAAAGGTGCCGGCGATGTTGCCAATGGAAATCCACATCCGAAATGTTACAGGAAGATAGGAACTTCCAACATACCTGCCGGATATGGCTATTGTATGTTGAAGGAGAGAGTTGGAAACGGTAAGAACACAATAAATGAGTTCATTTCAGATATACAGATTGACCACAGATACTTGATTGGATTTAAATCAGGAGAGTTTCCGAGCCATATGGACCATATAACATCAGGACAACCTTCAAAAGCGTGACAACACTTCGCAGATATCTCTCTCGAGTGAGATCCCCCATAGAGGAGAACAGGACTAAAGACTGTGTGTACGCTATCCCGTGCAGCTGCGGAAAGGAATATAAAGGAGAAACAGGCCGCCCCCTTATGGTAAGGCTTCAAGAACACCAGAAAGCTGTAATGCGAGGGGAAGTAGAAAAATCAGGCGTGGCTGACCACATATGGAGAGAGAAGGGAGATCACCGTCCCCCTGTGGGATCAGGTTGAGATCATAGACCGGGAACACCATTGGAAAATTCGTAAACTTAAGGAATCAGCACATATGCTAGGCCACAAAAATCTCCTGAGTCGGCCAAGCATAGAAATAAATACAATACGGGAACCAGTAATAAGGAGTGCCAGAGAACAGCAATGATAACAAAAAAGTTGGAATATGAGATTTGGTAAAAACATGCAATGATAACAACAAAATTGCAATATGAGTACTGGTAAAAAATGATTGCTGAAAAATTAGGTTTATAATAGTCAGAAATTCATACCCAGATGTCCTCAAGGACACATGGTACAGTGGATAAAGGCGTTGGTTAGATCCAGTGATAGACCCAAAGAGTGTGAGTTCAATACCCGGTTCAGGCAGTGGAGAACTTTCAGAGGGAAAATTACCAGGAGATAACAGATAACTGACATCCATCAAACATGGTTCGTGGAACTAGAACAGTCTACCCCAGTGATTCGAAATTCCAACCACCTGAAGAAACGTTGTGACAAATATGGCGACAAAGATGAGGACAATAGTCCGACTAATGTAAATACTGTACATAATACCTCATCACAGAAATATAGACACACTCTGAGCACTATTTTGTAAAAATAAAAAATCTCAATAAGAACACTGGATTATATATCTTACTGGTCTTTCTTCTAATTCATATATATATATATATATATATATATATATATATATATATTTATATGATAGAAATTTTAAGGAGGATTTGATAATTATAATTAAGTAATTCATTGAGTCTGAAAGAAACCTCAACAGAATGCAGAAAGCACTGAACGGCCGTTCCGTCATATATTTGGGACTCATCAGCATCCACTACCGAGAATTGAAACCCTGACAGTTAGGTTGTCAAGCAAACATCATACCAACTTTTCCAACTGGACTCGGTGACGATGAGGTAGCAAATCAGACTCAATATAGCGCCGCTAGCACTGCTGATGAGTCCCAAATATAGGACGAAACGGCCGTCTAGTGCTTTCTTCATTCTGTTGAGGTTTCTTTCAGACTCAATGAATTACTTAATTATAATTATCAAATCCTCCTTACAATGTCTATCATGTGTATATCATTGCTTGATCCGGCTTCTAATGCTTCAGTTTGAGCGGCTGGGTGGTAGTAGTCGTGGTTTCGGGGAGCACAGTCCTTTGGTTACAGAGAACTTCATTTGAGTTCCACCACGGAATATGTGAGCGAGCAGCGCTATATTGAGTCTGATTTGCTATCTCTTCGTAACCGAGGCCCGTTGGAACAGTTGGTATGATGTTTGCTTGACAACCTAACTGTCAGGGTTTCAATTCTCGGTAGTGAATGCACACTGCTGATGAGTCCCAAATATAGGACGAAACGGCCGTCCAGTGCTTTCTGCATTCTGTTCAGGTTCCTTTCAGACTCAATGAATTACTTAATTATATATATATATATATATATATATATATATATATATATATCATTCATGGACATAGAGAGATAAACGTTATTATATATATTAGTGTTTTTCTGTCTATTTATCTGTCGATCAATAAATTTTCTCTCAACACATGTTGATGTATATGCCCAGTGGATAAAAGCGTTGGTTAAATACAGTGACATGACTAAAAGAGTTGCGAGTTCAATACCTTGCGACAGCAGAGGTGAGCAAAAAATTGGAAAGCTGAGTTAGAAGGGAGATAGCTAATACTTAGACGTTCGGAAGAGGCGGGGCACATGTAACTAGATCAATCTACCCCGGTGGATGAAATAAAAGTTTCGAAATTTGAATCAGCTAAGGAAAGCCGATGCGGATAACGGCCGAAACGCTGTGAATATGTCAACATAAGATGATGACAAGAGTTCGAACAATGTAAATAGTGTAAATAATTAAAATACTTAATCTCAGAAATATAGAAATATCCTGAGGAAGCTGGAGCGTACAATGGCCGAAACGTCGTGAATATGGCAAGGAAGATGACAACAGTCCGAACAATGTAAATAGTGTAAATAATTAAAATATTTCATCTCATAAATATAGACAGATACTGAAGAAGCTGGAGCGTACAACGGCCGAAACGTCGTGAACATGGCAACGAAGATGCGGACAACAGTCCGAACAATGTAAATAGTGTAAATAATTAAAATATTTCATCTCATAAATATAGACAGATACTGAAGAAGCTGGAGCGTACAACGGCCGAAACGTCGTGAACATGGCAACGAAGATGCGGACAACAGTCCGAACAATGTAAATAGTGTAAATAATTGAAATACTTCATCTCAGAAATAGACAGATCCTGAAGAAGGCCGGAGTGTACAACGGCTGAAACGTCGTCAATATGGCAACGAAGATGAGGACAACAGTTCGAACTATTTAAATAGTGTAAATAATTAAAATACTTCATCTCAGAATTATAGATATTGGCATATGTAGTTTATCTTTCTTTCAGGAAATATTGTCTGTCTTTCTTGTCGCTCTTGTTTAATTTTGTGCTATAATGCAATGACACCTTGTAAACGATTTGTCTGTTTCAGATCCCACTCTGATTCGAATAAAGGGAATTGATGTCGACAGTCTGGATGAACATCCCATCGACACTCACAATATGCAGTAAATATGGAAGTCTCAACTGAAGTTAATGCCTCATTCGTCATATTATTCTTAGTATTTTTTTTTAATCGCAACCTGCTCATTATTACTTGTCTCCTGTCTTCTTGAGACTGGAGGGAAATATCGATATATATTAAAATACATCCCGTTATCTGGCATGTCTTCAATAATACGGAAAGAATTATTCAAAAATGTTTATTTTTGGTTTAATGAGGATTCATAATTGAAAAAAAAAAAGAAAATATTAAATCACAATTCAAAGAAAACGCTATCAGATATTAGAACAAGGACAGAACAGAAGAGTTATGAACAGCATATAGTCCATAATACTATAAGAAAAAAATTAAACAAAACGAATTATTTAATGTAATTTGAACTGAATGCAAGAGGGGTCGTCTGCTGATTATCATTGAGCACCCGAAAAGATTTATAAAGACGTTTGGTTTCATCCGTACACATAATTGTAATTGTTCTTGACTAATAAAAATATATACATGTAATACGATTAAAACCTTTCTGTTTGTTTGTTTTTTGAAGGAAATTTGCATTATATATATATATATATATATATATATATATATATAATATATATATATATATATATATATATATATATATATATATATATATATATATATATATATATATATATATATATTTTAAGTCCCTTATTTCATAAGATACACTATTTACATTATTCGGACTATTGTCCTCAGATTTGTAGTCCTATTTATTACAACGTTTCGGTCGTTGTACTCTCCGGCTCTCTTCAGGTGGTTGGAAAATAAAAATACATAAAAACAAACAAAATAATTTAACCCAAATAAATAAATAAACGCCAAAATAGACTACCCACAATGCAACTCTGACCCGTGTATATAAATAGCCGAGAAAAATAACAGCACTCGTCTAGCATGAAACAGAGCGTCACCACTAAGTGTTGACTTCTATGTTCACTTTTATATTTACACACGGTCTATCTCTGCTATGGAGCACTTTATCCCATAAATATAGCACACCTTAAGACTATATTTTTCATATATATATATATATATATATATATATATATATATATATATATATATATATATATATATATATTGTTGGTATTTTTACTATGAAAATGTATTTTTGAACTTTCATAGTTTTATTTACATTATTCGGACTATTGTCCTTATCTTTGTCGCCATATTTATTACAACGTTTCGGCCGTTGTACGCTCCTGCCTTCTTCAGGTGGTTGGAATGTCGAACTGAACCCTTTATTTCGCTCACAGGGGTAGACTGTTCTAGTTCCACGTGCCATGTTTAATGGATGTCAGTTATCAGTTATCTCCTGTTAATTCCCCTCTCAAAGCTTTCCACCGCCTTAAGCGGGTATTGAATTCACACTCTTTGGGTCTTGTCACTAGATCTAGCTAACGCCTTTATCCACTCTGCCATGTGTCTTGAACCTCAGCTGCCTTGCGGTCATATCAAAACACGGGAAAGGTTATGGAAGTAAATCCAGACAGGAAACTAGGAGTGAAAATAGTCAACACTGTCAACTTTCCGATAATTTTCCTCTATCAAGCCGTCCCCTAATGTAATGCCCTGCATTCTTTTGGGTCTTGTCGGTACGGCCGAGAGTGGGCTGATGTAGTTTGAGCAGTGCACTGCCTGCACCGTGGAGATATCACTGCATTTTCGCCATCAAAGAACAGAATCTCGCGATATAAACGGATACTTAACTCTTAATATCTCAGCCACTCTCTGTTAAATGAATTAAAATGATTAATTCACTGGTTATGGATATTGAAGAGATTTTCTTAAACGAATTTAAATATCCACTGTTGTGACTTAATACCGGAAATCATTATTAACGGAAATGACTTTTACCGGAAATCGTTTATGTGAAGAAACCTTTTTGACTAAATATTTCGCCTACCATATAGAGAATGATACAAATTTAATTATTCAGACTCTTTCTTGTGGGTGGAGATTTCTCTTTACCTCTTCCAACAACATTTCAGAAACTCTGACAAAACGATGCTAGTGCAATAATTCCAATCCTCCGTGGATGCGGAGAAAATGGTTCTCTTCAGGGGACAGTATTTGACTCCTATTGCTCATACTCTAACTTTACAAGAGCCACATTAGCCGCAAAATAAAGTAACGCAACCATATCTGGGATAGAGCTAACCATTCCTCACTAGCCTGTCGTGATAGATTTAAAAGGCGTCTAGTTGGTCTTGTCGGTGATTGATTACATTCCACCTTACAACCTCTTTCCACACAGTCGAAACGTGACAAAACTCATTATACTATCGCTATATCCCGTGTTTCCACTAGCTCTGTCCTTTGCAATTTAGAATCACCATGCCAGGTGCATACACAATGGGAAATAATCCTAATTATCTTCGGACTCCATTAGTAAGAATTAATTTCCAATCGAACAGATTCTTCCCTGGAACTGCTGCTTTATTTGGTAGGACGCTCTCCCAGTCAGTAAAATCTTAACACCTTCAAGTTTGGGGTCAACTATTATCTCTCCTGCATAACCTGATGAATTGTTCTTTTTGCCATTTTTTACGCTCATACAACTCCACACACTAACTTTCTGCTTTGAATGGCTCTTGGGCCTTTTACTGGATGAACATTAATATTTATGGCGATAAACTATATCCGGTAGCAATGCCTCTGATCAGTAGATTGGAGGATTTGAGAAACGTGGGACCACCTCTTAATTCCTGTTGTTTCCAGGTATCCCCTTGACACGGGATCGTAGCACCTGTTAGGGTCCCAGCTATAGGCAAATAGTTAACATCCAAACAAAAACAAAACACTATTAAAGTATAAAAATATATTTTTACGATAAAATGACTAAACTTACATATTCATAGTAAAATGTCCAACAATACATTTTACCTGTAGCCGAAGGCATGCAGTTGTCTTCAAAATATTTAGATTTCGGCTAAAATAACCTATAGAGATTGATATGCTGCTAAACAAAATCATGAAAGTATCTGCCTATATTTCGCCATATTAATTAGGTTTCGGTCTTTCAGTATCTTTCTATATTTCTGAGATGAGGTATTATGTACATTATTTACATTATTCGGACTATTGTCCTCATCTTTGTTTCCATATTTATTACAACGTTTTGGCCTTTCAGTATCTGTCTATATTTCTGATATAAGGTATTATGCACATTATTTACATTATTCGGACTATTGTCCTCATCTTTGTCCCCAATTTTTACAACGTTTCGGCTGTTGTACGCTTGTACTACGCTTCTTCAGTTAGTTGTAATGTCGAACTGAATCCTTTATATCGCTCACAGGGGTAGACTAACGCCTTTATGCAGTGCGCCATGTGTCCTTGAGGACACATAGCACAATGGATAAAGTCGTTAGTTAGACCCAGTGACAGGACACAAAGAGTGTGAATTCACTAGCTGGTTAAGACAGTGGAAAATTTTCAGTGGGGAATTAACAGGAGATAACTGACATCCATTAAAACATGGCACGTGGAACTAGGATAGTCTACTCCAGTGAGCGAAATAAATGGTTCAGTTCGACATTCCAACTATCTGAAGAAGGTCGGAGCGTACAACGTCCGAAACGTCGTAATAAATATGGCGACAAAGATGAGGACCATAGTCTGAATAATGTAAATAATGAAAATTAAAAAAAAACCCTTATGCATTTGTCGGATTACAAATGTATCACATGAAAAATGAAATGATGATCGACTTAAAGCAAGAAACGGACAATCACTCTTCAGTGTTGATTCCTGTGTCCACGATCTCTATATATGTCTATCTACCTATACGTCCCGGTGCCCGCCGTTTCCATAGAAGACACTTGATCCAATGATTATTGAGGTAGGGAATTGCACAATTTGCTTTCGCGAAAAGAAATAGTGTAAAAAAAAAAACACTTTTAAAAAATCATTTTACCCTAAGCAAAGCGAGGAAGACACCATGACGCAACAGATTAGTGAGTGAAAGAGACTGAGAAAATGTTGACGGGCGGGTGATGGACAATAAAAGAACGGTCTCCAAGGAGGCAGAAGATCATGATTGACAATGCATTTAGAATTTTTACAGATAGTAGTTGACAGAAAAACCGAAAGCCGGAAGCGAGTTTCACAGGTGTACGAGAAAAGAAACTATTAGCATAGAAATTGCGGTTACCCCTTACAATTTAAACAGAAAAAATAGAAACCTATCTGCTAATCTTGTCGTGCGCTTAAATCCGTAAAGACAATTCACCAAACAGGAAAGCTCATCCGAACAATTAACGTGAAAGTATTAAATAGAAAAAGACACAGGGAAGCTGCTCTAAGGTGGGGGAAGTGACTGAGGTCAAGAAACCAGATCAATACCGATGACATTCCAAGTTTTATTTGGATTCTGGCACAAATCTCTAGATACATAGCAGAAGCACTGATGGAAATTGTCTGTAGTTTATTGATTCGGTTGATGTAGCATTGGGGTTCCTCCTGAAGATTTTCCTATAGCCCCGTAGAATCTACTCACGACATAATGCAAAAAATGAGAATTCGTATATATGAGAAAATGATATGTAATATTTTATATATTAAGAACAATTTTAGGAAAATATATGACAAAGTAGAAAATGTTTTCGATTTTAAATTTAGATTTAGTATCTTTTAAAAATATATTTTATATAGTTTAATTGATTTCATTTACTGTCTTTTTTTATTTTATGTTTCATCAGGTTTCAGCGTCACACGAATGCAGTTTTCATAGATTTTCCTAAAATTCATATATATATATATATATATATATGTGTGTGTGTGTGCGTGTGTGTGTGTGTGTATGTGTGTATAAAAAAAAGAATGAAAGAAGTCAAATTTATAATCCAGAGTTCTTTAACATTTATTTTTAAAAACAGTGCTCAATACACACTGGAACATTATATATATATATATATATATATATATATATATATATATATGTGTGTGTGTGTGTGTGTGTGTGTGTGTGTGTGTGTGTGTGTGTGTGTGTGTGTGTGCAGAATAATAGGAAAGAACACATTAGGTAAATAATCCGGAGTTCCTTAGTATTTTTGCTTTTATTTTTAAAAGACAGTGCTCCATACAGAAGTAGAGCTTATATTATAATATTTAAAAAAAAAATATGATTCCTTCGCTACATAAGAGTTCTCATGTTTCAAAAGCGAGAGCCGAGACCCTCAATATAATTTTTGAAATTAAGTTGAATTAAGGTGTCTGGTCTGGCTTCCTCGTCAAGCGATTTTAAACTTAATTCATATTTAAATAGGTTCAAGTTATATATATATATATATATATATATATATATATATATATATATATATATATATATATATATATATATATATATAGTAAATGTAACAAATACATTTTATAATCCAAGTGAATATTATTAATATAAAATATTAAAACTGATCCACAAAAAGATCTCAATGTATTTATAATTACAGAGCAAACAATTAATAAACAATAAAATCCCAAATCCCCTCATATGTGGAATAACGTATTCCTCATATAAATTCTTTCACGGTAATTGTTTTGATGAACTTTCTTGTTTGGCATCTTGACTTTACGAATTTAAGCTCACTACAAGATTGGCAGATAGGTCTCTCTTTATATATAAAGAGTGTTCTAATGACTTGAACCTATTTAAATGTGAATTAAGTTTAAAATCGGCCCAAGTTAGTGGAACACCCTTTACAAATATATACGCGAAGGCGTATAAATGCTCTAAATATGTGTTATTTTATTTACTGCGTTTTAAAAACATTGTTTTCATAGCGTCGGAAAACAGTTAAAACCCATAAAAGCGGAAGATTTAAAAAATATTTAATAAAGTTTTAATAAAATCGTTAAAATTTTCAAAATGTTATCAAAATATTTAACGGGAATTTTTTTTTTTAATCATCAAAATTAGGAATCTATAAAATTTGCTTCACCAGGACAATGCACCTACTCACAACGCCCTGAACATGTTCCTGTCCGAAAAGAACATCGCCGTACTGGAACAAGCTCCCTATTCTCCTGATCTCACTCCGTGTGACTTTTCTTTCATCACCAAGCTCAAGGGTATCATCAAGTGGACCCGTTCTGAAGGCGTGGACATTAATAGAGATGGAACGACGAAGCTGAGTAGCATCCAAGGTGAATCCTTAGAGCAGAGCATAGAAGTGTGGCAGAGAAGGTTGTAAAGGTGAATTAGACACGAGGCGGATTATATTGAAGGGGAAACCATATAGTTGTTTGGAAATGAAATAAACTGTTTGTGATACACACACGCATATATGTATATATGTATATATATATATATATATATATATATATATATATATATATATATAAAATATGTGGTGCAGTTCAATTTATATTTCAATGAATACAAAAAGTAGATTAGTAAAGTTAATGATATAAAATGGTGAAAACCTTTCTCAAACATAATTTTAAAGTTGCATTAACCTACGAATCACTCGATGAATGTTATGATCTTTTTATAATAACTACAAGCTGTATACGTCTTTTTTTTTTATTTTTCAAGTACTTTCAACTGTACATTCAGTCATCCTCCGGCATGGAAATTAATTTGTTATATATATATATATATATATATATATATATATATATATATATATATATATATATATATATATATATATATATATATATATATTTCATTAAAAACGACTGACAAGGTGCTTTTATTTAGTTTTTTATATAATTTCTCGTGCAATTAATGAAATGTGCTTGAAAGAAGGATTGCTGCCTAAATACACAAATATATATATATATATATATATATATATATATATATATATATATATATATATATATATATATATATATGTATTTTGAACCCGGATAATATTTAAATTATTTTTATACCTACCCCCACTACTTCCGGTTTCCAAAGAAAGTGCTTAAGTTTTTGAGCACTATGTTGATTTTCTAAATACACCACCTGAGGACCCCGTGGTTGTGGAAACCGCTGTAGTGTTCTGGTCATAATTCATTTTCCTGCAACTTGATATTGACCACTTTTAATGCGTACAATCTCCACATATTTTACTGTTTGTTTACTCTAGTATATATATATATATATATATATATATATATATATATATATATATATATATATATACATAGCAGAATGAGAAGCCACGTATACTTTCTTGATATGTATGTAATAGTTAAAAAAACCTTTTTAAACAACATCTAAAATACTATCGTTAGATTTACGTTAAAAAATTCAAACACATTTGCATTCCACATCAGGTGACGTTATAAAATTTAAATATGTTATAAACATTGTAGGATATATATATGTAAAAGACAATAAGAATAACTGTAATATTAACCGGCGCGTTTCGTCCAATGTGGTTTTTTTTTCGTTTTTGTTTTGAAAGATCCATTTTGGACAAAATGCGTGGGCTACTATTACAGTTTTCCTGTTGCGTTTTAAATTTATAAATATTGTATTTTTCTACAGGTTAACTCTGAGAAATATTTCATATATATATATATATATATATATATATATATATGCCTTAGGGGGAAAATATCCGACTCTTGCCGAAGCAATCGGATATCTAGCCACGTAGATTAGCTTGAGCTGCGAAACAGTCTGTCTGTGGATGAAAATATATATATATATATATATATATATATATATATATATATATATATATATATATATATATAATAAATATATATATATATATATAATAAAAAGCTCAAACACTAATATTCCATGGTTATAATAAATTATAACCATGGAATATTAGTGTTTGAGCCTTTTATATTATATTCTTACTCTGTCCTGGACATTGAGTTCTACCTGGATTCTATCCTCTTGGGAATTTATTCATATATATATATATATATAAGTTAAAAAAATTTGGTAATCCGTATGGGTAGTCACAAGGAGGATGAAATCCTGAGAGCTCAATATAAATCCAGAGCTAATAATGTAAAGAAAAAACAGACTACTTTAAGGCTCCATGTAATAATTTATTTCACCAGAGCCCTTTTAAATTATTACAATGGACCCGTAAAGTGATCTGTTTTTCTTTAAAATATATATGTATATATTATATAAATATATATATATATACATATGTATATATATATATATATGTATATTAACCACTAATATTATCAATATATATATATGTGTGTGTGTGTGTATGTGTCTGTGTGTATGGATGTATAAAAGGGAAAGATTAATGTTGTTCCAACGAGAGAAAAGATACACGGAACAACTATCTTGACCTACTCGGAAAGAAAGCTATAGAACCTCATATACAGGATGGTAGAAAAGAAAGCAAGAAAAATGTATTAACCTGGAGCACAGAAAATATATCATCAGCAGCAGAAAAAACCGAAGATGTCAATTACCAGGTAGGTTCAAATATCTGGGAAGCGTTTGAACAGAGGATAGATGATTCGACACCGAGATTCGAACACGCATTGGAAGAAGCAAAAAAGCATTGCAAAAGTTAAAAATCGCCTTCTTCTTCTATGTGCCGTGTCCTGTCAGGAATAGGTTATCATGGCTCTCCGCAACTTCCTATTTCGTGTGGCTCATAATAGTGTTCCTGTCTTTGCTAAGGTGCCCATTACCGTCTTGGCATCAATATACTCAATTTCGTCATTGTTATTTTTTTAATTATAATATGGAATTCGTTTTAAGATATATATATATATA
>OZ038498.1:17842260-17872260 GCA_964036315.1 Acanthosepion esculentum | reverse complement strand
AAATTGCTTATTTACACCATTCATGAACCTGTTTTCTTTGGGATTAGTGAATGTATTTGGTTAAATCAGAAGGAAATCTTTTTGCTGGCGTGTTCGTTAACATTCATCCTCAACAATAAACATAAATTTAGAACAGGTCATGCAGAACAAAGTCAAAAACAAGGCAAGTAGAATGCATAACAATACAGTGATTTTATATACAATTTAAAAATATACAGATGAGTTAAGATTTGATGAATGGTTGAGCATTGATGTATTAAAATGCGTAGTTTGTTGTTGAGTATGTTTGAAAGCTTTAGTGAGTGTTAATAAGATTTTTTTCAAAGAATTATACAGTTTGTTGTTTTACGTACAAAAGTGTCCGATGTTGCGGTTCAATTGTTAGTGTGTATATGTAAGTGTTATGTATAATTCTTTTTATGTCGTACGAAGTTGCGTACCTTTAGTTGTTGCTTGAATGGAATGTTGTTAGTTATTATTACTTATTTTGTAGTGAATAATTATCACTTTTTTAAGTATAATAAATGAAGTTTGTAAAGTTTTGTTCGATAGAGAAAGAAAGATTATGCCAATGGATTGCTGAGTCAGAGTTTGATTTGCGCGGGAAGATCAAGTTCAGGATTGCGTGGATTTGGTTGGCATCTCTCTGAATGTTGAAATCTGACTAATTAAGTAGTTTGAATTTCTTCTTTTTATAGATTTTTAGAAGGAAAAATAGGCTCAAAAAGGTTTGAGCGCCAAAGTGATTTTTTCACGTGCATTCTCAGTTTTTTTAGGCTGTTAACCAATGGGAAGTTGAGTTTGTCGAAATTAGTGTTTTGATTGGATAACAGGTGTGTGTGGGTGTAAGAATGGATTGTTCTGCAAGTAGGGGTGAAAGATAACGTGGATGATTTCACAGTTTATTGGAATGGTTGCCAAAATATCAGCTAATAACCAACTGATTCGAACTTTATAAAACAGTAAATAATAAAGTTTTACTTATAGTTGATTCTCATATTTTATAATTTAGTAAATAGTTAACATTTATGAATAAAAATAGTCCTCATTTTTATTTCTTCATGAAATTGTTAATGATAAATATTATATTGCATTAGTTTTGATTGGGTTCATTTTTAGAATATTTTGAATATGGAATTAAAAAATATTAACCAAATATAGATCAAATGTGGATTAGAACCCGACAGAATGTTAGGATAAAAGACAAATAAGAAACACTTATGAATTTAATATGTTTCTCTTTTCTGGTATTTTTATTTTTAATATCTATTGTTTGATTTTCATTGGTTAATCATGTGTCAGGTGCATTCGACTCTTTCATGTAATTAAAAGATCCCTAGCATTCCTGAATAACGTAAATATTGCTGTACGTATGTAATAGATAGATAGATAGATAGATAGATAGATAGATAGATAGATAGATAGATAGATAGATAGATATGAATATTATCATGATGAGTTGGGATCAAATATGGATCGGAATCTGATTGAATCATACGATAAAGAACAAGGAGGAAACCTTTATCAATCTAACATGCTTCACTTTTATAAACGATTCATCAGAGAATGAAATAATATGGCGAAATCGAAGAGATAAATTATAATATTTTCCTATCTATCTATCTATTTATCTATCTATTTCAGGTTTATCATTATCTATCTCTATATCTATCTATTACAGGTCTATCATTATCTATCTATCTATTTCAGGTTTATCTATATCTATCTATCTATTTATCTATCTATCTATCTACCTACCTACCTACGTCCCTACCTACCTATTTCAGGTTTATCGGTATCTATCTATCTATCTATTACAGGTTTATCATTAGCTATCTATCTATTTCAGGTTTATCGTTATCTATCTATCTATCCATCTATCTATTACAGGTTTATCATTATCTATCTATCTATTTCAGGTTTATAATTATCTATCTATCTATTTCAGGTTTATCTTTATCTATCTATCTATCCATCTATCTATTACAGGTTTATCATTATCTATCTATCCATCTATCTATTACAGGTTTATCATTATCTATCTATCTATTTCAGGTTTATCATTATCTATCTATCTATCCATCTATTTATTTCAGTTTTATCATTATCTATCTATCCATCTATCTATTTCAGGTTTATCGTTATCTATCTATCTATCTATCTATCTATCTATCTATCTATCTATATATTACAGGTTTCTCATTATCTATCTATCTATCCATCTATCCATCTATCTATCTATCTATTTCAGGTTTATCGTGATCTATCTATCTATCTATCAATTTCAGGTTTATCGTTAACTATCTATCTATCTATCTATCTATTTCAGGTTTATCGTTATCTATCTATCTATCCATCTATCTATTACAGGTTTATCATTATCTATCTATCTATTTAAGGTTTATCATTATCAATCTATCTATCTATCCATCTATCTATTTCAGGTTTATCGTTATCTATCTATCTAACTATCTATTACAGGTTTATCATTATCTATCTATCTATTTAAGGTTTATCATTATCTATCTATCTATCTATCCATCTATCTATTTCAGGTTTATCGTTATCTATCTATCTATCTATCTATTACAGGTTTATCATTATCTATCTATCTATTTAAGGTTTATCATTATCTATCTATCTATCTATCTATCTATCTATCTATCTATCTATCTATCTATCTATTTCAGGTTTATCCTTATCGATCTATCTATCTATCTATCTAACTATCTATCTATTACAGGTTTCTCATTATCTATCAATCTATCTATCTATCTATCTATTTCGGGTTTATCGTTATCTATCTATCTATCTATCTATCTATTACAGGTTTCTCATTATCTATCAATCTATCAATCTATCTATTTCAGGTTTATCGTTATCTATCCATCTATCTATCTATCTATGTATCTATTACAGGTTTATCATTATCTATCTATCTATCTATCTATCTATCTATCTATCTATTACAGGTTTATCATTATCGATCTATCTATTTCATGTTTATCATTATCTATTTATTTATCTATCTATTACAGGTTTATCATTATCTATCTATCTATCTATATATCTAAAAATAAAAGTACTAGTATCTATAATCTTATATCTACGTACATACAGTGGGCTATGATAAGTTTGTAGCTACCCTTGATTACAGTGATTTTGGCTTGTTTTATAACGAACCTTCTTTTTTTCAGACAAATCCGTGTGAGAATCAAGCAGCTCTTATCTATGAACAATAGTTGACTTAGATTTTGTAATGAAAGTTCATGGAAATAAGGAAAATGGTGAATTTCAACGAGGGAAAATAATAGGATAGCATCAGTGTGGCAAGTCAAATAGAGAAATTGCGAGGTTTTTCCAGTTTAATCATAAAACGGTTAATAATATTGTCAAGAAAAGTAATGAAAAAGGCCATTGTCGTGGGGAACAACGTTCAGGAAGACCAAGCATTCTGTCTGTGCGGACGAAAAAGGCGCTGAAGAGGGAAGTCGTTAGAAACGGTCGTCAGAGCCTGAAATATGTCTCCAGCATTATAAAAATATCGCCATATGCGATGAGAAAGACTCTGAAAGAGCTAGGCTATCAAATAAGTGTTGCAAGAAAGAAGCCCTTGATTTGACAGGTTAACAGGAACAGGCATATGGACTGGGCGAGAGAATTCGAGAGTAAAATTATTAATTTTGGCAGTCTGTAATTTGGTCAGATGAAAGTAAATTCTGCTAATATTCAAATTCAAGACAGGTTTATGAATGGAGAAATCAGAATGAGACTTGGAACACTGAATGCCTGCAGGGGACCGCGAAACTTTGAGGGGTTGAAGTAATGCTGTGGGAAGCTGTCTGGTTTGGAAGGAAATCTCAGCTGATTCTTGTTGACGAGCGGCTGAAAGATTCAAAACACTGTCAAATATTAGAGAAAGGAAAGCTCCCACTATCTGGAACGAATCAAATTGACAAGGACGTCTACCATTTTCAAGAAGATGGAGCGCCATGTCATACGAGCAAAGTAGCAAAGACCGGAAAGAAATCGCAAGGAATCAAGACACTGCTGTGGGTAGACCAAAGTCCTGACATGAATCCAATAGAACACATTTAGGAGCACCTAAACCGAAGACTTCGAGAGCGAGCAACCAATATCACTTCAGTGTCAACCTTTAAAGAAACATTGCTAAAGGAATGGCAAAATATGAATCAAATGATACTTGATAACTTGATCAGATTAATAAAAAATGGAATGCATGTACGGAAACTTGCAAATGGAGGACCTACACTATACTAGTTCCAAATACTATTTATGTTGAATAGGGATTACGTAATTAAATTTTGAAATTGGATGTAGTTTATTTCTCCTGGCTAAAAAATTTTCTTAGGCCACTCTATGTGTGTGTGTGTATATATATATATATGTATATATGGAGAGAGAGATAAAAAGAGAGAGTGTGATATATATATATATATATATATATATATATATATATATATATATATAGAGAGAGAGAGAGAGAGAGAAAGAGAGAGCGTGATATATATATATATATGTATGTTTATATGGAGAGAGAGAGAAAAAGAGAGAGTGTGATATATATATATATATATATATATATATATATATGGAGAGAGAGAGAAAAGGAGAGAGTGTGATATATATGGAGAGAGAGAGAAAAAGAGAGAGTGTGCTATATATATATATATATATATATATATATATATATATGTATATATATGGAGAGAGAGAGAAAAAGAGAGAGTGATATATATATATATATATATATATATATATATATATATATATATATATATATATATATAGCACTACTTTGAGATTAGAGTTTAATTCGTTTCTGCACACCGCTGGTAAGTCAAAAATACTCGTATCCCAAATTAATTTTCCTCATTCAAATAAATAGGCAAACAATAGCCACACTGAACTGAATTTGAGAACTGCTTAAAAATATCAAGGCCCTTCGTTCTGAAGGTGATTCCTATGAAACATTCAGGTATTGAATGATATATCACTTAAGGAACATCAAGACAATATCAAACGACCTATTCGGTATCAAAATAATAATATGTTCTATTCGATACAACACATTTAAATCATGGAAAACAACCTTATAACGTGCTCTTGTCACCTCATCGGAAAACATTCACGGCAAATATCTTAATTCGATTTGTATTTGATTAAATTACTTCGACCGCTACCAGGATTCGTTTATCATACTTAAGCGCTGATTATCGATTGTTTCTTCCTATTAATATTCGTTGCGGATTGTTTAATTTGATGAAAGCCTTGAATATGTAAAACATCGAATCATTATTATATTATTTAAGGACGATTATACACAATATCCATCGTTCATCTTAAATGAATTGTTATCTCCCTTGGAATTTTACACTGAAAAAAAATCAAGTGAGGATAGAATTTACGAAAATACCTTAAAATTATATATTAACTGGATTGAATCTTGAAAAGTTTTATCACACGATCTCTTCTTTAATCGAGATTATATGAGCTAAACAGCCCATCCATGCTTCTTTTCCATTCCTCTTCGTCCAAAATAAATAAAAACAGTTATGCAGCACTTTACAATCTGATAAAATAGCTAGATTCAACCGTAACATCTATTCTAATAATATCGTTTCTCTCACTTCTCACCTGTAGAAGTTCCCTTCCGATGTTTTGCTTCCCGGTCAACTCCAATCTTTAAATGCAACGGAAATCTCCAACTTAAGTCCTCCTGAATTTCTTGTCACCACTGAAAATGTTCTCATTCTTTAGGCTCCCATTAACCCCATCTTGCAGGTTAGTGGAATTTTACCCTTGTTTAGCGTCAAAGGATTAATATAAATCGGGTCAACCCCAGATGAACGTCTTCGAGATATCTAAAGCAACAGACTCAGCTTCACAATTTTGGTCTTGAACGACTGCTTATTACACCTAGGTGTCTGATTAAATTAAGACATTTTTCTAAACGGAAGACACGTTTTAACCCTGGGTGCTTTATTGCAATCGTCATAGCTGAATGCTGGCTTTCTTTCCATAAAACTGACAACCTTTTCAGTAGCTTTTTCAATTTCAGTTCAGGTTTCATCACAATCATGCATCTCGTTGCTTTCTTGTTGCAGATGTGTTTCGTTGTCATCCTTTCTTCTTATTCCCATCATCTTTTGCACAAATACAAGCCGGGTGAAATAAGCATAAGCAATTATACTTAATATCAGGAAGAGGTAGCTGAGGTTTCTGGGAAACATAATGAGGAAGGAGGGCCTGGAGATTATGATACTCACGGGTTGATTAGAAGGGAATAAGAGACAAAGGAAAACAACGCGTTACATACCTGGTGGACTTGCGTAAGTGGATGAGACAACGTGGTCTGAGGGAGGAAGCAGAACGAAGAAACTTGTTGAGAGCTGCAAGGGATAGAGGGAGGTGGAGAGCCATGATCGCCTACATCCTGAAAGGACATGGCATATAAAAAGAAAGAATGGCAGTTTACTGGAGCTTAACTTCATTTACCTGTAGGATTAAGGTTTGGCCCACTGGTAGACTATCATATGTTTAGCGGTCAATCTATACGTTAGGTATAGGCTTAATTGAGAAACTTGAGATAAAAATCTTGAGGTCGATTTGTACCCCAGGTACGATACATGAGTGTCAGTCAAGTATGAACCGTAAACACTTATTCATACGATACCTACTGAAAACGGTTACCAACTACAGAGGCTACAGAGAATATATAGTTTCCAATCGCTGACTGAATTCAGGTCCACGGTTGACCAATGATTAATCAAAGTTGTTTTTGCTGGTTCGCAGACTGCATTAATATAAGCTATCTACTAAGTTGGCCTCTCGGTCCCACCCTTTCACTGTCAAAACGGTTAAACGTAACCGTCTCAAACAGCCTCTTCTCTCGCACTTCCTGTATGTTGAATTCTCTTCACCTTATTTAGTTCCCTGATAACTATAATCTTCAAATATTCTAGTGCAATATCAATCGACATCTTCTTATAGTTTGACCTTATTCCCCGTCCTTTCTCTACATCACCACCCCAAACACGCCTCTTTACTCTTGTTCTCTACACTCTGTAACCCCTTGGGTACTAGTGGCACTCACGCCTTGCTTGGGGTGAAATATTAAAAAAAAACAACTCCTATATACGAGGGTCAATCAATAAATAAGGTGAATTTTTCGGTATAAGGACTTCTAATACAGATAGAAGCTTACTTTTTTTTTTTCTTTTTTTTTGGTTTTACATATTTTTCACATGGATTTAATTTCTTTTACAGATTAAAAAAAAATTTGGGAGTTTTGGCGATTAACAAAGATGACCGACCAAGAAGCATTCCCCAGAATTGAACAGCGGTCAGTTATCAAGTTTTTGGTTGCTGAATGGTGCAAACCACTTGAAATTTATAGGAGAATGTCAACTGTGTATGGTGCCACATGTTTCAGTGAAATAAATGTCTACAAGTGGGCTAAATTGTTTAAAGAAGGACGGAGCAGTGTTGAGGATGAAGACAGGCCTGGGAGGCCTACAGAAGTGAGGGCTCCTGAGGTGATCGAATCAGTCAATGACCTCATTCAGTCTGACAGAAGGGTGACAGTGGTTGACATTGCAAGGACTTTGAGCTTATCTGTTGGGACAAACGCAGGGGCCATCAGTCAGAAGGAGTCATTTTGCATCATGACAACGCAAGGCCTCACACAGCAGCCCAAACGGTGCAGACCATCAACGAGCTGGGCTGGGAAGTGCTCCCTCATCCCCCTTACAGCCCAGGCCTTGCCCCTTCAGACTTTCACCTGTTTGGTCCCTTGAAAGCGTTCACGAGAGGCACGAAGTTTAAAAGTGACGATGAAGTCAAAAGTGTTGTGAGCGGCTGGCTGAGACATCAGTCCAAAGATTTTCACGCTGAGGGAATATGGAAGCTTGTGCACAGATGGGAAAAGTGTGAGACAGTGCCGGGAGACTACGTTGAAAAAAAAAGGATAAGCTTCTATCTGTATTAGAAGACCTTATACCGGAAAATTCAGCTTATTTATTGAATGACCCTCGTACATGACGGTACAGTTCCAAAAGATATCAGTGAGAATATAGATGGAGACTTTTAAATAAGATGTAAGTCGGTATCTGAGATGAGGCATCATGATTACTCGCAATACTTACACTCTTCGGACTGTTATCCTCATCTTCGTTGCATATTCACAACGTTTTGTTCGTTGTGCCCACCGGCCTTCTTCATGCAACTGGAATTTCTAATCGATCCTTATTTCTCCACCGTAGTAGATTGTTCTAGTTCCACATGCCATGTCTCTTTCGGATGTCTTAGTTATTTCCCTTTAACTCAGCTCTCCAAGATTTTTATTTCAACACATCTGTAGCAGTAGTGAACTCACAAATCTTTGGATCTAGTCATTGGATCTAACCAGCGTCTTTATCCACTGTCCCATGTGTCCTGGATAAAGATGTTGGTTAGATCCAGTGCCTACACCCAAAGAATCAATAGCAGACCATATCAGTGGAGTCCCAAAACTTGAAGAGTTGAGTTAAAGGGAAATAACTGAGACATCTTGAAGAGGCATGGCGAGTGGAACTAGAACAATATATCCCGGTAGGCGAAATAAAGAGTTCGGTTCGAAATTCCAATCACCTGAAGAAGGCCGGAGCGTAAAACGGCCAAAATTTTGTGAATATGGCAATGAAGATATCAGTTGGATTCGGCAATTCGTTGTGACGGTGGGTTCACATGAAATTTTATCATTTGGTTTGATTTCCGAGATGAAGAATGCAAATATAAATTGATTACAGTGATTTTTAACGCGCGTGGTATTTCCCCTTAGGGATCCTATGAATTCTCCAGTCTGACCAATAAGTATACATAGGGTGTTTTAGCTACGAGATAACATTTTAATTTGTTAAAACGATTTCGCTCATTGCACATTGGAACAAAACACAGCATTTTATATACACCAATGTTTATACCATTTATATTATTCGGACTATTGTCCTCATCTTTGTCGCCATATTTGTCACTACGTTTCGGCCCTTGTACGCCCCAGCCTTCTTCAGGTGGTTGGAATGTCGAACTAAACCCATTATTTCGCTCTCTGGGTTAGATTGTTCTAGTTCTACGTGTCATGTCAAATGGATGTCAGTTATCTGTAATCTCCTGTTAATTCCCTTCTCCAAGTTCTCCACCACCTTAACCATTGGATAAAAGCGTTAGTTAGATCCAGTGACAGGACCCAATGAGTGTGAGTTCAATAGCCGCTAAAGGCGGTGGAAAACTTTGAGAGGGGAATTAATAAGAGATTACAGATAACTAACATCCAATAGACATGGCACGTGGAACTAGAACAGTCTACTCCAAAATAAAGGGTTCAGTTCGACAATCCAACCACCTGAAGAAGGCCGGAGCGTTGTGATAAATATGGCAACAAAGATGAGGACAATAGTCCGAATAATGGAAATAGTGTACATAATACCACATCTCAGAAATATAGACAGACGCTATTGTTTATCATGTGAACAATGTATTCACATTTTTACACGTATTTTAAATTATTCTGACGGAGATTTTTTTTCTGTTGCGTTGACATTGTCTACCGCTTACAGACCGCGGGTTTGCTTCCAACACGATCGCGAACAGTCGTTGATTACAAGAAGATAGGAGCTACATTGTCTCAATCGCGGAGATCGAAAGAAAACCATGGTCGCCGCCTCCGATAGTGTCGTCTCTTGTCAATTTCTTTCTGTATAATTGACGAAACTGTCACCATAAAATATCACGTACGGCCACGAGGCGAAAATGGCGGTGTAATGATGTCAGAAGATACTGTTCGAAAATATTCATTTCTGTATCAAAACGCCTGTGGTCTTAATAATTGGGCAATATATTACGTACACGGAAGTTATGGAATGCTTATTCCACGTGATTCAACCCTTTACAAAATTGCCAGCATCATACCCAATCTCAACGAAATTGGACATTATGGAAGTGAGCAAACGCTGTGGTTCCGACCGTTATTTAAAATTAGAAGTATCACAATAAATAAGTTCGGTGTGGTGAAACCTTACACATAAACATACATACATTCATATATATATATATATACATATATATATATGTGTGTGTGTGTGTGTGTGTGTGTGTGTGTGTGTGTGTGTGTGTGTGTGTGTGTGTGTGTGTGTGTGTGTGTGTGTGTGAGCTAACTTACTGCACGAAGAAACAGTCTTGGTAGAAACCATATATGCAGAAACGTTAGTATTTGGGATATTTTATATGCTAACTTGACCTAAATTTTCGTTTTATGAAAATTGTATAGAGCCCTATTTTAATTTCGGCCTTCATTTGTCGAATAGAAAATTTGCCAAAAATTGAATCTTCATATATATATATATACATACATACATATATATATATATATATATATATATATATATATATATATATATATATATATATATATATATGAAGAAATATGTCATATTTATGGGATAAAGTGCTCAATATCAGAGATAGAGCGTATGGAAATATAAAAGTGAACATTGTAGTCAACACTCAGAGGCGACAGACTGTTTTTTGATAAATGCAATGCTATATATATATATATATATATATATATATATATATATATCGGTTTTGTAGTGCGTATTCAATTTATGTAACGTAAATCATTCAAACGAAAAACAAATATTGAAGCTAGTTATATAACATATAACTAGCTTCAATATTTGGTTTTCGTTTGAATGATTTACGTTACATATATATATATAGAGAGAGAGAGAGAGATTAATGTATATTAAGGCACCAACCTTTCTTTTAAACATTTTTGATTAAATATGACAGACAAGGAAGATTTAATAAACTTTTTATTTAGTTTTCAGTGCATCCTTACTTTTTCCCGTTTTTTAGAAGTAAGGGAATAAAAATATTTTCCATAATATTCGTTGATCGTTTGATCTTTAGCGTTTATTTTTTGGTGTTGTTAGATTTTTGCATGTTTTACAAACGGAAAAACGTAAGGATGCTGGAAAAACAGAATAAAAAATAATTAAATCTTGCTTACCTGCCATATATATATATATATATATATATATATATATATATATATATATATGTAACTACACACGTTTCGACTAACCTTTGATTTCTTGATTTATCAATGATCAAATCAATATAGAAGGAAAAAAAGGTTTTAAAAAAAAGAAAGAGCTATGAACATGAACGTCTGTCGAAATAATCGTACAACATACAGGTCCAAAGGCCAAAGAAAAAAAACCCGATACGAGTAATCAACTAACTAAAAAAGTGCTCAATACAAAAGTAGAGCGGACCTAGTCAAACCTAGAGAGCCAGACAAACCTACCAAGGTTTCTGCTCAGCGGATCGTCAGGGAAAGCTGGCTTTGTGTGAGTGTGGGCAAGCTGGCTTTCCCTGACGATCCGCTGAGCAGAAACCTTGGTAGGTTTGTCTGGCTCTCTAGGTTTGACTATATATAAATATATATATATATATATATATGTGTGTGTGTGTGTGTGTGTGTGTGTGTGTTACCTGTAGAACAAAATTTCTGCCAAGAAGAACAGGATTTTAAAAAGCCTATAGAAAATTCACTATAATTGAAAAAATATAAATATACCGTAAAGATAACCTCAGATTCATACTAGAGGAACATGAAAACAAATGGATTTTACGCCCTCAAATACTCTGTCCAGACCGGCTTAACCATAAATTTAACAACATAGATAGAATTAATATAAACCCCATAAATCAAGCCTTAACCACATTCTCACCTACACAAAACAGACAAGCTTGCCCAAACTCACACAAATATATACACATACACACATCACACACACTCCCAAAGAACTAAAAGATAACACACATTCAACGCACACATCCCATTCCCAGTAACCAATTAAAATGTCAAAATTCCAAAGAGGGAATTCAGGAATCTTTCATTATCTATCTTAAAGACAACTTGAAAGATCGCGTTTGGCCAACACAACGACTGACCACATTTAACGATAAAAACAAATGAAAATTACAGATAAAGTTCATTTTCTTCAGAAACAGTCATTCACACCTGTTGTTTAGTGCATCTAACAAGCTGTGATTTTTTTTCTCCTGATGTTACTGCTGTTGGAAGTTTTCAAGTATTAGGATATGGGATATTTGTGATTCTGTAATGGAAGAACACTCGCCTCTAAACTCACAGGCAATCTATGTATTACAGGCATTACAATCCTCTATAAGAGACACGTGCACAGAACACTTCTCTGTGACTCAGAGGCAGGACACTCCACTCTAAGACTCACAGGCGGGACACTCCTCTAAAACACACAAACAGAACACTCCTCTCAAAGAATCACAGGCAGAACACTCCTAAGACACAGAGGTAGAACAGTCCTCGCTAAGAATGACGGGAAGCTGACTCCGTTGTATGAATCACAGGCAGAATACTCCTCTGTGAGAATCACAGACAAAACACTTCTAAGATTCACAGACAGAGAACTCCTCCCTAAGAAGGCAGACCACTCCTTTCTAAGTAATACAAGCAGAAATATTCTCTTTAAAACTAAGAGGCAGGGCACACTTCTCTAACAATCACGTAAAGGACATTTTTCACTAATATTACATATAAAACACTCATCTCTAAGAATCAGAGACGGAACACTGCCCAGTTAGTAGAATCACAAACAGAACACCCGTCTCGTTAACACACAGGTAGAATACTTATCTCTAAGAATCACAGGCAGGTCAATCCTCTGGAAGAATCGTAGGCAGAATGGATTGGTCAGTCTATAAAAGACTGACGAGCTATTGAAGAAGAAGGAGAGTGAGACAGACAGAGAGAGCGAAGACGACCCTTCCGCACCCCGGTGATTTATCTCCTGTTTTCCTTAGTATTACGAACTCTTGCTCATTTGTACTTTATGTACAATAAACCATTGTTATTTGTTACCTGATTTCTTGTGTTATTGTAATCTTTCCACTCGGGATTACTTTGTTGTTTATATCGTATAATCCACGATATAACATACACACACACACACACACACACACACACACACACACACACACACACACATACATATATATATATATATATTCCGATTTTCTTTCATATGCATTATATATATGTATGTTGCAAGGAAAAAATAAAATTTATTTCTTATAGGCATTATGAAAATTAAAAAAATAAGAGATGAAAACACAAACAAAACAGAACAACCGGTTTCGTTCCCAAGCTCATCAGGGTCGACTGGGAACATAATAATAATTTATTTCAAAATTACATTAACTCGCACAAACACCTTACATACGATTAAAACATTAAAAAATTAAATGATTAATGGTATGAGGGAAGACAATATATATATATATATATATATATATATATATATATATATATATATATGTATGTATGTATATTCTAATTGTCCTTTTTATCCATCATATATATATATATATATATATATATATATATATATATATATAGATAGATAGATAGATATATAGATATATATCAAAGCTTCAAGCAATCTGATGTCTAGCCACACTGATGGGCTGTGACATAGTGAAACAGTCTGTCTGTGCATGATAATATATATATATATATATATATATATATATATTTGGGCATCGACCTTTCTTTTCTGTTATTGCCATATATGGGAAATTGCAGTCCATTCTTCGCTTTCTAGTCTCGATAGATATCAAAAGATTTTCTACGCCGCTATAGTTGACGGATTATTTTCCACCATACAAGCTCTTTGCCTAAGATGAAACTTTGCAAACATCTTGCTGCTCTATTGCTATTTCCAGGGTTCTGACGGACTACATTGCTTAGTTCCACCGCTTCTAGCCTTCATGTCTAAGTCCCATCATATCACGCACATTGTAGCGAACCACCCTCTTTCCCGCCGTATTTCATTAGTAAGATGTGCGTTCCACTCGAGCAGATTCTTCCCACCATCGGCTTATTTGTGAAACCGACTCCCAAGATGATGCTTCCCCGATCACGACAATAGTAACCTTTTCAAATCTAGAGTTAACCATTATCTTCTCCACATATAGTACAGGACAAACGTTTCAAAACCTTTAAGAGTCGCTCACCAGAGGGACTTCCTCTTCATGAAAGTTCTTAAGATATATTCATCAATAATAATAATAATAATAATAATAAGAAGAAGAAGAAGAAGAAGAAGAAGAAGAAGAAGAAGAAGAAGAAGAAGAAGAAGAAGAAGAAGAAGAAGAGGTAGAAGAAGAAGAAGAAGAATATAAAACCCGGCATGACAGAGTGGGCCAATATCTGCTTTGGAAAATTTGCATCTCCTATGGGAAGGAAACTGAAAGAAACTGGTACGAACACCACCCTAACCCGGTTACGGAGATAGGACCTGTTACAATTCTATGGGACTACACAATACACACTGACAGAACAATCAAAGCCAACCGCCCAGACATTGTTATTAATGGCCACAAACAAAATAAGTGCCTCCTTATTGATATGGCAGTCCCTGCAGACTGCAATGTATCTTTGAAGATATTCGAAAAACTGTCAAAATACAAGGACCTTGAAATAGAAATCTCAAAAATATGGCACATGGGAACATCAACCTCTCCTGTTGTAGTTGGAGCCCTTGGACTGGTTGGAAAAGATTCCAGTAGGCTGATTGAAGGAATCCCTGAAGTCCATGCCTCAAAGAGAAACAAAAAATTATTCTGACAAGTACAGCCCACACTTTACGAAGGGGTTTATCTATGTAATTATTTATCTATTTTATTTTATTTTTTTTATTTTTTGCAGCGGAAAGTGTCATGATGCCATTTCTAAACTTAGGTCAGTGGGCAGGACCCGGAAAGGAATGTGTATATGTCAAATAATAATAATAATAATAATAATAATAATAATAATAATAATAATAACAACAACAACAACAACAACAAAATTACTGTATGCAGTTCCTGAAAATTGTAGTTCTTTTTACTAATCCTGCCGGGTAATAGCAATATTTGTGCTGTAGGCATTGAAAATTTTAGGTAAACCCTCTTCGAAAAATTAATACCATGCACTAATGGAATAAATTGTTTCAACACACTGGCTTAGCGGGATTTAATTAAGACATACTCGTACAAAATGTGTTAGAAAAGAAAAATAAAGAAACATGGTAAGATTCTTAGGAATCCATAACAGCACTGAATGCCTAAAGTAAAAGACGAAGGCCTACATTTTACACAAAACCAAGAAAGAGCTGCAAAAATGACAACCAGCATCACCACTCAAGAACGAGACCTCTAACCATTATTCTCGGTTTCATGTCAACTCCACGGTCGGATTAAAAAGTGTCGAGGCTGGTGGCATAAAAATAAAAACTACAACACGTACCAATTTGACATTTAATCAAGTTCGAAGTTGTTACTGTCTAAAGTCACACATTATCCAGTGTCGTTTCCATGGAAGGAAGCGTTGATGGAATCCCTTATCTTGTCTCGTCACATTCTCGTGGATCTACTCGCTATTTTGAAATGTTGTTTCTCTCAATAGTTGTTGTGGTAGGATCCACCTAATTTGCATAGCGGAGTACCGACGATATAAATATGGTTGGTACCGGAAGACAGGGAGGCGAATCCAGAGATCCAACTAGAGACTCTGCCCGACTGCGACTTAGTCAACACATTCTCCAGGAACGGTCTTCCCAGAAATATACAAAAGACTATATGTAAATATTGTGTACACTTTCTTGTGTCAATACATTTCATTCTAACTACATTTTGTGTTTGCATTATTATTCCATGCATTAGTCAAGTTTCAACAATAGTGATTTAATTCCTGAAGAGACGAAAGTTGCAACGGACAGGATCTATGGAATATGGTGGTTGCCTGATTGGGGAAGGTTGTCCTTGGCTTAAAACTGCCTTACCGTCAAAGGTTACTGACGGAACCTCTGTGGTGTGGTGAGGCGACCACACTCTACACACTTTCCTCCCAAGCACTGCTATAAACAACGTAAGTGAGTGACAGCGTTTTAACTTACTGCGTGTGCGCGACAAACTTCAAGGTCAATCTGTGACAAATGTATATATATATATATATGTGTGTGTGTGTGTATATATATATATATATATGTGAGTGTGTGTGTGTTTGTGTGTCTGTGTCTGTGTGTATATATCCACTTATGTAGTTTTATGACAGTAGAGATATGGTGTTACTCGTTATTGTGAGTGTATAATTTCTTCTAGCGTTAATGTCGTTTCTATTCTTCTGATATCTATATATAAAATTCTGTGACCTCCGTTAGTCCGTCCATCCGACGCACCCTTTAATATAGCCATACAATGAGGAGAATTTTGAGGAGTAGGGCAAAAGGTCAGTGGGTACAAAGTACAGTTGATGTTACTAGAGTTCGTAGCTTAGTACAATAAATTTTCATTAATTTGTTTGGAAAAATGAAAAGTATGATTATTTAACATACAAAATTAATGATTAAAATAACAAAAATTTCTTTTAAAAAATGCAACATTGTTTTTTGCATACCTTATCTTTAAGATTTTATATATGTAAAAATTCAGTTTGCCCTAGGTTTGCGAGAACTATAAACAAATCACAGGGCAAAACACGTCAGATATTTGGAATTTGACTCCAGAACAAAATATTTACGCCTGTCCAGTTGTATGCTGCATGCACAAGAGTAAAAAATCCTAAGAATTTATTCTTCGCTATTAAAAAGGAAAAAAAGAAATGTTCTTTAAAATATTGTTTACCATAATGTTCATTGCAATTAAAATAAATTAGATAAAATTATTAAACAGCGAAGTAGGGTTATTGTAAAAGTATTTTTCCAAACGAATTTAATTGATGTCACAGATGCAGATGTGGAGCCTCCATCGATGAGTTTGGTTTGCATCCTCTCTCTCCTGTCGTCGTAGTGCCGGCCGCTTTCCACGACATGCAGCAATTAACGACATCATCAAAAGAGGTTTGGATGCATCTGGTTTCCCTTCCCAAATTGAACCCGTAGGCCTCGACGGTAGTGATGGAAAGCGGCCAGATGGCATTACCATCTTCCCTTTTAAAATGGGTAAGTCGTTGATTTGGGATGCGACCTGTGCAGATACATTTTCGGTCGGTAATTTGATCAGGTCCGCGGTTGAGCCGGGGTCCGTCGCCCGAGACGCAGAGATAAAAAATAGCTAAATATTCTTCTCTTGCTGATAATTTTTTTTTTACTCCTGTGGCAGTGGAAACTTCAGAGGTTATTGGCTCTCGTTCGATGGCGTTCCTTCGGAGGATTGGCGCGATTGCGTCTCGATTAAGGAACGAGCCTCGCAAAACGGAGTAGCTCTTGGTTTGAGGTAATGCTTTCTCCATCATTGCAGCTGGCAGAGGATAGAAACATTGTTTATAGTTACGTTGTTCTGGAATTGTCATCAAAGGTCGACTGAACTTGCTTTGTTTCAATGACTTTTATTTATCGATTGCTTTCCGAAATTGAACGAAACGTATAGTTTGAAAATCTCAACAAAAAAAGTTAAGCGAGAACTTCAACAATAAGTAGAGATTTTTGATTTTGTCTTCCCTCATACCATTAATCATTTCATTTTTTAATGTTTTAATTGTATGTAGGGTGTTTGTTCGAATAAATGTAATTGTGAAATAAATTATTATTATGTTCCCAGACGACCCTGATGAGATTGGGAACGAAACCCGTTGGTCTGTCTTGGTTGTGTTTTCATCTCTTATTTTTTATTTTCATAATGCCTATAAGAAATAAATTTTATTTTTTCCTTTCAATATTACGGTTTTGTATCTCCAACAATTTATTTAAATATATGTATGTACATATATATATATATATATATATATATATATATATATATATATATATATATATATATATATATATATATATATATTCCAATTGTCCTTTTTATCCATCATATATATATATATATATATATATATATGATCGACTCTCCCGTCGAATTCGACGTATGAGTGTCAGGCAGATCAGTTCCTAGAAACTGAAAGCCCGACACCGACACATGAGATTTGATTATAGTGGTGAAGGCTTTGTGCAGGGCCATCCACACTTGTTGGGGGGACGAATACAGGGACCTGGTGCAGCGAATGCCACAAGGTCCCCAAACGACCCTCCGCAGGTTTTGAATTCAGAGTTGTCCTTCTCCTAGACCAGTTGCCATCCAAGGCTATAGAACCCAGTCTGTCCTGTTATTTACCCATAGTTGGGTATATATATATATATATATATATATATATATATATATATATATATATATATATATATATATATATATATATCGCATAATGAGAAGCCACGTAAACTTTCTTAATATGTATATAATATAGAAAAAATAACTGAAAAGTTTCAAATTAAAAAAAATGAATTATTTTGTGAAAGTATTTATTTATATTTTTTATAAATATATATTTGATATTTAAGAGCGGCCCCGATCTTTCATCAAAAATGGCTGTTTTCAGAAGTTTGTTTACATTAAGTAGCGTCCGTCGCGAGACGCGGACGTCACGTGATATTGAATGCAACTGTGTTTGAATATTTCTAACGTAAATCTAACTGTAGAAATATTTCAGATGTTGTTTAACAATTTTTTAACTATATCTAACAAAAATTTACAAATGTAACAAACCTCGTTGTTTATTTTGCAAACACTTAACATAGTGTATTTTCTGTACACAACACCACTATCAAGATACACCCACCTCGCCTCACCTGTGATAACCATAACATAATCTACTATTTATTCTGCACAGTATGTCCTAATAGTGGATATATTGGTGAATCTGGAAATAATTTTAGATTTCTCTTCAACAACCATAAACTAACCATGCGTCAAAACAATCCTTATTCCCCAATAGCTGAATATTTTAAATTAACCAGGACACTCATTGGAAAACTGTAAATGTGTATTGATAGATTCTGATTTCAGTTCAACATACACACGCAGAAAAAAAGAAAATACTGTATTTTAAAATTAAATACATATAAACTAGGGTTAAATAAAGACTTGGGTATTTTAAATCTTTATAAATATTTCAATAGTTAAACAAAAAAAAAATTGTTAGATATAGTTAAAAAAATTTTTAAACAACATCTAAAATATTACTACAGTTAGATTTACGTTAGAAATATTCAAACACAGTTGCATTCCATATCACGTGACGTCCGCGTCTCGCGACGGACGCTACTTAATGTAAACAAACTTCTGAAAACAGTCATTTCTGATGAAAGATCGGGGCCGATCTGAAATATCAATTATATATATATGTAAAAAAAATATAAATAAATACTTTCACAAAAAAAAATTCAATTTTTTTAATTTGCAACTTTTCAGTTGTTTTTTCTATATTATATATATATATATATATATATATATATATGTGTGTGTGTGTGTGTGTGTGTGTGTGTGTGTGTGTGTGTGTATTTAGGCAGCAATCCTTCTTTCATGCAAATTTCATTAAAAACGACCGACAAGGTGCTTTTATTTAGTTTTTATATAATTTCTCATGCGATCTAATAAAGTTTTTCTTTTTTTTTAGATGATAAATTATATAAAAACTGTCCGAATGTTCTTTTTATCCGAGCGCTTTCGGCTATACATAGATTAAATATTATATAGAGTGCAAATATTATTTACGAATTCAAATGCCCATTAAGGAATTGTATTCCTCAAGAATCAACTTTCGTAAATAATTATATAGGCACACTACAAATTGTTTAACACGCAGACTAACTCATCACCTTTCTGACAATAGCTCAATTAGATCTCATTTAAATATTCATGGAGACCTACCGGACCCTATCCGGAACATACTTGTCGACAACACTAATATAATAGCATCATCCACTTGCAAAAAAAGGCTAAAAATAATGGAAGCCTTACTAATAAAAACAAACAAACCAACACTTAATAATATTAATTTTGAACATGGACATAATATCTTGACCGTGTTTTGAAACAAAAAAAATGAATCATTTTATAAAACATACATATAACAAACTATTTCTAATTCTAACAGATAAATATAATCCTTGAAAATGGCTAAATGTATAGCCGAAAGCGCTCGGATAAAAAGAACATTCGGACAGTTTTTATTATAATTTATCATGTGAAAAGAAAAACTTTATTAGATCGCACGAGAAATTTTATAAAAAAACTAAATAAAAGCACCTTGTCAGTCGTTTTTAATGAAATGTGCATATATATATATATATATATATATATATATATATATATATATATATATATATGACAGTAGAGATATGTGAGGAATTCAATACACGGAAGAGTGTTGCGAAAAAAGAATTCTAGTTTTACTCAAATAACTCTGGGGAAAAAATTCTTTTTAGAACAAAACATTATGCGTTTAGACAGAGAGCGAGTTTTTTTTTTGCTGTTTTTGTGACAACGTTCGCTATGTATTCCTATGAACATCTGTGATTGTATTCTGATCGCATTTCTAATTGCAATGTCTTCATCAACCCTCATTGTTCTTGCCTTACCTTCGATTGGGTTTTGCAGCGCGCTCTACTAATGAGAATCCAAAGAATGAGAGTTAGGTTGGAATCTAATTTACATTTCTTTAAAGTCTCGTTCCCTTTCCGGGCATTGGCAATCATGGCTCTACACAAATTTCCTAAACAAAGTTTATCCTGTTACACTCACTCCCTATTCATGTTCTGCTATTGGTTTATACAAGCCAATCTTATTTAGACATTTGCTAAATATGATAGATGATTTTGGAAATGCTGTATGTCGGAGAAAGCGAGTTAGATAATGATTCAGGGGAGATAACAGAGCGGACGACAAAACCCAGGCAGAAAGTTTCATCTTATTTCGAATCGATACACAGAATTTCATTATTTATTTTTTTTTTTTGTAATCATCTCAGCAAAAAAAACTACTAAGACGTTTGATTATTAACTTAAGTGGATGAAATGAATCTTTGTGGTTTCCAAGCAAAAATCTGATGAGGATTTTAACAGATACCTGATAAGGATTTTATCGGATAACCATGTTTAAATACTGTCTATCGACGAATTAAATGTCTGATATTCAAATGAAAAAAAAACGTTTGCGTGTGATTCGAATTTATTTCGATTATTGGAATATGTATCAGTGTGCGTGCATATACGTTGAAGCGCTGGAAATCCTTTGTAACAAAGTGTCAGTTATACATACATACATACACACACACACACACACACACACACATATATATATATATATATATATATATATATATATATATATATAGTTGAACAGGTTTTTTTTTACAAAATTTAATAATAGGAAGGAATAAGCGTAATTTAAAAGGCACTTCTAATGTAAATTCTAATAGCTAAAAACAACCGGTTTCGTCTCAGACTTATCAAGTTTATTCCTGGGAATTAAATAAGAAATGTGTAAACTAAATAGCGGATGACTAATGGGGCAAAAAACTTGATAATGCTTTTTAAATTACGCTTATTCCTTGCTCTTATACATATACATATATATATATATATATATATATATATATATATATATATATATATATATATATATATATATATATATAGAGAGAGAGAGAGAGAGAGAGATAGATAGATAGATAGATAGATAGATAGATAGATAGATAGATATGTGTGTGTATTGGTGCGTGTGTGTGTGCAAGGGTGTGTGTTTACAGACTCAAACATCAGTGCCCTAAACAGTTGACAGCTTGAAGCACTTCCCAGAGTCGGTATTTCAATTAACAGACCTCAGAATACTTTTTTGTGAAATGGATCTGGGTGCGAACAATTTTCAATACTCTTCTATATCACTCATACACAGACACGCAAATATATACACACACAAAGACACACACACACACACACACACACACATTGGTTGAAGTGCTACATACTTTCAACATCTGTTTAATAAGCACAAAATCTGCACAACAATATCAATTTCAATTTAACTGCGCATTTCAACCACATATTGATAATGTTAGAGGCATACTTTTAAACATCTCTACTTATGTGCCCGCCTATATTGCAGTGAATGGTAGATGATGAAGAAAACTGAAGCATAAAAAATATGGCTCTACAGAAGGATGCTGAGAATACTACGGACATAACCTTTGAGCAACGTGGAAGTTGATTGACTCGCACTTCACAGTTTATCAACCTTTTGCAAGTTATTTAAAGCCATAAAACATATTTAGATTGTAAGACTTTGTTTTCTTTTTGGAGATAAGAATGATCTAGAGCAGGGGTGGGAAAACTTTTTAGTACAAGGGCCGCAAACTAAAAATTTATAGTTTTACTGGGCCGCATAGTATATATAAGCCAAAATAATTGATATTTAAAATTGGCAGAATAAAGGGCTTTTAAAGGAAAAATATAGCTTTAATAAATAACATTTTAAAGCGGGCCGCACGAAATCGTTTTTGCGGGCCGCATGTGGCCGTAGTTTGCCCACCCTTGATCTAGAGAGACATACGTTACTAATTAACAGACAGCTTAGAGGGGGTAGAAGAAGTGGATTGGAACATTTCTCAACGGTAAGTAAATATAACGAACCCAACTTGAATTGAAACACAGTTCTCTGATTACCAATCCCGAAACATTATCTATTAACCAACCGCGCATCCTAGCTTACATCACTTGGTATTCCCAAGAGGTTACCGATCTGAGTAATGACCAGGCTCGACATCAGTGATCGTACAGGAGCTGATGTTTCAACGTGGTGTGGCCGTTAGCTGACTTCAGTAAAAAAGGTACGGCTTAGTTTTACATTATAACTTATTATTATTATTATAACTTATTATTATTATTATAATAATATTATAACTATTATATTATTATGTTATATTATTATTGTTTTTATTTCCTTTGATTTCTGGTGTGTACACATTTCTTTCCGGGTCCCGCCCAGAGACCTAAGGTTAGAAATGGCATCATGACACTTTCCACTGACAAAAAAAAGCACATATTCTACATAGATAAAGCCCTTTGTAATATGTGTGCTGTACTTGTGAGAACAATTTTTTGTATTTCTTTGAAGCATGGGCTTCCAGGAATCCCTTCAATTAGTCTACTGGAATCTTTTCCAACCAATCGTGGGGCTCCAACTACAACAGGGATTGGGGATGTTCCCATGAGCCATATTTATTATTATTATATTATATTATATTATATTATATTACTATTACAGGGTGTCCATAAAGTTCGTGTACACTTTAAAATATTAATAACTTTATTTGTATTTGCGATAGAAATAATTTGTAAAAAAGATTAGAAAGAAGTAAATCTATATTTTTTAAGCTTTTATTGAAATTTTATTTAAGTTTCCACATGTCTTCCATCATTAGCAATGCAAAGGGTAATACGATTTTGCAGTTCACGGAAAACATCTGCCAACTGATTTACAGTAATGCTTGAAATCCCATTAGTTATTTTAGCTATACTTAAAACTAGGTACATTAAATTTTATAACATTTTTACAGATTATTTCTATCGCAAATACAAATAATGGGTTATAAATTTTTTAACGTGCACACGAACTTTATGGACAACATTTATATATATATATATATATATATATATATATATATATATATATATATATATATATATGGATTCTTTTAATATACGCGGGTCCAATTATCTGTATGGAGTCTGGAAAAATACAACCTTCAGAAAAGTAAGGGCAACTGCATATAGACAATGAGACCGATGCTTGCAAAGAACATTCAGATATCTTTAGAAACATGCTTCTTGATGATGCCATTAAATAGCGAAATAAAAGCGAACACGTGTCAGTGACAAAAATTCCCCAATCTTTTTTCCAGATGCCGATGTTTCAAATTAACCAACTATTTTTGAATAGGCTTTAGTATGGAAGCATTAGGGTGTTGTATTTTTTAATGTGCACACGAACTTTATGGACACCCTGTATATATATATATATATATATATATATATATATATATATATATATATATATATATATATATATATATATATATATATATATGTAAACACAGACACATATGCCAACTGACTTACAGTAAAGCCTGAAATCACATGAGTTATTTTCGCTGTACTTAAAACTAGGTACATTAAACTTTATAACATTTTTTACAGATTATTTCTATCGCAAATACAAATAAAGTTATGAATTTTTTAAAGTGCACACGAACTTTATGGACACCCTGTAATATGTTATAATATTACTATGTTATATTATTATTATTATATTATATTATATTATATTATTATGCTACATTACATTTTATATTATAAAACCAAAATAAAAAGAATACGGTATAAAGTTTTTGACCGAACTGTCCGAATACTGAGCTGCAGTATAAAGTTGTTTTGTTTTGTTTCTTTGCCTCATTCGAATATAAGCGTACAGTCAATTTACAGTGACAAGCTTCCACGGTTGTAGACGAAATTTTATTCGAATCAAGGAAAAATAATACTATTTTTGCACATTTTAAACTTTATACCTCGGCCACGAAATACGAAACTCATGTTTTTATTTTATCCTTGGTAATTCAAGAATTTTTCGTTCCCTTGTCTATTACTGAAAATATATATAGTGGGATCAACACCTAACTGAAATGAAAATCCCTGCAAAGAAAGCGTTTTCATGGACATAAGGTTTCTCCGATGAGCTGCTTTCGCTGGTTCCCAGACTTCAGGAAATTCAAGCATCCTACGAGACTGGCATCCCGCTCTCACCCTTTCACTGTTGAAACTGTTAAATGTAGCCGTCTCTTCTACTCCAATAGCTTCATATCTCGCACCTCTCGCCTGTGGAACTGCCTTCCCTTTTCTTGTTTCCCTGATAGCTATAATCTCCATCTATTCAAATCTAATGTCAATCGATATCTCCAGTTGCCTTGATCTATCCACTATCCTTCTGCTCATCCTTTTCTCTATCACTCCTATTTGCTCTCGCTCCAAATCCTCTGTAACTCCTTGCGTGCTAGTGGTTTCCCGCCTTGCTTGGGGTGAAATGCTTAAAAAAAAACCCCAAAAATCTGAATGTTAGTTTAAGACCTGTAGATATTTAGTTGACTCCCTCCACCACCACCACCACTGAGTCAGGTTAGGACACAAGGTCAGTTTTTAATGTGGGGACCCGAGTGTTTTCAATTGGGCCGCTGGTCTAAGCTGGTCTTAGCTGGTCATAGCTGGTCTTGGCTTGTCATAGCTGGTCCAAGCTGATCCGAGCCGGTCCAAGCTAGTCGTAGCCGTGATACCACCAGCACAGAGACGGAGCCCTGTGCCAGATAAGTATCAGTTTAAGACCTGTGTATCCGAAATAATATCTTGTGTTAATGATTTCTATTTGAACAATGTTCCACGCTAGTGTGGACAGGTTAATATTGACAGCAGTAAACTTAAGAAATTACTTGAGAATTAACAACATTATACGATGCGGGAAATAGTAATTATATTCAAATTCCATCTACAATCTATATGCATGAATTAATAAGACCTAACGGTACACTGAAACCTGATTGACCGCTAATAGCTCCGGTATGTCCATCAAGAGTGGTTACTGCGTAATAATGGTATGCATAAAGGTTTAACCTTTATTCAATATAGGGTTATGTCTGTCATTAACCTCCAATGATTACTGTATTGTACAGTGTAATCTTGTATATTTTAAGGATTGAATATCTCTGTTTCCTGAGTCTACTGGGCCGTTCAGTGTTAATTGTAATCGCCAGTATAATGCAGGTGTCATTTTCGATACACTACGTTGCCAAAAATCCACGTGACCTGGAGAAAATGACCTCGGCTATTAAGGTTGCGATTTTTATAATATTTAGTAAAAAATGCTATCAACTGATTGAATTCTTTTGTCTGGACGAGAAGATTATTATTATTATTATTATTATTTTTATTTCCTTTGATATCTGGCGTTTACACATTTCTTTCCGGGTCCCGCCCAGGGACCTAAGGTTAGAAATGGCATCATGACACTTTCCACTGCAAAATAAAATTAAAAAAATAATTACATAGATAAAGCCCTTCGTAAAGTGTGGGCTGTACTTGTCAGTACAATTTTTTGTATCTCTTTGAGGCATGGACTTCCAGGGAACCCTTCAATCAGCCTACTGGAATCTTTTCCAACCAGTCAGGGGCTCCAACTACAACAGGAATTGTTGATGTTTCCATGTGCCACATTTTTGAGATTTCTATTTCAAGGTCCTTGTATTTTGACAGTTTTTCGAATATCTTCAAAGACACATTGCAGTCTGCAGGGACTGCCATATCAATAAGGAGGCACTTATTTTATTATTATTATTATTATTATTATTATTATTATTATTATTATTATTATTGTTGTTTTTCTCCTCCTCCTTCTCCTCCTCATGCACCTGCTTATTGTTCGAGCATCCAATAAAAATAAGGTTTATTGAATAAAAATCTATTGGTTTAATAAATAGAAATTAATCTAGGTACCTCCACTTTTTCACGGAAAACAGCATAGCGTAATCAAAAAAGGCCACAAGCTTAATAAAAATAAAGTTTTATCATCAAAATGTTTATGTTATTATTAAGATGAAAGACCAACGTATTTTTTTGTTATTTAAAAAAAATTTAATACTTCCTAACACGTTCGAAATTTTAGTTAAATTCATATGTTGTTTACGGGGTGGCATAATAATAACATTGATTTCTTTTTTTGGCGCTTTACATAGATGAGTGGCACAGGTACTATCTCCTTCACCCTGACGATTTTTCGATCAATACAAAGTCGAAGAAGATTTTTTATTTTAGGATATTACTTAGAAAACATGTAAAAATCTCTATACAATTGCAGTCGGGTTTCGATGCGTGCCAACGCATCTCATTACTAGAGTAATTTACAATCGTCTTATGATATATACATTTTTATATATCTGAACTAGTTTAAGATATACTATTTACATTATTCGAACTATATTTATGACAACGTTTCTGGCCTTCCTCGGGTGGTTAGGATGTCGAACTGAAGACTTTATTTCGCTCGTTGGGGTAGACTGTTCTAGTTCCACGTGCCATGTCGAATGGAGGTCAGTTATCAGTTATCTCCTCTTAATTCTCCTCTCCAAGTTCAACACCGTCTTTACCAGGTATTGAACTCACACCCTTTGGGTCTTGTCACTGGATCTAACTAACGCCTTTATCCACTGTGCTATGTGTCCTTGAGGACAGCTGTGAATGTCTGGGTATTATAAACCTAATGTCTTCAGCAACCATTTTTACCAGTGCTCATATTGCAATTCTTGCTGTTATCATTGCATTTTTTTTACCAGAGCTCATATTGCAATTTTTTTGTTGTTATCACTTTTCTCTGGCATTCATTATTACTGGTTCCCATCTTGTATTCATTTCTATGTTTGGTCGGCTCAGGAGATTTTTGTGGCCTAGCAAATGTGCTGATTCCATAAGTTTAAGAATTTTCCAATGGTGTTCCTTGTCTATGATCTCAACCTTGATCCCACAGAGGGCGGAGATCTCCCTTTTCTCTCCATATGTGGTCAGCCACGCCTGATTTTTCCACTTCCCCTCGTGTTACAGCTTTCTGGTGTTCTTGAAGCCTTACCTTAAGGGAGAGGCCTGTCTCCCCTTTATATTTCTTTCCGCAGCTTCACGGGATAGCGTACACACAGTCTTTAGTCATGTTCTCCTCTATGGCGGGGGAGGGGTCTTACTCTGGAGAGATATCTGCGAAGTGTCGTCCAGCTTTTGATGGTTGACTTGATGTTATATTTTGTTTATTAATTCAGAGGTTACCGTAGTTGTATCATTAATTTGTGGCACGCATGTAAAGAAAATATCTCTCTGTAAGATTTCACATTCCATATCATTCTAGTTTTTTTGAGACCTTGCTGCAAGTTTACTGACTTCTGGGTTACAAATTTCGTCGTAAAACACGAGACATGGTAAGATTTGGTTAAAAGTCATCCCCTTGGTTAATTAGCTAAAAAACGCAGTATATGTATGGATTTCGAGACAGTGGATGCGAGTTCAAATTTCGTCAGCTGCTATGTTATTTTGATGTACTGGATGGTTGTGCAATGTAAAACGACTGGATGTTGCGGAGAAAGAAGAAAAAGAATATTGTGTGAAATTAATGAAAAGTTTAATGCAGAAATTCAGATGCATTCGCATTACAGCACGTATATTTGAATTTTTTTTTTTTTTTCTTTTTTTAAATTGAAAGAAAAGCGACATTGAAACGCGTTTCAGGATATTCAAGGATTTTATTTCTTGCGTTTGGTTCTTTAATTCGTGCAATGAATATCATCAGTCAGATTATGCGTTATGACACTGGAAAAAATGTGTACACATAGAGTTCATAAATTTAAATACATTATTCACTTAAATACTAAGGGAATTAAAGATGTGTGAATATGCATCACTTTCGGCCGCATATGTCTTCAACGTCTTCACCGATTTTCTTTGTGCAAAACCTTTGGTGCGATATTTATGCAACTGATAATGCGGGCGAATGATATTCATCACATAGGAAATATCTATTACTCTCTCTCTCTCTCTCTCTCTCTCTCTCTCTCTCCATATATGTGTGAGTGTATGAGCCTGTAATTATAGTGCTCGATATCAAGAGATCGAGCATTAATAATAATAATAATAATAATAATAATAATAATAATAATAATAATAATAATAAATTGTAATCACGAGTACAGCCCGCACTTTACAAAGGTCTTTATCTATGTAAAATATGTGCGTGTTTTTTTTTTTAATTGATCAGTTGAAAATGTTACGATGCCATTTCTAACCTTAGGTCTTTGGGCGGGCCCCGGTGAGAAATGATTACCCACCAGAAATTAAAGGATATAATAATAATAATAATAATAATAATAATAATAATAATAATAATAATAATAATAATAATAATAATAATAATAATAATGATAATAATGTACGGTATTGGCACTAACTCAATATAAAACTCGACATGACAGAGTTGGCCAATATCTGCACTGGGAAATCTGCAACATTTACGAAAAGGAAACTGCAAGTAATTGGTATGAACACCACCCAAACCCAGTTACAGAGATAGGACCTGTAACAATTTGATGGGACTTTACAATATACACAGAGAGAACAATCGAAGCTAATCTGCAAGACTGAAACCGCAAACATGTGCCTTCTTATTGATATGACAGTCACTTAGAAAAAAAAACAAAAAAAACAAACACAACACATCTTCAAAAAAATATTAATATACAAGGACCTTGAATTTGAAATCTCAAAAATGTGGCACATGGGGTCATCAACAGAGTTAAAGTTGGAGCCCTCAGACTGATTGGAACAGTTTCCGATAGACTCATTGAAGAGATTCCTGGTAGCCAAAATCTTAAAGAAATACAACAAATTGTGCTCACGGGTACAGCCTACACCTTATGAAGTGCTTTATCTATACAAAATGATCTATTTTTCAGAAAATGGTTAGGTCTCTAGTTCTGACCCGGAAAGAAATGAGCATACACCAGAAATCAGAGGAAATAATAATAATAATAATAATAATAATAATAATAATAATAATAATAATAATAATAATAATAATTGAAGATAATAGAAAAGCTGTCAAAATACAAGGACCTTGAAATAGAAATCTCAAAAATGTGGCACATGGGAACATCAACAACCCCTGTTGTATTTGGAGTCCTTGGACTGGTTAGAAAAGATTCCAGTAGACTGATTGAAGGGATCCCTGGAAGTCCATGCCTCAAAGAGATACAAAAAATTGTTCTGACAAGTACAGCCCACACCTTACGAAGGGCTTTATCTATGCAATTATTTTTTATTTTATTTTCTTTTATATTATTTATTTTTTGCAGTGGAAAGTGTCATGATGCCATTTCTAACCTTAGGTCCCTGGGCAAAACCTGGAAAGAAATGTGTAAACGCCAGATATCAAAGGAAATAATAATAATAATAA
>OZ038498.1:17829760-17839760 GCA_964036315.1 Acanthosepion esculentum | reverse complement strand
ACAGTGGATAAAGGCGTTGGTTAGATCCAGTGACAGGGACCCAAATGGTGTGAGTTCAATACCTGGTTAAGGCAGTGGAGAACTTGCAGGAGATAACGGACATCCAGTAAACATGGCACGTGGAACTAGACATCGGGTTGAGCTTGACATTCCAACCACCTGAGGAAGGCCGGGGCTACAACGGCCGAAACATGGTGATAAATAAGGTGACGAAGATGAGGACAATAGTCCGAATAATGTAAAAAATCAGGAATTCAGTTGAATCCGCTAAATTGATTTCAAACTTACGGTATCTTCAGGCAATTTTTTATCAAATAATCACGTAACGCTTTTTTTTATTTAAAAAAAAAATAATAAAAATAAAGAACACCATTATTTTCAAAAATAAATAAATAAACACACGACGTTGGATGTAATAAGAGAAACGTTAGATAAGGTGATTATAAATAAAACAGATTAAAAATAAAAGTATATAACGATAATGTTACTTAAGTTCATTAAGCTGTATACTTATCAATGTAAAAAAAAATCTGTGTAAAAAAAAAGGCTAAATTCAATTTAATGTTGTATACGATTTGAAGCTTTTAAAATGAACGGAGTTGGTAAAAAATATTAGAGTTCAAATTCAATAAAACCATCTACGTTTTATATATTTATATGCTCCTGGAGCTGTCTAATGTTTAAAAAAAAACAGTAGCTCCTACTGCTATTAAGCATTACTCTTCAAGTATAAATTGACTTTTCCGAGTCGCTGGCGTATTTCGTATAGAGAAATAAGTTAAAAATCCTTCTGTTCCCACCATGCGACAATGTCCTGCAGCTAAGATACTAAATCAATCGGGTTTCGATACCGGCTTGAAACAATCGGACGTCTAGATCTTCGGGACAGTCTGCCTGTATATATTTATTTATTAATAAATATGCATATACCTATGTTCGAAGTGTAACTAAAATTTCTGTGGTTCTACCTAATCAGACACGGTTTATTACTTCTTGAATTATTAAAAAAAGTCACTTGCATTTCGAACGTAGGTATATTTATTAATACATACTTATCTCTCTCTAACCGCATTGGACACAGGTTTTATTTACAGCTTAAGTTATATTGAGTAAATATTTATTCGTTTACCTATTGTTTTTGAACGTTAATGTCTATACGGTTGCAAATATCTACTTATTTGGCAGCTGCGTAAAGAAATATAAAGGGGGAGTCAGGCCGCCCCCTTAAAGTAAGGCTTCAAGAACACCAAAAAGCTGTGACACGAGGGGAAGTGTAAAAATCAGGCGTGGCTGACCACATATGGAGATAAAAGGGTACTCACCGCCCTCTGTGGATCAGGTTGAAATCATAGACAAAGAACATCATTGGAAAATTCGTAAACTTAAGAAATCAGTACATAAGCCACAAAAGAATATGGGGAGGAGCGCCAGAGAAAAGCAATAACAACGAAAATTGCAATATGAGCTCTGGTAAAAAAACAAAATGATAACAGCAAAAATTGCAATATGAGCACTGGTAAAAATGGTTGCTGAAGACATTAAGCTTATAAGTCCAAGAAATTCACACGCAGATGTCCTTAAGGACACATGGCACACATGATAAAGGCGTGGGTTAGATCCAGTGATAGAAACCAAAAGATTTGTGAGTTCAGTACCTGGTTAAGATAGTGGAGAACTCGGACAGGTGAATTAACAGGAGATAACTGACATCCATTAGACATGGCACGTGGGCCCTAGCGAGTGAAATAAAGGGTCAATTCGACATTCTAACCACCTGAAGAAGGCCGGAGCGTACAACGTCCGAAACATTGTGATAAATATCGCAACAAAGATGAGGTCAATTGTTTACATTATTCGGACAATTGATCTCATATATATATATATATATATATATATATATATATATATATATATATATATATATATATATATATATATATATATATATATATATATATATATATATATATTTAATTTCGGCGTTGAATTTAAGATAAATCCTTATCTCATTTCTCAGATGTTTAATTTCTTAAATTTGAGAACAAAAGTATTATTTCGGGCTTTGTTTAACCGGAAGTCCTATGTGACCGCAACGGTTAAGTACGCCGGATCTAATGGCGAGATCCTATAGAGGATGCAGGTTCGAACCCTGCCGGCCGACGCATATTTTCTGGTATGATTTCTCGATATATTCAGGCCGGAATCTGTACCTAAATAAACATACTGTTTAATTTACTCTAATAATCTTTAAGCGAAACAGAATAATATATATATATAAAAAATTGAATCTACATGACGTAGTGCGTGTATATTTTGCGTCTACACAAGGACTGGTATAAATATTTATTTTATGGCATATCAGCCTCAATGGCTTATTTAATGCCGACAAGATATCGACGATAGGTTCGTACGAATAGAATATTTATTCTATGTAGAAATCAGTTTTTAGATCAGGTTTTCATTGACGCACTTTGCAATGAGAGTTTTTGCCGACAGTCGTATGTATTTGCTGCTAATTACTTTTCTATTCAAAGATGTCTTCCTGGTATTTTTTAATGTATTACTGGTATTTTTATTATAAAATCTATTTTTATACTTTCATAGTGTTTTGACTCGAGGTTTGGGGATTAACACTTTGCCAATGAGATCCTAACAATTTCTACAATCCCGGATTAGGGTGGACCTGAGAACAACAGCAATTAAGAGGTGGGTTCATGCACCTCAAAAATTCCTGATCAGACTCCTTGCTGCCGGCTGTAGTTCATCCTCATACGACGGATACAATGACTGATACAAAGTTGAACAAGTTTTTTTTCAATGGTGACTCTTATGATGTTAGTAGGATTACAGGTTTGAATTTTGTTATGATTATCGATATTATTATTATTATTATTATTATTATTATTATTATTATTATTATTATTATTATTATTATTTCCTTTGATATCTGGCGTTTACACATTTCTTTCCGAGTCCCGTCCAGGGACCTAAGGTTAGAAATGGCATCATGACACTTTCCACTGCAAAAAAATAAAAAATATAATAAAAATAATTACATAGATAAAGCCCTTCGTAAAGTGTGGGCTGTACCTGTCAGAACAATTTTTTGTATCTCTTTGAGGCATGGACTTCCAGGGATCATTTCAATCAGCCTACTGGAATCTTTTCCAACCAGTCCAGGGGCTCCAACTACAACAGAAATTGTTGATGTTCCCATGTGACACATTTTTGAGATTTCTATTACAAGGTCCTTGTATTTTGACAGTTTTTCGAATATCTTCAAAGATACATTGCAGTCTGCAGGGACTGCCATATCAATAAGGAGGCACTTATTTTGTTTGTGGTCTTTAATAACAATGTCTGGGCGGTTGGCTTTGATTGTTCTGTCAGTGTGTATTGTGTAGTCCCATAGAATTGTAACAGGTCCTATCTCCGTAACCGGGTCAGGGTGGTGTTCGTACCAGTTTCTTTCAGTTTCCTTCCCATAGGAGTTGCAAATTTTCCAGTGCAGATATTGGCCCATTCTGTCATGCCGGGTTTTATATTCAGTGGGTGCCAATATCGTGGAACGTGATATAAGATGATCTTATTATTATTATTATTATTATTATTATTAATATTATTATTATTATTTGTGGGGTTTTGTGTTTTACTTTTCTTCTGATGATTTGGTAGACTTAGCGTTTGCCTTTGTCTCGGAAGTAATTTGGATATTGGAGGATTTTTCTCTACTTCAGGCAGGACTCGGGTGCTACAGATTCTAAGGGGTCTCTTAAATAAAAGCCTATGATCGTTCTGTATTTGATAAACCCTCAGTTGAATATCCTTATGTGTGCATATTTACATGATATCGAGATATGGTAAAGTGTAGTTTACTTCTGTTTTGTATGTTTAGTCTATCAACAATTTCTGGTAGTGATGTGCCACGTGGGTGTTATATAATTAAATACACCTCGTGAGATGAAGTGCTAACAACACGGTATTTTTGCGAAGGCAGAAAGATTATTGGAAGTCGACCACACCGTTGTTAGAATATGGGTGTTTCTTAGGAGCAAGCATGAAGGGGGTAGTGATGTTCAAATCGGGCGTTACTGTATTTAAAGACCCCACTTTAATCTTCCGTGAAGACGTAGCAACAGAAAACCGTGTTTAGTAATGGCATTATCCGGGGGTTTTTTAGCGAGAAATATTGATACCTTCCGTGTATACAGTCACTAGAAAAAATGGCATTTTTCCACATATATAATACAAACAATCATACAAAGAATATATCAACAAATGAGAACCAATAAAACCGTAATATATATATATATATATATATATATATATATATATATATATATATATATATATATATATATATATATATATATATCACAACGAAATCCTAAAATCCCAAATTACATCATATGTCTTATGCTCTGTTGTAATAAATGCATTGAGTTCTTTTGTGGATTAATTTTCGATTTGAACCCTTTCAGCAGAAGGGAGCAGACAAGACTCTAAAATGCTCTTGTACTGCTCGCTCCTGAGGGTCTTTTCAATAGGCTTTAAGAAACCAGTACCATGAAAAGAAAAGCATCCCCAAAACATTATACTGAACGGATGCTTGACAGTACTTACTGCTAAATCCAAAGAGCTTTCAAAGCTTCTTGTTCGGGTTTTAGATCGCTTATCCTTTGAATTTAGCTCAAATTTCGTTTCATCGGAGAACAGAACATTGAGTAAAAAAAAAAATCAGGTTAGTCCCTTTTATTGAACAGCACTATATATATACATATATATATATATATATATATATATATATATATATATATATATATATATATATAATTATATATATATATATATATAATTATATATATATATAATTATATATATGTATATATGTGTATTAATACTGTAATATTATATATATATATATATATATATATATATATATATATATATATATATATATAATTATATATATGTATATATGTGTATTAATACTGTAATATTATATATATATATATAATTATATATATGTATATATGTGTATGAATACTGTAATATTATATATATATATATATATATATATATATATATATATATATATATATATATATATATATATATATAATATTATAGGACATCGGGAATATGTTCCGTTTTGGGGAGGATACGAGGAAGGGGGCAGATTCTAAACATTCTCGGAACAGGGATGTTAGTACTCTACTGAGCGCTGAGCCTATCGATACTCCCTCCAAATATCTGTCTAGAAAAATTCTCATCGAAAGTGAAATAAGATTGGTTTGCAATGTGACGACATATTCTTATAATTTTGTCCTTTTGCTAGTGAGAGTTTCATTGTTAACTCATTTTTTTTAAAAATAGAAAAAAAGAAAGTGAATATTTTAGAATCAACGTATTTATTTCATTTTATATTCGTTCTCTACTAAAGCTTAATACAGCTTTAGCGGGAAAGTGTGTTCTTCATTGCAAAATACACCTGGTGATGTAGTGTCAACAACACTTTGCGTGACGTTTTGGCGAAGGCAGAAAAGTTTATTGGTGGTCAACCACACCGTTGTTAAAATATGCGTGTGTCTCCGGAGCAAGCAGGAAGGAGGCAGTGATGTTTAAATCAGGCGTTACTGTATTTAAACACCGCCCTTTCGTCTTCCGTGAAGAAGTTGCAAAAGAAAACCGTGTTGAGGAATGGACATCTGTTTTTTTAGCGAGAAATATATATATATATATATAATGAAATATAATTTTAAAGTGTTCTATATTTATGAGATAAAGTGCTCAATATCAGAGATAGAGCGTATGTAAATATAAATGAAAAAGTGACCATTGAAGCCAACATTATATATATATATATATATATATATATATATATATATATATATATATATATATATATATATATATATATATATATCCTTGTGCCACATCTAAGCTACGCTTGGAAAATCAATATATATATATATGGGTCGGTGGTGCATTGTGGGTAATCTATTCTGGCAGTTATTTTTACGTAAGTGCCTTGTTTATTTATTTATTTGTTTCGCTTAATTTATTTATTTTTAAATTTCATTTAGTATTATTTATTCTTTTCGGTTTTTGATGTTTTATTAACGTAGTAAAAAAAATAGGGAGATTTGTCTAGGTCGCTTATTTAATCGTTACTCTTTGTCTTGGAAGATAATTTAGTTTATTTCTTCGTTCAGTGTTTAGATAGCTTACCGTAGTCTATTCTGTTATTTTGGCGGGGGTGGGGACAGTTTTTTATAAATTTATTTGTTTGGATTTGATATTTTTACTTGTTTTTGCTTATTTACGCTTATTTTTATTAGTTCTAACGGTTATTTTAGTGGGGGCGACTTGTTAATTTATTCATTTATTTATTTATTTGGATTAAGTTTTATTCGTTTTTTATTTATTTCCTTATTTTTCATTTTGTATATTTTTATTGATTGGTTGTTGTAGGTTCAACCCACCGTAAAGCAAAACCATAAGAAACAAACGTAGGTAAAATATTCTTCAAACTGTTAAACAAATACCTCATGGAATCAAGCCCTCTACACAAAATATTCAATAAAACACTGTAAAAATCAGCTACCGTTGCACCAAGAACATGGCACAAATAATTTTAAAATAACATAACAGAAAAACTATCAACAAACCACACGAACAAATTAAACCAACGTGTAACAGTAGAATAAAGAATGAATATCTCTTAAACGGTAGTTTCTTACAAAGCAACGTAATATATCAAGCTACGGTAAAAAAATTCGCCAGATAATGAAGAAAAAGTATACATAGAAGTAAGTGAAGGACACTGGAAACAAAGAAACTATGTACACAAAACATCTTTCACAAATAGCAAACAGCACAATGTTTTCCAAGTATATCTGTGAAATTAAAAACAAAACGCAATTCACACCAAAAATATCATGAAAAATAAGGAAAAGATCATCAGCCTACATAAATAAACAAGCCACTCCCGCAAAAGTAACCGGCAGTATAGATTACCCACAATTCACTACTGACCCATATATATAAATAGTCGAGAAAAATCCAACATCCGCGGCCTGACGATTGTGACTAGCATGAAACAGCCTGTCGCCTCTGCGTGTTGACTTCAATGTTCACACACACACACACACACACACACACACACACACACACACAGACACACACACACACACACACACACACACACACACATATATATATATATATATATATATATATATATATATATATATATTACACAACGAAATCCTAAAATGCCAAATTACCTCATATGTCCTATGCTTTGTTGTAATTAATACATTGAGCTCTTTTGTGGATTAATTTTACTATTTGACGTTACTAGGATCCACTTAGATTATATACCAATATAATTATATTGTTGTACTATATATATAGATATATTGTTGTGGATTCCGGGATGAATCCGATATCAATGAATAACAAACGCCAGGAATGGATAAGGAAAATAAATGTATTAACGTAATAATACAAACTGGTAATACGGGTTAGTAGATCCAGGAATGCGGGTTAGTAGCAATAATATATATATTGGTATTGAAGTATCGCGGTATGACTCCTTACTGAATCTACGTGCTCGCTAACGGTGACTCTTGTGCTACCCTACTCTATTACAGACTGTCCGAGTATTCACTGGTAGTAGTATATGTATACCTCGGGTGAGTCCATTTGTGTAAAAAGGGGAGACCCCTCAATATATATATATATATATATATATATAAACATAAATACATATAAATATATATATGTGTATATATATATGTATTAATACTGTAACAATATTATATATATGTCTGTGTGTGTGTGTGTGTGTGTGTGTGTGTGTGTGTGTGTGTGTGTGTGTGTGTGTATGTTACAGTTATAATAGTTATTATTTGTTTAAACCAACTGCGTATTCAGCCACAGCAAGAAGGGTATTGTTTCACACATACATATATACATGCATACATATAAACATACATATATACAAAAACACACACACAGCCACACACACAGCCACACATACACACACACAGATATATATATATATATTAGTTTTAATGGTTATCAGTTTTTGATTCCTTCTTTGTGTTCACTGCAAAGAAAAAAGGCTATTGTTTCACACAAACGCACTTGCACACACGAGCCCACATACAGACATATGAATATATGTATATGTAGAGTTTAGTGGTTCTGATTTGCTGATGTATATGCTTGAAAGAAAACGGGAATAAGTTCACACGTAGACATAGAAAATTACACACGAACGCAGACATCTATCTATCTATCTATCTATCTATCTATCTATATATCTATCTATCTGTCTATGTGAATATATATAGGCGTGTGATTGACAATGTTGATTCCTATGATCACACTGTCTACAACTATAAAATTATAACTCTAATATTGATCATTTTCCCCGAGAAATATAGCGGATTAATATATATATATATATATATATATATATATATTAACAGAGAATGGGAAAGGTGATATCAATATCGGATCGCGCATTTGATTAGCGAAAAATGCATTCTAAAATCTAAGCAAAATGCCGAAAAATAGTACAAAAAATGTTACGAACAAGGAAAATGCGTGCTGGTTTTCTTTGTGATATCCTTTCTCTTGTATGGCCGTGAATGCTGGATAATCGACTCCAAAATGAAACGAAAACTGGAGGCAGCAGAAATTTGTATTCTACAGAAGGAGAGTCAGAATTCTTTCATCGGAGCGAGATAAGCAACGAGGAAAATTTAAATGGCATTAAAAATAAAACATTTTATTAATTATATAGAAAAAAATCCATGCATCGGAAAATGTAGTAACCTGTTAGTGCAAGGTCAGGACCAGAGACAGGTGGAGGCAGCACTGACATCCCCTCAAGGTCTTCTAGTTATTGCTTTGTCTAATAGGCAGTCTGTGCTGGGGTATCAGCATGTAACAGTGCCTGTCTTCGATTGACCAATGCCGGATAGGGGACATGCAAAACATCATAAACTCGCTGCACTTGTTGAGCATAAATGTCAGTGTTCCCATTCTGATCATATGGAACAAGTTCAAAGTGCAACATCCCCTCAAAATTGCACAAAGTACACAAGTTATACCGACAATCAACAAAATCTTGTCCTTAGCTATTGTTCATCCATTTCAAGCAAGGCATGAGCTTACACAATAGACGTTCTATCTGATGAGACTGGTGTCACCTTCTTTGAAACGTCTGAACAAATTTTGTGATACATGCTTGTTGAAAATTCATGAGCGTGGCATATCATTAATATCTCTCCCCACAGCCTTAGCATTCTATTCTTTTTTTCACAGATAGCGTAAAATGACTCCACATTTTACCCGCACATTATCAAAGCTGTAAAATAGATAATAAACAACTAATGTTTAGATGTGATATTTGAAAATTAAGTTTTAGATGTGATATCTGAAAATTAATGTTTAGATGTCATACATGAAAATTAATGTCGAGATGTGATATCTGAAAATTAATGTTTAGATGTGATATCTGAAAATTAATGTTTAGATGTGATACCTGAAAATTAATGTTTACATGTGATATCTGAAAATTAATTTTTAGATATGATACCTGAAAATTAATGTTTAGATGTGATATCTGAAATTTAAAGTTTAGATGTGATACCTGAAAATTAAGGTTTAGATGTGATATCTGAAAATTAATGTTTAGATGTAATACCTGAAAATTAATGTTTAGATGTGATGTGTGAAAATTAATGTTTAGATGTGATATCTGAAAATTAATGTTTTACATGGGATACTTGAAAATTAATGTTTATATGTGATATCTGAAAATTAATGTTTAGATGTGATATCTGAAAATTAATGTTTAGATGTGATATCTGAAAATTAATGTTTAGATGTGATATCTGAAAATAAAGAATAAACAATTCCATAACGAGTGGACAATCTTTATCAAATTAATGATATAACATGGAGATAAAAGTTACCCAAA
>OZ038498.1:17707260-17824760 GCA_964036315.1 Acanthosepion esculentum | reverse complement strand
TAAATATTCAACTTCTCGACAAATAAATTAGGGATTTAATATAAGTTGAATGCTATATTAATAAACAACAATAATGAAAAAAAATTACTAATAGTAATATTTTAATATTGTGAATGACTGTTAAGGTAAAATCTTTATCAGTTAGAGTCTAATTCATGAATGTAATATGTAGGTATTATTAGATGGGTAATATTTCTTAATTAAAATTTATTTTTTAAAATCAAGATGGAGTAAGATTTGAAGGTAATAGTGAAAAAATTACTGTTTTCCATACATATATCACATACATAATTACGTGAAAAACCACATATATATATACATTCATGTACATGTGCAATTACACATATAACCACATACACATGTATCGATATACACCGATATATATATATATGTGTGTGTGTGCGTGTGTGCGCGTGTTTGTTACTACGTGTATGTGTGTGTTTGTGTATGTGTGCGCATGAACATGTGGCTTGTTTCTCGTATGCTCACCGATGTTAACGAACTTCGAATCTATTCTGGATTTAGACTACTGACCGGATGTGCATACCGGGTGCTGTAAAGTTGGGAGTGCGAGAGTGGTGTAATGGATAATGGCTCGGAATTGTTAATCGGAGAGCCGAGTTTCAATTCCAGTTGGTGTTCGATATATTCCTTAATGCGCAAATTGGGATAAATATGAATCCACTCCTTTCTCCCAGCCCAGCTATTGGTTAATTAGTAAGACTTGTATTACTAAATCATTATTATCTCAAAAAAATTGTTACAATTTTTAAAAGAAATTTCTGTCTTGAAATAATCTGCAAAGGGTCGAAAAGCGATATTTTTTTATTTCGTTTTTGTTATATAGGAATAAAGTGTCGCTGCCCACACTTGAGTTTGAACACAGATCGCCAGTGAGCGAATTCAGGCGATCCCATTATTGAATTAAGTGGATCACGTGACCATAAAGGAAATGCAGAAATAGGAAGTCTATCTTCTATTACTATTCGGATCGCTATTCTCTATACTGTTCCATCTTCTCTATAATCATCACTACACGGATCTCTATTCAATGGTTACTGTTCGAGCGAGTATTATCGAGCTAGTACTATTAGTGCGAATGTTATACGAAGGCGTCTGACACCAGTATTGTTCAACGGCGTTACTATAGTTGTATCTGCGATTACAAAGTCTCTACTACAACGAGCATTACAAAAGTGACAACAACTATTCGTTGACATCACAGAACTTTTAGATTGTAAGAATCTTTGGGAGATAATATCGATTTACTGATACATGTCCTACTAATTAACTCATAGCTGCTGGGAGAAGAAAGTTTTGAGAATGCCCTTTCTCAAGGGTATTTACAAAAGTAATTTTCGTGTTTATCTGTTAACACAGGAAATGAGACGAAAGTTCAACCATTTTTATTACAGTGTCTCATAAAGGAAAATGACAACTTTCAATTTCTGAAAACCTGGGAAGATGAGTTATTATTTATATTAGTTACATTATAAAATCATTAAAGTTAGAGAACGTTTCAGCCGTTGCGCTCTCTGGCCTTCATCAGCTCTCTGGCCTTCAAGGTGATTTTCAGAAAATTTCGATCAATAATATATGTATACACACACACGCGCACGCACATACACACACATATATATATATATATATATATATATATATATATATATATATATATATATATATATATATGTGTGTGTGTGTGAAATAAAGGTTGTTCACGTATGGTTGTTATAATATGTAGAGATAGTAGGCTGACAAAAGAAATTAAATGAAGTTGGACTTTGTTTTCGGGGTTTCTAGTGCGAATAAAAAATGACACCACCCCGACCCCAAATAATGTCCATATATACATAAAGGTCAATGCCAAATATTCAATATCCTTTGCCATATATGTGTAGACATATATATGTGTGTGTGTGAGAGCGTGTGTGTGAGCGTGTGTGTATACACATAAATATATATTCGGGTATATTATATGCATTTGAATATATACATAAAGCTAAATGCCAAGTTTCCCATATCTTTTCCCATAAATGCGCATATATTTATATATATATATATATATATATATATATATATATATATATATATATATATATACTTATACATTCACAGTCTTTTAATTCAGTCCTCCATGTACTTTACCTACCGTTTTGTCATAGAACCCACATTTCCTCAAAACTATTTATTCCATCTTAAAAGAAGGAATCCATTTTTTTAAACCGTTATATTCTTCGTGAACTCTTTCAGGATCATGAAAGATCATCGAAAGATGACATGACATGCAAAAGAAATACCCTTCTCAGCTGTATCGTTTATTGCTCGATATTTCTCAAACCTGCACGGGCTTTGTCGTGTTTTAAAATCACCTGTCAGTTCCGTTGCAAACAGAAAATTTCCTGTTGTTTTTTTATTCCTATTTACTTGTGCAATTCTAATGCTTGCTGTATCGCTATGATGCAATAGTGTGTCCCAACGCAAATAATTCATAATAGATTATTCAGTTTGGAGCCATGCAAACATTATACGTTCCCAAGTTGATAGTTTCAAGGCTAACATATCATGTAAATAACCACCGTTTTTCTTTTAGTCTTTGGATTTATCTTTTTAAAATATATCAATTTTTTATCGTTACTGATGTCCTGTCCAGAAATGCGTTTGGGGTGTCGAACCCAAATAGAAATATAACGTTTATAAACGTTGATATATGCAATTTCTGTATGGCTTCCAATTGACGTGTTGCAAATACCTGCCAGCATAAACACTTAGAATGTTAAGACAGAATATTTCCCTAATTTCCTTGTGGCGTGTCTATTCAAGACTTTGCCGATCATGGCTCTCCACAATTTCCTGTCGTTTTGTAGCTCTTAATAAGTTTTGTCTTTTAGTTATCTCTCCTAAACCTTGCTCCACCATCTGTTTACTCGCTGGGTAAATCATGCGTTATTTCGTTCTGTCCCGTTTGCCTTCAGTCTGTTCGGTGAGTTTCACATTTTCAGGGCCATTTTCCTCATTATTTTTTTTTGGAGGGGGGGTATATTTTGGCCATTATTTGCCTACGTACTTCTTTGGGTCATGTTTTGGCCATTATTGTCTTAGGTATTTTTGAGGGGCGGGGGCATATTTCGGCTATTATTGGCCTCCGTACTTTTTTCGGTCAAATGTTGGTCATTATACAAAATTAACAATACACAAATCCAAATCAATAAAAGAACTGATTTAATCAGGAAAGCAATAAGTTTTTTTTTAAAATTGAATTTTAAAAGAAAGCTTGTTGAAAAAGAATTTACCGCGAAGGTAAGAAAAATAATGTAGAAATATTACAGACAATAAAATAGAATCAAGAATCTGGCTATACCCGGAAATGAAAGTTGGGATTAAATTTGGTGAAAACTACCATGAATTAACCCCGAATGGTTAAAAAAAGAAATCAAAGTAATACATACAGAAATAGATACTCTAAAAAGAATCTGGTTAGACCATGAATAAAAGAACAATGGGCTTAAACTAAAAATAAATGTCCGTAAAAGAAAAATAAAGTTAGGTAAAAATTACTGTGAAACACCACAAAGGGTTTAAATAAAAATAAATAACGGAATGAAACAAAAACAGGAGCCAAAAGAAAAACAGAAATGAAGAAGTTGAGAGACACGAATAAGATGGTGACGAGGAAAAATTAAAAAGTCAAAATGAAAGAAACCTTCTTTGAGTCCAAATAAAGGCCTTTTAGTTTCTAAAAATAAAAATAAAATACAAATTAACTAAGAATGAAATAAAACAATAAAATAAAAAACTGGTGAAGCTTTTTTGCACCAGAAAATAAAATTAAAATTGCCGTTTAACCAGACAAGAAGAAAAATTAAAACTGAAAGAAAAAGAAAACGACAAAGAAAAAAATAAATCAAAAAATCAATTCAACAAAAAAGAAAAATAATAGCAAAAATCACCTTAACTAAACAAATTCGGTTTCAAAAGTTCTTATTGGATTTCGAAAAGAATATTTCAGCTGACGATTACTTCTCGCTTTCTGAAAGATAAACAAAACTGGTCACAATCTTGTCCAAAAAAAAGGCTTAAAGAAACAATAGACACTTATCCATGACTACTTATCACGAATGGATCAGTACATTCATGAGGACAAGGAGCATGGTTGGCTCTTACCACAAGAGTTACCATTTCCACTTGAAGAGGTGTTAATCTGCAAACGCAAGAAATCTATAATTGGATACTCAACGAGAATTTCTAAATGCAGTGGGAATGATCCATCTGTTGCCCGGAGGAGGAATATGTTCGTTTAAACTACGAGTCTGCTTTATTATGTGACATCGTCCATTTTCTTCTTAACTCATTGTTCTTCTCTGGAGTTTGCTAATAATCTAAAAGATAATACAGATTAAGATTTTGAAAGTAGTTAGCAACTATTAGACTAATTAATTTTCCCAGAGAGTCATTGACTTTGCACGTATTAAAATGGAAGGCGTACACCTTTTTTCCAATATACGATTAAAATGAGTTCGGCAAATTCGTCCCTCTGTTGGAATATGCCAATCCTCAGCTTGCTTTCTAATTCAGATATGAATGATAAGGAAACAAGCCGAGAGAAATTGTTATCAGGCATCAATATAAACACAAATATCTATCTATCTATCTATCTATCTATCTATCTATCTATCTATCTATCTATTCCAGCCTGTTCTATCTATCTATCTATCTCAATCTCTTCATGTCTACCTATTTATCTATTTTTAAATTTGATGATATATTTGAAGTTAAGATTATGCATGTTGTGTTCTTTTTAATGTCAACAAAGCTGTCGCTGGGGTCTCCTTTTTTGAATTTGTGCCCATCAAGATCGTGCGACTTGACGCCTTAAGATTGTCTTCTTTTGGGGTCATCTCAAATGTAAAGTCTATGCCAACAAGCCAACCACAATGCAACAGCTGAAGGATGAGATAATAATGCATATTGGTGAGATCCAGGAGCAACTATGCAGAGACATCAGGAAAAATGTTGACCATCGAGTGGATGTGCCGCCGAAGCCTTGGCGGTCATTTGGAGGATATTATTTTCCACAGATAATTGGCATGGCATAAATATGATCTAATATAGAAATAAATAAATTTTCACCAAAAACACTGATTTATTTACTACTAACTTTTATCCGTCTTAATGAAACACCCTTTATATATATATATATATATATATATATATATATATATATATATATATATATATATATATATATACCCGAGTATAGGATTGTTATATTCCAATAACTAATCTTAAAAGGGTGTAAAAGTTATAATTATTTGTTCGAAAATTATAACATAAATATGTTATAAAATCACTAGAAAAATAGCCATTTTGTTTCAATACTTATGGCGTCTTATCAAGTGATGATGTTGAATGTAGAATGTAGAACCTACATTCAACATCATCACTTCATAAGACACCAGAAGTGTTGAAATAGAATGGGTATTTTTGTTGTGATTTTATGATATATTTATGTTATAATTTCCAAATAAATAATTATATATATATATATGTGTGTGTGTGTGTATGTGTGTGTGTGTGTGTGTGTGTGTGTGTGTGTGTGGGTGTGTGTGTGTGTTGTCCAAATCATGAAACGTCATAATTATTTATAATTGTCCATCTCACAAAATTTTTAATATCTATATAATCACGAAGCTAATTCAGTTTCTCTTTTCCAGGTTTTCAGATAAGACGTTTAGCCATCTTGAGACCATTTTTCGTAAGAATCACAGCAAACCACTTTGAGTTCTTCAACTAGAAATAGAACAGGTTATAATCGTTTTCTGCCAGATTCACTGTCTTCTCAACTGACCAATGTTGAGAAGAAAAAGATAATTTAGGCCTTTAATAATGGTACCAACAATAAAACACTGACCTCCGTCTTTAAAGTCTATTCAAGATCCATCAAGCGAACGGTAAATAAGTTTAAAATAAGCGAACAGTATAGAGGAAAACTGGATCAAGAAGTCACAACCGGAAAAGGAATTATCATTTCAGCTTAGACATAAAGAGATTAATTAGAAAAGATCCAACTCAATTCATAAAACGTTTGACACGTGTGAGAGGAGTTTCAGCTATGACAGTCCAAACAGCAGTGAAAAAAACTTAAAAATGAAATCGTACATGAAACATGTGATGCACTTTGTTAGTCCAGGATAGAAAGTTAGAGGGCGGACATTTGGGCAAGATCATCTAGAATTAGTTGTAAAATGATCCTGGAATAATACATATATATATATATATATATATATATATATATATATATATATATATATATATATTATTCCAAGATCATGTGGATGACTATATATATATATATATATATATATATATATATATATATATATATATATATATATATATATATATATGAACTTAATTGCAATCCTTCGTGATCTTCCAATCCTATGATTAATTAATGATGAACATATCATTTCCGTTTATGATCGATTTCGTCACGATTTTCTGTTAAGCTTGGAGAGTAATTATACATGCTTATTGGACAAAGTGTAGTCCAGTAGTATTATAAAAACCTCGGAGAATTCCGTTATGATTGTTATGGTCCAGATTAGTACCAAGGAAGAACAACACGAACACAAGAGTAGAAATAACGAAGATATTTTACACGGAATAATAATAGGTGTGGAAGGTGTTAGTATGACTGTCAGTCTGGTTGGGAGTGAACTACTATCGGCTCGACTCGATTCGTCCCTCTCTCTTGGGAGGCGTAGTATACATAGTGTTAGGAAGAGTTCATTCTGTAGTTATAGGTAAGGACCGATAACAATGATATCTTTAATTATTTCTAAGATACAACGGTTCAAACGATAATCTGACAATTGGACAATTTTTACAGTTACACGATTTGGACAATTTTGCAGTTACACGATTTGGACAATTTTGCAGTTACATGATTTGGACAATTTTGCTGCTACACCCAATATACATATGTCAGCGTTCACATATAGGTTAGGTTCACCATTTAGAGGGATTAGTTTACTCTAGGAAAAGGCCACATCATTTGACACCTGTAACGACCGAACGTTCGTTAATCGACCTTATCGCTATTTCCTGAATTTCACTCACTATGGCAAATGTTTTTTGTCTTCTTTTTTTTTGCTGAATACTAGAGCCCTTTATATGTTTTATGTAGTTCAGGGATTTAATAGATAATTCCCACGCTGGAAGAAAAAAAAATGCTTAGTTGGAAATTGCCTGCAATTATTGCTATTTACTTTTTTTTAATTTATCTTTTTTATATATTTATTAACAAAGAATTATACGTAATTCTTGTCCGGCCAGTAAACTGATTGTCTTTTAGGAACGCTCGTAAAATTGGCTGAATTACAGAGTTTGCGTTTCTAACCACAGATGACATCTCATCAAAGTAATGGAATCGCAATTTCGTTTGAGCAGGCCTTTCGAAATAACCTCTGAATACGACGTGGAAAAAAATCGGCACTGAAATTATTTTATCTGAACGACATTACTATTGAAGACGAGGATCAATAGAATTTTTTTTCTCAATTACTTTACTGGAAATAAAGAAACAAAAGGCAGCGAAAATAAAGCCTGACTATATTATAAAAAAAAAAAGTACTGACGTTATTTCAACAGTCATTTTTTAAAATTTTCTTATAAACTTTCCACACGTTTTGAATTCTACAACCATTAAATAACATGTTTGATAGCTAAGCGACACACGTGATACACGCTTCGGTGATTATGTCTTTTTCCATTCAGTACTGACTAGGCATATTTTTGTGATGTCAACGAATACTCGTTGTCACTTTCGTAATTCTCGTTGTAGTAAGAGACTTTGTAATCACATCAGAGGCATTCGAATAGCGCTCGCACTAATAGTACTTGATCGATAATTCTCGCTCGAATAGTAATCCGTATAGAGAAATAATATAGTGAATAGAGTAGAAAATAGCGGTCCGAATAGTAATAGACGATATAATAGATATGTTATCCTATAATATAGAGGATAGACTAGAGATCGCGATCAGAATAGTTATAAGGAATATACTAGAAATGATGATCAATTAGACAGAAGCTATCTCCCATATATGCATTTCTTCGATGGCGATGTGGTCTAATTAATTCAATAATGGGATCGTCTGTGTTTGTTCAGTGGCGATCTATGTTCAAACTCAAGCGTCGCCAGCGACACTTTATTCCTATATACGAGGGTCATTCAATAAATAAGCTGAATTCTTCGGCATAAGGACTTCTAATACAGTTAGAAGCTTACTTGTTTTAATTTTTCAACGTAGTCTTCCAGCACTGTCACACACTTTTCCCATCTGTGCACAAGCTTCCGTATTCCCTCAGCGTAAAAATCTTTGGACTGATGTCTCAGCCAGTCGCTCGCATCACTTTTGCCTTCATCGTCACTTTTAAACTTCGTGCCTCTCGTGAACGCTTTCAAGGGACCAAACAGGTGAAAGTCTTAAGGGGAAAGGTCTGTGCTGTAATGGGGGTGAGGAAGTAGTTCCAAGCCCAGGTCGTTGATGGTCTGCACCGTTTGGGCTGCTGTGTGAGGCCTTGCGTTCTCATGATGCAAGATGACTCCTTCTGACTGATTACCCTTGCGTTTGTCCCAACAGATAAGCTCAAAGTCCTTGCAATGTCATCCACTGTCACCCTTCTGTCGGACTGAATGAGGTCATTGACTGATTCGATCACCTCAGGAGACCTCACTTCTGTAGGCCTCCCAGGCCTGTCTTCATCCTCAACACTTCTCCGTCCTTCTTTAAACAATTTAGCCCACTTGTAGACATTTTTTGGCTGAATCGTGTGGCACCATACACAGTTGACATTCTCCTATGAATTTCAACTGGTTTGCACCCTTCAGCAACCAAAAACTTCATAACTGACCGCTGTTCAATCCTGGAGCATGCTTCTTGGTCGGCCATCTTTGTTAATTGCTAAAACTCTCAAAGTGTTTTTTCATCTGCAAAAGAAATTAAATCCATGTGAAAAAGAAGTAAAACAAAAAAAAATAAAAAAGAGTAAGCTTCTATCTGTATCAGAAGAATTATACCGAAAAATTCAACTTATTTATTGAATGACCCTCGTAGCACTGATCTTCCCGCTATAGGCTACTGTTTCTTTCTGTGGTAGAATGGTTGCCAACCAAGTCTTTAGAACCCAGTCTATCCTGCTGTTCAACCCATTGATGGAGGGAGAAGAAATGGATTTATACGTTTCCCGAGTGTATTTCCACGTAAATGACAATAAATCACTCGAATGGAATCTGAATCGGGCCTTCCGTCGAGTCGCTATCGATTACTCCACACCTCACCATACATCCCGAACATGTACCGCTTTTAAATAAAGCAGTAGCCTCAAGAGAGACTGGCAGAGAACTTATTACAAATTCTCTCTCTCTCTCTCTCTGTATTTCTCTCTCTCTCTCTCTCTCTCTTCCTTTTGAACCTACACAACCATGGATCTCCAGAGCTTTCTACCTTTTAATCTCCAAATTTTGCGTTGCAACGATTGTTTTTGAAAAAAATAGTGTATTCTTTTTCCTTACACTTCTCCGCAGATTTGAATTTATTTTTTAATTAAAGACCAGCCGGTTTTATGAAGCGTTGACACACTTATCGACAGCCTGATGTTAGGCTAATTTATGTAATAGTAATAAAATGACATGACGAATAAAACGTAAACGCCTTTTTGCATAGTTTTTTTTTAATTACCCAATAATACTAAATATTTCAGAATGTTTTATTTAAATTTAGGTAGTTTAAGTTTATAGTCTTACTTACGAAGGCGCTTAATATATTAAATTTATTATAGTTACCGCTCCTATTTTTGGTACTCATGTGTATGGACAGCTAGTATTTCTTTTTAAATTGGCTCGTTTATACACACATCTTCTTTTTTAAATACTTGGTGTCGTTTATTTCTAGTAAGATTTTCCATTTATGATTAGTATAAAGTTACCAAAAAAGTCCTTGCTGTTTTTACGTCTTATGGAAAAAAGTGATCATTGATACGCAAAAAGTGCGTCAAGAGTCTGGAAAGCGTTAAGTTAGGTTTGCTGGCATTGCTACTGAACAATGCAAGTGCATTGCACACACACATTAGCCATAGCTCGAGCAGTAGCGAGGAAATATGGCGGTGTCAAAGCAGCTTGTTCAGGGTTGTTTGTTTTATGACTTTAAGGTGGGTTTGCTCGCAGTCGCATCAAGTTTCTGAATACGTCAAGCCTTTGGAGATAATACTCTGTGTGAACGTATTGCCAGCCATTGAACCCAGAAGTTCAGGTCGTGAGATGTGTACCTTTGTGATGAAACCCGCAGTGGTCGACCACAGGTCCTGGGTGATGAGTCTCTAACAGCGGCCGTGATAAGCATGCCGAACGCTTCCAGCCTTCTGATGAAATAGTCAAACTTCACCTGCACTACTTATTGAAGGCGTATAATTTGAGCAAGTAGGTACCCCACACACTGTCGAAAGACGACAAACAACAAAGTGTGGCTTGTTTCCTGTTGCTTTCTCAGCATCGCAACGTACCCATATTTGATCGGGTGCTCAATAATGACGGAAAGTGTGTCTTGCATGGCACACCATCACGGGACACTGTGCCTCAAACCACAAGACCACCTCTGCATCCCCGCAAGTATCTGGTCTGGTTGACTCTTTGACAAGCTGTGTACTATGAGCTGCTACTAATGGGCTAAACTATCACTGCGGATCTATAGTCGGAGCAGTTGGATCGTGTGCATCAGGCACTGAAGCAAAATGAGACAGCATTGGGTAATCGCAACCGTGTACTTATCCCTCTGTGACAATTCCATCTAGTGTAGGTAGCCAGGTTTACAATACGACGACTTGCCTGAGAGACACTGTTCCATCGACTTTACTCCCTGGACCTTGCGCCAACAGATTACCACCTCTTCCATTACCTGGGCAATCACTTTCGTGGAAAATCATTCGCAAATGAGAGAGATATGTGGCAGGCACGCACTGATTTCTTTTCCTGCAGAACACCTAATTGTTATCGCCAGGACATTGCGCAGCTGGAGGCACTTTGACAAAAATGTCTCGATGAAGATGGGGATTACTTTGGGGAATCTACAGTATGTCAAATATTCTTCTAACAAATCAAAAACGGCAAGGACATTTTGGTTACTTTGTAAATACAGTTTTTTTTTATTCCATAACAAAATATCACTTACAGCTAGAAATTGATATAGAATTTTAAAAGATCTAAAGGTTGATAAATTATTCTAAACAAATGTTTAAAAAATGAGAATAATTCTTGTAGAAATTCATTATTCATCGAAAAAAAAATTGTAAGACAATACTACCCATAATATATTTTATTCATAAAAGAAATTAAAAGCTCTTCTAATTAAATAATTAATTCATGTCTTACTTTTATTGTATTTTATAATTCAGAGTAGATGTCCTATAATTGCGGGTCCTATTTGACCAAAACATGACTTAAATTCTACGATGACTTGCCTTTATAATTAATACAAACATGTCAGTGTGTGTGTGTGTGTGTGTGTGTGTGTGTGTGTGTGTGTGTGTGTGTGTGTGTGTGTGCGCCCGCGCGCGTACGTGCTTAGGTATGTATATGTGCGTATGTATTTTATAGTATGTATGTGTCTGATAGTGTGTATACGTGTGAAAGTTTGTGTCTAGGTGTATGTGTGTATGTATGTGTTTGAGTAAGTATGTGTGCATGTTGTTGTGTGTGACTGAATTTATGTGTGTATCTGTATGCAAAAAATGTTTGTGCATGTGTGTGCTGGACCATGTTTATGAATCTATGCGTGTGTGTATGTACATGTATGTGCGTGTGCAGGTGTTTATATTTGTATGCATGTGTGCATGCGTGTGTGAATTTTGTGTGTAGGTGTGTATGCGAGTGTATGCGAGTGTATGTGTGTGATAGTGTGTATGCGTCTGATAGTGTTTATGTTTGTGTGAGTGCGTGTATAGGTGTATATGTGTGCGCAGGTGTTTAAATACTCGTGATTTTGTGAGTGTGTGTATATGTATACGTGAGTGTGTGCATGCGTGCGCATGTGTGTAAGCTCATGTGTGCTTGTGTGTGCGCTTGTGTATGTGTTTATATTTGTATGTATATATGTATGTGTGCATGTTTTTGTATGTCTGTGAGTCTGTATATGTATGTGGGAGTGTGTGTATGTGTGCATCTTTGTCAGTGTGGGTATGAATGAATGATTGTTTTTGCCTGTATGAGCATAAGTGTGCGTGTTTATATGTGAATATGTGTGTGTGTGTGTGTATGTGTCTGCTGGTAAAAAAAAAGTGCTCATAAGATTGTCTTAGTAGTTATAAATTTGAGAAAATTCATTAAAATTCCAAATTATCTTCGAGTAAATCGTACCCTTCTTTCAGCCGTTCCATTCGTTTGTCCTCTTCCGGTGAGAAAAGAAAACGAAAAACCTTTTGGCAATATCGAGCAAACAAATAAATATGGCTGTCTTCCCTGAACAACACTCATAAAACTATTTGATCTCATTTGTTTTCAAATCGGCTGCGAAAGGAGGCGACAGAAATCGGATCGGTTTTATAAAACGTGTCACTAGAAACGCCCAAACGACTGACAAATGAAAAACAACGACCAGAGTAAATACGCCAGAATACGGCAAAGAATTTCTTACTTTTCACCAAGAGGCGGTCGTAAAATTTTATGTGAAAGGTCGCAGTGGTTTTCAAATTTTTTCGCAAGCAATTAAACCACCAGTGGGAGTGCGCCGTGAAATAAATGTCTTGCGAGATGTCATTGTTAGACGTTCAAATGTGATAAAGGTAGACTGTGATTCCGAGGGAATTACAAGTCCTACCAGGATTCATTATTCGCAGCCACAATCTTAATAACATAAGATATACAGATGACACAGTGTTGATGGCAGATAAGGAAATAAAACTACCAGTACTTCTACAGAAGGTAGTAAAGACAAACGAGAAGGACTACACAATTGCAAGAAGCCTGGCTGCATGGTTGTGAGTAAAAGCAAAAGCCCATCATACAAATTAAAAATACGACAATCAATTTAAGTTTTATTTTAAGTGTTTTAACAGAAGACGGAAAAAGCGATGGTGAATGCTGAAAACGTTGCCAGAGATGCCTTTCAAAATCTAAGCGAATTCTTAGGAAACAGGACAAAGAAAAGAGCTGGAATCTTTCGTAATATCGGTCTTTCTATATTGCAGCGAATGCTGGACAATCTCTTCGCAGATGAAGAAGAAACAAGATGATTAGAACTGATAGAAAACGCTTGCATTCGACAGTCTTCAGCGAAAGGTGGGTGACTGAGGCGAGCTTGGTTCGTTTGAACGGGGGTAGCCTTGATTTTCTCTTTTAGGTCAACCTATGTCCCATCGGGGTGATTTCGTGTGGAGCACTCCCTTTGGCTAGGTTAGACAAGCTTCTGTGTACCTAGTTAATGTGAGTAAGTGTTGTTCCTTGCCTGTCCCCGGCTGCATCTTTGGTTATGATTCAAGCTGAGATTCCCAGCCTCCCCAGTTTGTTTTGTCCCCTATTTTATCTCGACTGGGTCAACTTTATATTTTCCCATAATTTGTTTTATCCTTTTCCCTCTCCCTAATTGAGAGAGCTTCTTGATCTTGTCCAATGGGCAGTAGACAGCTACCTCTAATTTTTGAGGTTTGGACGGGCCCTACTAACATCAGTTATATTTATTTTATTTTGTGTTGATTTTTAGTTTATTATTGGGTTCATTTCCCTATCCTCTTCATTATTAGAATTTTATATATAATAATTTATTATCATTAAATTTTTAAGGCATGAGGCGCGATTTGTAGGTTACCCTTGAGAGGATGCGGTATTATGGTGGATGGATCAGTTATATTAAGTTTATCTTGTGTTGATATTTAGTTTATTATTGGGCTCTACAGAAGGATTCAAAGAATACCATGTGAATATAATATGAGCAACGATAAAGTTCTGGGGACAATGGCAACAAAAATGAGACTTCTGCTTAACACCAGGAAGAGGAAGTTGAAATTTCTGGGCCGCCTAATGAGGAAGAAAAATGGCTTGGGAAATTTGAGGCTCACAGGAGAGATTGAAGGTAGATGATTGTTATAAAGGAATAAAATATCGCCTCCGACACTTGAGTTTGAACATAGATAGCCAATGAGCAAACACAGGCGATCCAATTATTGAATTAATTAGTAGCTATAGTGGAAACACATATATAGGTAGTGGAGTGACATCTAAATTATCATCGTTACTAGTCTATCCTCTATTACGATACGAATCGCATTTCTATTCTGTCTTCTATTACTATACGAACCGCTATTCTCCACTCTATTCACTATACTATTTCCCTATTCAGATCACTATACGGATCTACATTTCTACTCTATTACTATACGGACCACTATTCCCTACTATATTTACTATACTATTTAACTATTCAGGTCACTATACGGATCTACATTTCTACTCTATTACTATACGAACCGCTATTCTCTACTCTATTCACTATACTATTTCCCTATTCAGATCACTGTACGGATCTACATTTCTACTCTATTACTATACGAACCGCTATTCTCTACTCTATTCACTATACTATTTCCCTATCCAGATCTCTATACGGATCTACATTTCTACTCTATTACTATAAGAACCGCTATTCTCTACTCTATACACTATACTATTTCACTATTCAGATCACTATACGGATTTACATTTCTACTCTATTAATATACGGGCGGCTATTATTTACTCTATTCACTATACTATTTCCCTATTCAGATCACTATACGGATCTACATTTCTACTCTATTACTATACGGACCATTATTCCCTACTATATTTACTATACTATTTCACTATTCAGATCACTATACGGATATCATTTCTACACTATTACTATACGGACCGCTATTCTCTACTCTATTCACTATACTATTTCCCTATCCAGATCTCTATACGGATCTACATTTCTACACTATTACTATACGGGCGGCTATTCTCTACTCTATTCACTATACTATTTCCCTATTCAGATCACTATACGGATCTACATTTCTACTCTATTACTATACGGGCGGCTATTATCTACTCTATTCACTATACTATTTCCCTATTCAGATCACTATACGGATCTACATTTATACTCTATTACTATACGAACCGCTATTCTCAACTCTATTCACTACACTATTTCCCTATTCAGATCCCTATACGGATCTACATTTCTACTCTATTACTATACGGGCGGCTTTTATCTACTCTATTCACTATACTATTTCCCTATTCAGATCACTATACCGATCTACATTTCTACACTATTACTATACGAACCGCTATTCTTTACTCTATTCACTATACTATTTCCCTATTCTGATCACTATACGGATCTACATTTCTACTCTATTACTATACGGGCGGCTATTATCTACTCTATTCAATATACTATTTCCCTATCCAGATCTCTATACGGATCTACATTTCTACTCTATTACTATACGGGCGGCTATTATCTACTCTATTCAATATACTATTTCCCTATCCAGATCTCTATACGGATCTACATTTCTACACTATTACTATACGGACCGCTATTCTCTACTCTATTCACTATACTATTTCCCTATTCAGATCACTATACCGATCTACATTTCTACTCTATTACTATACGGACCGCTATTCTCTACTCTATTCACTATATTATTTCCCTATTCAGATCACTGTACGGATCTACATTTCTACTCTATTACTATACGGACCGCTCTTCTCTACTCTATTCACTATACTATTTCCCTATTCAGATCTCTATACGGATCTACATTTCTACTCTATTACTATACGGGCCGCTATTCTCAACTCTATTCACTATTCTATTTCCCTATTCAGATCACTAGACGGATCTACATTTCTACTCTATTAATACACGAACCGCTATTCTCAACTCTATTCACTATACTATTTCCCTATTCAGATCTCTATACGGATCTACATTTCTACTCTATTACTATACGGACCGCTATTCTCTACTCTATTAACTATACTATTTCCCTATTCAGATCACTGTACGGATCTACATTTCTACTCTATTACTATACGAACCGCTATTCCCTACTATATTTACTATACTATTTCCCTATTCAGATCACTATACGGATCTACATTTCTACTCTATTAATATACGAACCGCTATTCTCTACTCTATTCACTATACTATTTCCCTATTCAGATCACTATGCGGATCTACATTTCTACACTATTACTATACGGGTGGCTATTATCTACTCTATTCACTATACTATTTCCCTATTCAGATCACTATACGGATCTACATTTCTACTCTATTACTATACGAACCGCTATTCCCTACTATATTTACTATACTATTTCCCTATTCAGATCACTGTACGGATCTACATTTCTACTCTATTACTATACGGACCGCTATTCTCTACTCTATTCACTATACTATTTCCCTATTCAGATCACTATGCGGATCTACATTTCTACACTATTACTATACGGGTGGCTATTATCTACTCTATTCACTATACTATTTCCCTATTCAGATCTCTATACGGATCTACATTTCTACTCTATTACTATACGGACCGCTATTCTCTACTCTATTCACTATACTATTTCCCTATTCAGATCACTATACGGATCTACATTTCTACTCTATTACTATACGAACCGCTATTCCCTACTATATTTACTATACTATTTCCCTATTCAGATCACTGTACGGATCTACATTTCTACTCTATTACTATACGGACCGCTATTCGCTACTCTATTCACTATACTATTTCCCTATTCAGATCACTATGCGGATCTACATTTCTACACTATTACTATACGGGTGGCTATTATCTACTCTATTCACTCTACTATTTCCCTATTCAGATCTCTATACGGATCTACATTTCTACTCTATTACTATACGGACCGCTATTCTCTACTCTATTCACTATACTATTTCCCTATTCAGATCACTATACGGATCTACATTTCTACTCTATTACTATACGAACCGCTATTCCCTACTATATTTACTATACTATTTCCCTATTCAGATCACTATACGGATCTACATTTCTACTCTATTACTATACGAACCGCTATTCTCTACTCTATTCACTATACTATTTCCCTATTCAGATCACTATGCGGATCTACATTTCTACACTATTACTATACGGGTGGCTATTATCTACTCTATTCACTATACTATTTCCCTATTCAGATCACTATACGGATCTACATTTCTACTCTATTACTATACGGACCACTATTCCCTACTATATTTACTATACTATTTCACTATTCAGGTCACTATTCGGATCTACATTTCTACTGTGATTGTTCTAGTTCCACGTGCCATGCTTCGGATATCTCGGTGATTTCCCTTTAACTCAACTCTCCAAGTTTAGGTTCACCACTACCGTAGCCTGGTGTTGAACTCACAACTGGATCTAGCCAACGTCTTTATCCTTGAGGACACCTGAATGAGGCCGAAGCGTACATTGGCCGAAAGCGTACATTGGCCGAAGCGTACATTGGCCGAAACGTTGTGAATATGGCAATGTAGATGAGGATAGCAGTACGAATAATTTAATAATGTAAGATTTAAGAATGTTAGAAAAACTTAATAATTATTCACATTTTTCTTGTATGTCATACTCAATGTACGAACCAATTTGATTTATATGCTTTTTCTTTTATTTCCATTACTTATGTTATTGGAAATCCCACACTGTGAGAATAGATCTGTCAGGAATAGTTAAATGTTGTAATAACGAGTGTGAAAATTTGCTGTCGATGACCTTGAAACCAAGTCCCTATAAAAATTTCATGACCCATGAAATGCTGGGGAAGTGATATGAACCCATAAAAGAAACTCAAACTGTCAACCAAAGACAAAGCCAAAACAATGTTAGTAGGAACCGTCCACCCCTCAAAATAATAAGAGCGGCCGCTGTATTCTATCGATAGATAGAAGCAAACTCACTAATGGAAAGGGGAGGGGAAAAAACGGAATGGGAAATTCAAAGGCTGACTCAGCCGAGGTGAAAAACAAGGGGACAGAGAAATGGGGAGGTTAGGGATCTCGACATGAATCATAACAGAAGAAAAGGCCGGGATCAGGCCGGCAACAAGACTTATTCACATTAACTAGGAACACAAAGTAGTGTCCAACATAACCGGGGCGGGGGTCCACAGGAAACCGCCCCGTTGTTTTAAGGGTACTTAAAAAAGAAAATTATGGCTAGCCCCGTCCACAAAAACCAGGCTCGCCTCAGTCAGCCACCTTTCTTTAAAATCTGTCGAAATCAAACGCTTTCGATCAGATCTGATTTTCACCCTAAGCTGATGCTTAAAGTAAACAATCAGATCCTGATACGAATAACGATCGTTTCGCAAGATTCGGTCCTCTCGCGACTTCTATACTACCATTCTTGCCACGGCTAGCAACGCAAAAAACACCATCCGTTTTGTCCCGGAGTACAGGGGCGACACATTGTCACACGCGTACGCGAGATCAATGGACACGAGCTGATCGGGAGCGATACGAGCCGTCAACTCGCCGACATAATCCCAGAATCGGCGCACCTGAGGACAATGGTAGAAGGCGTGCGAAGCCGTTTTTTCTAAATCAAGGTCACACCGATGACAATCTGGCAAATCTGCCTCGCCCCATCTAAAGAGAACGTCATTGAGAGGTAGCACGCTCCGAATCAATCGCCAGCTAAGCGAAAACTCAGGGTTGCTGAGATAATCCGCCGCTGGCGCCCAAGACCAAAAAGAGCGCAACTCCGATGCCGACAAGCCAAGCCGGTCACACAGAGGATGCCTCGCGACCCCCTCCACTAATTCATAATTCAATAGTCTCCGACGCCGAGAAAGGTCACTGGACTGAGAAATGACCTTCAAGGCCGACCGACACACGCTGAGGAAACTCGACAACCTTCCACGACCGCGACGGCGCTTACTCCAAGAAATGGGGAGGTGATGGTAAGGCAAGGAAGGCATCCCTAAAACTCGGCGGCAAAATCGAGTCCTCCATCAAAACGCAGGGTAGGAAAGCCAACCTCGAAGCATGGCGATGACTCGCCAGATGTGGCAATCCCAGCCTTCCATGACATGGACGCTGACAACAGGCTTATTTGCGAACCCAATGCTTGCGACCACCCCACAAGAGTTCGGTCAACAAGCACTCGATCGTCTCCATACGTTTCCTGCAAAGGGGAATTATAGCCAAGCGGTAAAGGATAAGGGGCAAGACGTAAGTGGCACACGCCTCAGCCCTAGCCTTTAAGGACAACATCCTTCGAAGCCAATCCGAACCGACGCTCTGAAATTTGTCTGTACTTCTGACCAATTCTTCTTCAGCCGAAGTCCGGGCCCGAAGTACAACCCAAGGATGAGTACAGGTCCAGCCGAAGGGCTCCGGAAGCACGACCCCATTCCAGGCACCTAACCACAAGTCGGTTAATCTTGGCCCCCATCACCCTCTCGTAACGTTCAAGCGTCTTCTGCACCATCTTAATGTCGCTGCGGAACGACACAAAGATGGACACGTCATCGGCGTACGCAGAAACCCTAGCTCGAGCACTGACAGGAAAAACGGCGATTCCCCGTAAGGCTGGAGTGTACGCCCCGTCCCTCAGCTGGCGAAGGAAGGGCTCCAACGCCAAAGCGTAAAGTAAGGGCGACAGCGCGCACCCCAGTCGGACCGACGAGTCAGCGCAAAAGCGCTCGACCGCCTTCCGTTCACCTGTACCACAGCACTGGGGGAGCGATACAGGATGTTGATCTACCTGCAGAATTCGGGTTCGAATCCGGCGGCCTGCAGGACAGCAGCCAGGTACTGATGATCAATCCTGTCAAATGCCTTGGACTGATCCAAATTGATCAGCGTGGCTCGCTTGTCGTCTTTTACACCCTCTATGATCGTGCGGATCAGATGCAGGTTGCTTTGAATTGTTCGGCCCCTCACAGCACAAGTCTGTTCAGGTCCCAACAAGCTCGCGACAACTGACTGCAAACGCTCCTGCAGGATCTTGGCCAAAATTTTTAACTCTGTGTTTAGCGGAGTTATGGGCCTATAATCGTCTAGTTTCCCCCCAACACCCTTGCCCTTTTTCAACAGAGTGATCACACCCCTGGAAATTCGGTTGGAGATTGACCCTGACCGAAACTAGTTGTTGAACACTGCAGTCAAAATCGGAACAAACATGTGCGAAAGCCTCAAGTACAATTCATAGGGCAAACCATCCAGACCGGGCGACTTGCCTCTGCCGACCTTCTTCAGTGCCTCATAGACTTCGCCCTCCGTGATCTCTCCCTCGCAGTTAGTCGCTTCAGTCGGCGAAAGCCGAGGAAAGTCAGCCAAATAGCTACGAAACTCCTCCTCACGGAGACCAGGCTCCTTGGTAAAGCGGCTCTCGAAATGCCGCCGAAACGCCTCGCACATGTCGTCAGACGACCGCAGAGTACGCCCCTCCGGGGTTTCGACTTGACGAATGTGACGATCACCACCTCGACGGACTTCTTCCCGACGCAGATCTTCGCCCAGGTTCACGGCTTCATCTTACTTAACTTATGTCTAATTACCTGACCCATGTAGCGTTCGCTATTCGAACGCTGCAGGGCCTCCCTAGCTAGGGCTATCTCTAGGGGATCCCCCAGCCTCCGCCCGGGAAAAATTAGCCTTAAGTGTCTTCACCTTTTCAGCTCTATCTAGAGCGAGCCGTTTGCTGAAATCAGTGGTGAAAGACCTAATTCTATCCTTAAGTCTCTCCCACCACTTATTCCCGATAACCGCCCCCACTAGCTCCCGCTGCACTACACTAATTAGCTGCTCCAGGAAGTCCCGCCTGTCCAGTAAAGACAGATTGGACTTCCAGTAACCAGCCATTCTAGGCCTATGGTCTAACGCCACCCGGGCACAAACAAGTTTGTGATCCGAGTAGCCTACCCAGTAGAACGTAGGATAATCTAACAGATCTACATCGGCTCTTATAACTAACATTCTTTCAAGGTAGCTAACCACCTTTTCAGAAGGCCAATTAAGAGCTGACGTCCACATTTTCCCCCCGGGATGATCGACGAGACCATAATCGTCGATCAGATCAACCAGGCTACGATCACCCCTTCTCCCGCTAGCACCCAGCCCCCTGTCTAACTTGGGGTCCAGGATGGCAATCCAGTCCCTCATTAAAACTAAAAGCGCGTTGAATCCACTAGGAACGGCACCAACCGCCTAAAAAAGGAAACTCGCTCCTCCCGGGCGTTGAACCACTTTTCACGACAATATCGGCCACGATCAACCGGCCCTCGGCATCGGTACGCACAAGGTCCACCTTTGCATCAAGAGTACGTCTGACCAACAAAGAAACTCCTCTGGCAAACCGTTCCCCATATGTTGAATAGACGACAAAGTCATCCTCCAGCACACACGCATCGGAACTGGAAACAAAGTGGGTCTCTTCGATCGCGGCGACATCCACGCCGAAGGACAAGCGATCCCGGAGCAGGCGGGCAGCCTTACCGCGATCCCTCAAGCCCCCCGCATTCAAATTGGCTATCTTCATTGCCATCTTCTAGGCCTGCAAAAAATAAAAAAAAAATAAAGTGCATAAACCTATTCACATACGGGGCGGAAATCTGCAGCTGACAAGACGCCGACGGATTGTCCGAAGCTTCCCGTTCCTAACTCCGCTGTTATGCGACCTTCCCGGAAAATCCCGCCGACGTCCGTAGGGTATGTTAATTTTAACACCCTATATAACGAGGGATGGAGAATTACCGGGACCCGCCCTGTACAAAAGTGCTGCAATTTTTTAAAATCTGGAGTACCCAACTGGGCCATCCTTAATTCAGGATACATCTCCTTGGCCTCAAACACATGAGTCCAAACTCTCAAATATCTCCCAGTGTCTCTGCTAGCGGCAATAACCGCAGCAGCATCTGGGAAATTGTTGGGTTGCTCCACCGACATGTCATCCACTGACGATATCTTAAACAATGGACCCAATAAGGATTTTTTCTGTGATGAGAGGTCTCTTTCCAAAACCTCCCTGTCCACCTTACATATTTCTTTTTTAAATTTTGATTTCTTTTCTTTTTTTCCTTATGCGTTAAGGTTGAAGAGGAGGGTAGTGTAGGTGTAGAAGGGGGATGGAGGGGGAGATGACGAGTCTGAAAATATAGGGGCTGACATTTGTGAAGATGTGGGAGTGGAAGGAGAGAGTGGAAACCGGGAGTAAGAGGGGGAAGGCTTCTTGGGGTTGATGCTCTATTTCTACTCGGCGAGTCAGGGACGGATACGGGCCTGGTTCTACATCTCTCTGCCCTGCTTCGTCCAATGGGCGTCTTCTTCACTCGAATCTCCTCCTCCTCCTCTTCTTCCCTATTTCTCTTTACGGAAGAGGACCGTGCTGACGGTGTTTCATCCACTTCCATATCACTGTCTTGTTCTGGTTTTTGGGTTTGTTTGTTTTTTTGCTTTACTGGAGAACTTTTTGTTTTCTGTTGCTCCGTTGGCTGTTCCTTCGGCAGCTGCTGCTCCTTCAGCAGATGCTGCTCTTTTGCCGGCTGCTGCTGTGGTGGCTTCTGCTCCCTTGGTGTCTGCAGCTGCTTAGGAGGCTGCTGCACCTGTTAGATTATTTTGTGTACTCTAATACTAGTGAGCAAACCCAAATGACATGACTCACTTTATAGTTCTCCAATTGAAGGTTAAGCAATCAAGAGACGTGAAATATTCAATCTGTCGTGTATAAAGGCGGCCTTTTTCATTACTCTCTCCGAATATCCTGTGCCAACCTGTCAGGCCAAAGAACAGAAGAACTCCTACTTTATCGGGATATCCACTGCTAACCTGAACTACGCTTCCCTACTGTCTTCGAAATATTCACTGCCAACCTCTGGATTCTATACTCAAAGACTACCGTCATCATGAACAACATTGGTTATGAGCGCAGACAACGACTCTATTTTGACTGGAATGAATCGAAATCTGAATTGTGGGAAACGAAATTCTTAGGCTACCTTAGAATACAAAAACTCCATGACATCATCCATGAAGATGACCAGAAGGGGGATGATGATTTTATGGAAAGAAATGCAACCGTGTTCGCTGAACTAATACAATGCTTGGATGATAGAAGTTTGTCTTTAATAATGAGGGAAGCTAAGGATAATGGATTCTATACTCAAAGACTACCGTCATCATAAACAACAGCACCTTTGGCAGCTGTTCCTTTGGCAGCTGCTGCTGCTTTAGTTGCTGCTGCTGCCGCTGCTTCGGTGCCTGCTGCTGCCTGAGAAAGACTTCCTTTTGAGGAGACGGGTGGTCCGGTTTCTGCTTCTGCCCCTTCGCCACCACCTCCTTCCATCCATCATCAGGACCCTTGTTGGGTTCTGTCCCAGTGGTCGTTGTTGATTTTGCTGACGTTGCTGGTGTTGCCGCCGCTGCTGCTACTGCTGCTGCTGGTTGAGGCGCATCTTTCTCTCCGGGACACGCCTTGGCCATGTGACCCCCACCCCACCCCACATAACCAACAGAGCGGTTTTCGTCCCTCCACAACAAGAAGCATCTTTTGTTTCCTGCATATCAGTGTGTTGGGGATGTTCGAGAAATTTGGAATAGTTACTGTATTCTCAATAATTACATAACCAGTGGCGATCGCCGACTTCCCGGTCACTCCTATCACCTTTTCCCCCAATGCCCCCAATCTATCCTCCGATATATCGATGGGCACACCATGGACGGTCACATTGGTTCTTCGTGCTCCCATGTACTCTGTCTGAAGGCGGAGTGTTTTGGATGTCAAAACACATCCGGCTAAGTCCTTGGCTTCTTGTTCGGACTTCAGGAGCAATTACCATAATGCCACTGATCGCCGTGCTAGAATGCAGGGATTGATTTTTAGTGCCTTCAAATTTTCCTCCGTAGTCTCCCTACTAACACCAACCAATTTGCGACTTTTAATGTCGAATGTTAGCAATGAAATTATTATCGTATTTACCTCTTCAAAGGCTTCCTTGATCCTAAGGAGCTCATTGCCTTTGGTAAAATTTTTATATTTTGCCCGTAGGCTTTCATAATATGTGGTCTTTTGTGGGCCTGGTTTCTGACCAGGCCGATTTCATGGGTAGTTCATTATCTTCCATCACCGCCGGTGTTTGTAAGTCAGCCATAATAGTGCAAAGCACCATTACGACGGCACGACGGTTCTTACAAATTCTTCACTTAAATATTTAAACAAAAGAAAAGAAATCAATACAAGAAACCGAACCAAGGTCCGAGGAAAATAAACAAAGCAAACTGAACAAAACTAATAAACTTGTCTTGCAAAAAAACAGACAAACGAAAACAAGAACAGGCAAACAAAAAACAGAATAACATAAAAGACGGGGAGGAGATCAATACAAAAGGAAAAGCAAAAAACTTAAATTTACAAAGAAAAACAAACAGAAAATAAAATAAAAAATGGTTCCAAAAATAATTCAAAAATGTAAAAACACTTAGCGTAGGCCTTGTTGAACTACAATGCTGGACAAAAACAACAGTCACAAGGGGTACACGTGATGAAACTAGTGAGACAACCAAAACGATCTGACTCATTTTATAGTTTACACAGAGAAGGTTAACCAATCAGGAGACGTGGAATATTCGATCCGATGTGTATAAAGGCGGCCATTTTTTTTTAATTTCTTGACGGAATATCCACTCCTCTGATATGAAACACCTGCAGAACTACGTTTTCCTACACTCTCCGAATATCCACTGCCAACCTCTGATATGGAAGACCTTAAGAATTCCTGAATAGCTGCTACTAAACATTGGTGCTGTTTCGTGGAACAAATTACTTCCTACGTCGGATTTCTACATTCAAACTACATTAAACATGTTTTACACGGGATACCCCGCCACGTTAAAGATCTACGCCCGCGCCACGGTTATGGCGCGTCCGAGGAAGATTCCGATAACACATCTGAGAGCGGGGCGGAAAGTTTGCTGCTTGACGAAGAAAGTACAGAATGCGTCAATCCACCTGAAGGGGGCGTAGAAGCAGAGCCACCTTCTGACAATTCATCCGAAGGGGGGGATAGAGCAGAGCTCCCACCCTGCCTTTGCGAAGAAGCACCCGTCGAAAACGACCGCCGCCAGGCAGCCACCTTTGTGATCTTGAGATCACGGAGCGGTGTGACGAAAGACATGACTTACCTCAGAGTTCAAAAAGAGTGCAAACGTGTCTTGCTTGCAGGGTAATTCCGAAAAGAAATATGGCCGCTATCGAAGACACAATGTTAGCGGGCCGGTCTCGTCCGAAACGAGACTGTATCTGTAAACATGCAAATTTCAGCAGTGTCAGACGAGCATAAATCAGTAGCGAGTCATTCGGCAGAGTTCGTGCAACAGAGCTGGACGTACGAATTGACTGACGGACGAAGAGGCAGTAGAAGAAGGAGCGTCTAATTTAGGTGTCCGTTTCACGACTACCCAGTATAACGGCCGAGAAAAGGAGTCTCGCAATCCATTTCTTTGAGGCGACCGACGGCGAAGGAAGAACAGCTGGTCTACCGTCGAACGGCACACTGCACTCTCTGACGCCCCCCCCCCCTCGTCACCTTTTTGTTTCCTACAAACATTTTGGTTTTAGTGAATTGTTTTCTTCTTTGATCAGATTAGCATTTTTTGTCAAGATTGTGGCCAGTAAAGTCGCGGTGAGCAACCAATTAACCTGATGCATTGCACTGTGAAATGTTTTTGTGCCCGTATAATACGTCATATAGATGACATGAGTTGTCTCTTTGACGATATACACTAGATTTTACATATATATTTATATATATATATATATATATATGCAAGTTTCATTAAAAAAGACCACATTTGAGAAAAACTCCGTCCTTAACTTCACTTATGAACTTAGCCAGAATAACAAACTTCCATTCCTAGATGTCCTCGTCGAATACAGCAATAACACTTTCATTACATCCTTATACAAAAAACCCACCAGCAAGAACTCTTGTCACCTAAACTTTAAAAGCGAATGTCCACTTAGGTATAAAATAGCTGTAATAAAAAACTTTCTAGAAAGAGCACACAAAAATTCATCCTCTAGACTACTCTTCCACAAAGAAATTAATAACGTAAAACAAACCTTAATCAACAACGGTTCCCCCAATTATCTTATAGACCAAGAAATTAGACTATTTCTCCTTAAAGTAAGTAATAATGAGAGTGAACACACAGTCAAAAATCACATACACATTTATTACAAAAACCAAATGCACTTGAATTACAAACAAGATGAATGCTCACTAAGACATTATAAAGAAATACACCACCCCAATCGACCCAAATAAAAAAATCAAATTAATTATCTATTATAAAAAATTTAAGACAGCTAACCTCATCCTAAAAAATAACAACACGCCTGATAAGTCAAAATTGCAAAGAACAAACATTATTTACGAGTTCAAATGCCCCTTGAGGAACTGCGTTCCTAACGAAACCGGACTCATAAATAGTTACATCGGTTACACAACCACATGCTTATCCAGACGCCTTACGTTACACCTATCCGATCCCAGCTCCATTAGAACCCATTTAAACACACACAAAAATTTAACAAAGTCCATTAGAAATATACTAGTAGAAAACACAAATATATTAATTGCTTCCACCTGTAAAAAAAGGTTAAAAATAATGGAGGCTTTAATAATAAAAAAGAAAAAGCCTACCCTCAACAATATTAACTACGAACAAAGCCACAACGTGCTAACCGTATTTGGAAATTAAAACACCCCTACTACACACTAAGACATACACATAATGCACATACTCAATTAAACAGAAAAATCAAATCATCCTTGATAATGGCTAAATATATAGCCGAAAGCGCTCGGAAAAATAAAACATTTTGACAGTTCTTACACACCCTTTGTCCAGCAAAGAAAACGCTTGTTCGTACACAAGAAAAATTAAATAAAAAACTTAACCGTAGTACCTTGTCTGTCGTTTTTAATGAAACTTGGATAAAAGAAGGATTGCTGCCTAAATATACAACTATATATATATATATATATATATATATATATATATATATATATATATATATATATATATATATAATGTATGTATATATATAATGTATGTATATATATATATATATATATATATATATATATGTATATGAAATCGGATAGATTATATATATATATATATATAATGTATGTATATATATATATGTATATGAAATCGGCTAGATTATATATATATATATATATAATTATTTATTTGAATATTACAACATAAATATGTTATAAAATCACGACAAAAGTAGCCACGGCTACTTTTGTCGTGATTTTATAACATATTTATGTTGTAATATTCAAATAAATAATTATATCTGCTCTACTCTGTATTGAGCACTCTTTAAAGAATATTGATTGTTGGTTATTGGATTTCATTCCGTATATACCAATCCTAAACTTGTATATATATATATATATAAATATATATATATATATATATATATATATATATATATATATATATATAATGTATATATATATATATATGTATATGAAATCGGCTAGATTATATATATATATATAATGTATGTATATATATGTATATGAAATCGGTTAGATTATATATATATAATGTATATATATATTTATATGAAATCGGCTAGATTATATATATATATATATATATATATATATATATATATATATATATATATATATATATATATATATATATTATTTGGTTTTGTTTCCCATCACTCGTTCATGCAAATGTGTAGTCACACTGATATAAATTTATTACGATTATGTCCTAAAGGACGAAACACTTCACACGAAAACGTTTTTCCAATTTGTCATACATTCCACGATATATATATATATATATATATATATATATATATATATATATATATATATATATATATATATATTTTAGAATTGGACATAGTCCGACAATTTATTTAAAGACATTTATATTATGTTTAACGTTCTTTTTATAGATACAAGTATTTAAGCAAAATAAGGTAAATGTTATTTAATACTGTTTATTATAAAACAGAGGATTTGCTTAAATACTTGTATCTATAAAAAGAACGTCAAACATAATATATATATATATATATATATATATATATATATATATATATATATATATATATATATATATATATATATATATATGAAGAGACAAGAGGAAAAACTATTCTTATCTGACGCTCTTCGTCCTCTGAGGGACTTGAAAAAGGCTTTGGCTAAGAATATTTTTCCTCTTGTCTTTTTTTTATATTTATTTTGTTCTTTTACAGAAACATTCTCTCTGAAAATAATTTACACACTCACACACACACAAACACACATAGATGTACGTGTGTTTGTATGCGTGTTTATATGTACACGTGTGTGTGTGTGTGTGTGTGTGTGTGTGTGTGTGTGTGCTTTGCTTATATTCAACAGTATCGTTATATTTTAACCTTTTAGAGCCGAAGTTGACATTGCGAAATTAACTAAAGAAACTAAATCTATGGCCGCTGCTTACATTCTACTCATTTCTATTGAAAGCTGCTTCACATGAATGTAAATATGTGGGTTAGAGATCCGGGCATTTTCATGAACATATGCTAGGTTTGAAATTACTTTAACGAACGTCATTGACACAAGATGAGGAATAGATCGTGACATTGCGGATTCAGACATAGTTCGATAATATGCAAAAATAAAATAGGCGAAAAGGAAAACGGATGAGATAAGCATAACGTAAGTACTTGAAGTGATAAAATACGAAAAAGTAGAAAATAAAGAAAGGGAAGACCAATACGAGGGGGAAGAGGGGGGAAATACTTTAAGAAAAATAATAGAGAGGAAAACTGTATCTCTATCTATAAAAGGTTGTGTGTGTGTGTGTGTGTGTGTGTGTGTGTGTGTGTGTGTGTGTGTGTGTGTGTAACGAATGCAATTTTCGACGGATTTGCACCAAAATTTACATGCACATGCTCCAAGTTAGTGGGAAGGCCAAGACCGACGTTGGATTTCCCAACTCCCGTCGATAGTGGAAATAATCGATTTTTTCATGCTTCTACGGCAGTTTTCATGTAGTTTGCCGCCATTTTCTCATGGCCAGAGTGAGAGCCTATAGATGGCTGCCACGAATAGGCAGGAATATTCTATTGACCAGCGAGAGAGCTAATTCAAACGTTCTGATACTCAGATGCTGCACAAGGCCGAAAGAATGAGGCGCCCACTGAGGATAAAATTTACTACTCAGTTGTAATTGTCCTAGCGAGACAAGCTTTCTAACCATTAATCCACGTCGACGTGCCCAGATTACAAAGATGCTCGTTTGAAGAAACTACCGACTATATCGTGTTACAAAACTTTCAAAGCATTGTTGCGTTCCCTGTCATCACTTCAGCTCCTTGGACCTAGAATCACTTCATAGACTGTATCATCAAAAGAAAGTTTCATTTGCTCATTCGCTTTATTATTCAAGAGGGACAGACGTGTTAGTATCGAAGGAAGAGTTTGAAGAGAACGCATGTTGCTGGTTGGCGTCCCTCCATATCTTCGCGCCATTTTGGTTATATATACAAAACTTAGATATGATCACTCCATCACTATGAGAACACCACGCCCAGGATTTATTTTGACCCATCGCAGTTTATCTTGGCGCAAACTAAATTGTCTGCCTTTTGGGATTGTTTTTAAGAGCGGGTCCTTTTAAATGTTTCCCAAAAAGTTCAGCTCTCTCTTTCTGATTCTAAGTATAGTTGTCCTTTTTGTTGCTGTTTGACATAAGAGACGCACCTTCCATATTATCTTCAGCATCCTTCTGAAGATCAGCGTTTCTACTGCATCCAGTCTTCTCTTTATTTGTGAGGCTATTGTCCACATTTCGCTGCTATATAGGAGTATTGATATTATTCTGACACCTTTTTATTATTTCTCTGTTTACTAATGAAACGTTCCCGTTTCTTAGTACGTTGCTTTGTTCTTGGAAAGCATCTTTCACTATTTCTCCTAAAAATCACGTAAGAAAACTTATTTAATCAAAGTCACTGCATCCTCCTTGTTCCTACGCTTGCAATACCGAATTTAAATACTTCTGCATTCAGCTGGGCCTGACGACATGTCAAACCACAAGTGCATCCAGCTTCTTTGATGCCTGGGGGGGGGGTCAATCGCCTGGTAATAGTTGTTAGAACATTATGCTGCTCAAGTCAACTGATGTAGATGCCGAAAAGAAATTTGCAGACTGGTTTTGAAAAAAAGAAGTGAAGCTTGGAGAAGGTTGTTAAGTCAGGAGTTTAACCGGAAGATGATCAAGGCGCCATTGCCACGGGTAGTTTATTTTGTGGGTGAATATTAAATGGCTGTGTAATTCATTTGCAAAGATTGGCTTTTGTTTAGCATCTTGGTAGTTTTTTCTGTGGTTCTAATCCTCAGTTTGTGATCTCGCAAACACCTACACAAACGTACTTCTGGTGTGTTTTTAATTCGCTGCCCCCCCATGCAAGGCAGCAAAGTCGCTAAAACATGAGTGCTTATAGAGTGTGGAAGAGTTAGAATCGGAAAAATTGCAAAGTAGCGACACAAATGATGAGAAATCAGGAGGACAGTAGATTAACATTGCATTTAAATTTTTACAGATTAGAGTTTGCAGGAAAGCATGGGCCAGAAATGAGTTCCACAAGCAAGAAGTGCGAGAGGAGAAACTGTTATCATATAACTTACAATGACATCTAGCCAGCTCAACTGTAAAATGCTGGCGTCTGTCGTTTTGTTTAGTTTTGTTTTTAATTTCCGAATCCGCTTGTGCTATCATTTTATGCTGAAGTCTATCCTAAAGCAGCCGGATAGCCTAACTGCATTGGTAGGCGCAATGTTAACATTATTAGAAGCCAAAATAACAATTCGCTGATGTCAGACAGAAGAAAAACTACAGGACTTCTTTTTGTTACTGTAGGGTTCATCCTGTACAAAGCACGAGGGCCACTCGAGATAGAGGGTTAAGTTAAAAGAAAGTTTATAAGATATAAGATAAGGTGAAGATAACGGTTGACTGTAGACTTGAACAGGTTAAAATTGTAGTGATCGGGGAAGCATCATCTTGGGAGTCTGTTCCAGGAGGCAGTGTTTTGCACGAAGAAGCTGTTTTTAGTGGACCTTACTTCTCACCGATGAAATACGGCAGGAATAACGGTGGTTTACTGCTATGTAAATGGCATGGCGGCTCCTAGTAATGAAGGTCAGACTAAGGAATATAGTTCGTCCCAGCACTTTCCACGGTAGTAGCGAAAGAGCAGTGTGAGATCCCGCCTGTGAGAGAGAGACTAGAGGGTGGATTGTTCTCCAACAATGGCCCGTGATGCTTTTGAACTCTATCTAGACTGGAACGTGAGGGCTGGATAGCTCCCGCCCAAATATAGCAACAGTGCTCCATTTTCCTAGACATGGTAGTAAAGGAAAGCGAGAAGAAAGGACTAACCATTAATTATAAGAAAACAGAATGTATGGCTGTAAGCAAGAGAAAAACCCGAAGACGCGATGTACGAATTGGGGACGTCAAACACAAGTACAGAAGTTTTAATTATCTGGCAACTGTTTTAACACAGGAAGAAAAAGCCTCACCAAAATTTAAAGTGTCATTAAAATAGCGAAATGTTTATATACCATGTCCCTTCCCCTTCAAAATGTATCTGATCATGGCACTCCACATCTTCCTGTCCCTTGTAGCTCTTAATATTTTTTTTTTGTTATTTCTCCCAAACAATGTTCTACCATCCATTTACTGAAGCCCATCAAGTAAGTTACTTGTTGCTTTCCTCTGGCCCCCTTTCCTTGAATCCGTCCTATGAGCCCCAGGAATTTCAACAGCCTCTTCCTGATATTAAGAATGTTTCCTTTTTGTTTCCATTTTCTCTAAAACCTCGTCGTTTCTCACATGTTCGGGCCATGTTAACCTCAGAATCTTTTAAATATACTGTTTTATAATAATATTTTAATGCAAATAAACTATCTATAACATATATGTTTTTATTATTTATAAATAAATTCAAAAGTTGTAGGCGACAAAAACATTAATTTTAATAACACATCTATCTATTTATCTCTCTCTCTCTCTATATATATATATATATATATATATATATTTATATTGCCATCCACAGACAGACTGTTTCGCTGTATCACTGCTCATCAGTGTGACTGGACGTTCGGTTGGCTGTAGCTAGAATCGAAACTCGACTGAATTGGCGTATATATATATATATATATATATATATATATATATATATATATATATATAAGTAAAATAATAATTCATATATAATCATTTATTTGAATATTATAACATAAATATGTTATAAAATCACTACAAAAATAGCCATTTTGTTTCAACACTTCTGGTGTCGTATCAAGTGATGATGTAGAATATAGAATAAATGGTTTTAAAAGTTTCAAATTAATTAACGATCCTTAGCTAGGAGTAAACGCTGTTACATGTTTGTATTTTGATTGGTCATTCTAGCTTATGTAACAGCGTTTACTCCTAGCTATGGATCGTTAATTAATTTGAAACTTTTAAAACCATTTATTCTATATTCTACATCATCACTTGATAAGACACCAGAAGTGTTGAAACAAAATGGCTATTTTTGTAGTGATTTTATAACATATTTATGTTGTAATATTCAAATAAATAATTATATCTGCTCTACTCTGTATTGAGCTCTCTTTAAAGAATAATAATTGTTGGTTATTGGAATTTACTCCGTATATACCAATCCCACACTTGTATATATATATATATGTATATATGTAAAATAATAATATATATATATATGTAAAATAATAATTTATATATATATATATGTAAAATAATAATTTATATATATATATATATATATATATATAATAATATATATATATATGTAAAATAATAATTCATATATATATATATATATGTAAAATAATAATACATATATATATATGTAAAATAATAATATATATATATGTAAAATAATAATTCATATATATACATATGTAAAATAATAATTCATATATATATATGTAAAATAATAATTCATATATATATATATATTTATATGTATATATATGTAAAATAATAATTCATATATATATATATATATATATATATATATATATATATATATATATATATATATATAAAATAATACTTTATATATTTGTGTGTGAATTATTATTTTTATTATTTTACTTTTCTATATAGAGACATTGAAATTCCATTAGGGGTGAAAATCTTTTATTCATTCATTTTCATAATTTTTCTTTCAATTTTCCGTTGCCGGTGTTATTATGGTTTCCATAATATCTTTAATGCAAATATTTCAATCCTTTAAATATTTATTTTAATGCTACTTTTAATATTTAGAATAAAGTGTTATCTGGATATACGTGTATATGCCATAAATTTCAGTTACGTTTAAAATGAACTCACGTGTTCATACGTTATCATTCAAAAATCGTCGCAAGTCTTCCATCAGAAAAGAATCGGACTTGACCGTAATCGATTTCATTCTTCGGCCTTCTGCTACATTTAAGCAAACCTTTCGAAAATCACTGTAATATATCTCAGATTATTGCTGCATTTTCATTATTATAGTTTTGTTCCTATTTTTATCGCTATTTTGCATTGACTGGCGTAACTTCACGTCCTGTCTTGCTTTTAATATACCCCTTTCCAGATTACACACGATATATACGCGTATATAACGAAAGTTTTTATATTTCCAAATTAACTTCACTGGTTTGAAAATCATTAGTAAAAAAAAAAATAGTAACATAAAAATTAAATAACAGATGCAACGGATGACATATCTAGAGAACTTAAGCAAGGGGATGACAGGGCGTGGCAGAGAGACGAAACTTATTGAGACCTACAAGGGATAGTGAGAAGTGGAGAACCATGATCACCTAAGTCCTAGAGGGACAAGGCACATAGAATGAAAAATGCCACAGTAATATGGTATTTACAGATAGTGAGCGAATAAGACGTGGACTTCATGGAGATATAGGAGGAAGATAACAATTAAAATGTTTAATATTGTATCTATTAGTATTGTCATATAAATATGATAATAAAATATAATAATATATACAATAATAGATATATATTGATAATAATAGTCATAGTATATAGTGATAATAATATATGGATAAATATACACAGAAACATTATATAATAATTATATAATGTTATGTAATGTATATGTAATGTTGTGTTATAAATATGCTATGGTATACTGTATGTTACATATATGTTATGATGGCATATATATATATGTTATGATGGTATATATATATATATGTTATGATGGTATAAATCATGATGTTAAATATATGTTATATACATGTATATACACTATCATCTGTTATAGTATATGTTATGATGTTATATATTCATGTTATGATGGTATATGTTATATATATGATAGGAGGGTATATATATATATATGTATATATATATATGTGTGTGTGTATACTACTCTAATAGCATATATATATATATATATATATATATATATATATATATATATATATATATGCTATTAGAGTATACACACACACATATATATATATGCTATTAGAGTACACATACACACACACACACACACATATATATATATATATATATATTATTATTATTATCATCATTATTATTATTATCAGCGTTACAGCTTCTTGGGAGTCGGTTCCAAAAACCAGCTGTTCAAGTGGAACTTACATCTCACAAATGGAATACGAAATGAATAAGGGGTTTCGCTGCAATATTTGTGGCATGCCGGGTCTAACTCGTGAAGGCTAAAATTGGAGGAACTAAGGAATTTAGCTTGTCTGAAGACTTTCCATGGAAACACCGATAGAACAGCAACAGACTTGCGTGGTTTCGTCTGTGGATAATTGATTGTAAGGTGTAAAATCACCCACAAGGACGCGGATACGTTTTTGCATTCTATTGAGATTGGAATGTGAAAACTGGGGAACTCCTGCCTATATATGGCAACAGTAGTCCATTTTTAGCCTGATCTGATTCTAGTAATGGCCGAGGCTATCAGGCGGAAGCTTGTACTTTATTGGCACCGACCCCTTTTCCAGTATCTTTAATGATGGATCATACGTACAAGTTCCACTTGTGTCCTGAGTTGAGCTTAGGTCTCAGTGGGCGCTCCAGACATAGGGAATCCTTGAGAGAACACCCGTTTATCGCAATAGGTGAAAATCCAGGTTCACTCGGTAAGTATCTAACGTCATCAGATTGCTTTTAGAGGCATTGAATGTGAGCAGTAAGTTTATCAAACATTTTTTTTAATTATTATTTAAAGCCAAAACATTATGAATTGCAAGAATAATTATTTTCTTGCGAGTCAATACTGCGTTAGAAATGTCGAAGTAGAACAATCATTTTTTCTAGATACAAAACCTACTATTTATCACATAGTTAGCGGGCATTTTGAGTTTAAGTGAATGTAAAATTCCGACTGGAATTCGAATACTACTTTTTGATTTTACTTGATGCAAGTAAAATCCTGATAGATAGAAACACAACAATTTTGGGGGGAATAGATTTATAGGAAATCGTAATGGGTAATAATAAGATTAATATAAAACTCTAAAACATCTCCATCTTGGATAAAAGCACAATAAAAATGTCAAACACGTCGAAATTATTTATAATATTAATACAAATGAATTGTATTTTGATATAGATTTTTTGGGGCATACATCCTTTATACATCTTTTGTTTGGGAAAAATAGGAGATATTAAATGTTTTATTTGCTTTAAGAGCTTTACTGGCATATCATTAAAACACAATTTGCCAACAAAATACATATAAAAGATTACAAACTTTTCGCTGAATGCAATTATAACTGTAGATTTCTTCAGCATGCACTTGAAAGGTAGTAGTGTCCCCGTCATAATAAAAAAATACGGTATATTTATTGTCGTAATAAAAATAGGTTTATATTTATTGAAACCAGGCCTATCTTAAGCCACATTTGGTGCTGCAAATCAAATTGATAAAATTTATTATGAAATGGAATTTTTTCATATTTTTTTCTTGATTTAGGTAATATTTAAACTTTGTACTGAACGCCACCTTGGTTCTCCCATGATGATGAAAAATATAATAATAATAATAATAATAATAATAATAATAATAATAATAATAATAATAATAATAAAAAGAAGAAGAAGAAGAAGAAGAAGAAGAAGACGAAAAAGTAACTCAGAATAACTTCAAATCGTGTTAATTATACCCATCACAAACACACACATATATACACCTATATATTATTTTTTAATATATTATATATATATAAAATATAAATAATATATATATATACATTTTCACCCCAAGCAAGCCGGAAGTGCCACTAGGACGCAGGGGAGTTACAGAGAGTGGAAGCAAGAGTAAAGAGGCGTGAAAGAGGAAAGGATGTAGAGAAGAGTGAATAATATATCAAGCCATTTGGAGATGTCGATTGACATTGCATTTGAATAGTTGGAGATTATAGCGATCAGGGAAACAAGAAAGTGGTAGGGAGTTCCACAGACGTGAAGTGGAGACTGAAGCTATTAGAGTAGAAGAGACGGCTACATTTAACCGTTTTGACAGTGAAAGCGTGGAACTGGGATGCCAACCTTGTGGCACGTATAAATTCATGCAGTTTGGGAACTAGTGAAAATAGATCATCGGAGCAGTTACCGTCAAAGTATTTGTAGAAAAGACAGAGGGAGGCAACAGCACGTCTCTGAGAGAGCGACTGTAAACGAGATGTCAGATCAGGGCCAACCACATTGCATATTCCTCTCTCTGGATTTTGTCGAGGACTCTAAAAACGAAAAGTGAGGGCTCCAGACCATATATGAAAGAAATATTCCATACAAGGGCGAATGGTTGATTTATAGATTTAAAGGATGGACTCGGGCGAGAAAAAAACGTTTGGCGCAATATAGCGAACCAAATTTCCTTGCGGTAATTGAAGCTATTGATTCAATGTAATTGTTCCATCTCATGTCAGTGGACAGTGTGAGACCAAGCAGTATCAAAGAAGTGCTCTCGTGAAGTTGAGCATCAGACGTTCTAATTAAAGGCAGGGTGATTTATCTGTGGTGTGTAATAGAGAGTATTTTTGTTTTTGAAGCATTATTGGAGGTCCTTTTCGAGACCAACAGACAGGTTAGTTTTGTCAGCGATACCAGATTTGATATTTAGGCATCAGTAAACAGTGGTGTCGTCTGCATAGATGCCTACTTGGGAATTGATGACATCGGCAAGATCGTTAATGAAGATAAATAACAGTGCGGGGCCCAGGATAGAGCCTCAGAGAACACCTGCGTTCGTGCGAAAGGAACTAGAGGAGAATCCGTTAAGGATGGCCTTCATTACACGGTATGACAGTAATTATTGTATTAAGTCAAATAATCGTCCTGAAATACCGTAACCCCGAAACTTGCAAAGGAAACCGGCACACCAAACACTATCAAATGCTTCAGAGATGTCTAAATTCTCCGTTATTGTGAGGTGCTTCGTAAACAATTTCAGTTATGACATTGCACATCAGCTGTACATAGAGCAAAGTGGAAACCATATTGCTTTTCAGAGAGCAGATCATGGGATGTAAGGTGCTTTACCACTTCGGCGTTTATAAAAGCTTAATAGACTTTGTCGAGGATTGATAGGACGGTAGTTAGATGGGTCAGAACAGTCGCCAGAGTTCTTGAAGGCAGGTACAACAGATGAAGACTTCAAACAGGATGGAAAGCAGGAGTCGTTGAGGCAGTAGGTGTATAGTTTGAACAGGAAAGGAGCCAGTTCAGTAGCACATTTTTTCAGGAGAATGGCTGGTATCCCGTCCCCACCGTTAACCTCATGGGCGTCTAATTTAGGGATGATGCCCAATACCAACGATAGGGTTATGTGCAACTCGCTCAAGAGAGCCTGGGTTAGAGGGGGTAAATCGGGTGTGGACGAGTCGAGCGTTGAATCGGATGAGAATTTACGAGCAAAGCACTCGGCCTTATCGGCTGAGGAAGTCAAAACCTCAAATTGGTTGTACGTCGGAAGTATTGTGTGTTTATATATATATATATATATATATATATATATATATATATATATATATATATATATATATATATATTAGTGGTTAATATACATATATATATATACATATATCTAAAATATGCAAATATATATACATACATCCATACATGCACACACACCTATATATATATATATATATATATATATATATATATATATATATATATATAAAATTTCCAAGAGGATAGAATCCAGGTAGAACTCAATGTCCAGCAGGATAGAGTAAGAATATTAGTGTTTAAGCCTTTTTATTATATATATATATATATATAATGATGAAAATGGTGTCCTTAGAAATACATCTATAATAGTTTATTTCCCGGAACCAGATCGATTTCCAATACAGTATAGACTCAACTATAAATACAAACTATGTCTACCTATAAACTCAATTATAAATACAAATTATGCTTACGACAGACTCGGGTATTTATAAAGACTGTCTACCTATACTCTCACGTATAAATACAAATTATTACTACCTATATACTCAAGTATAAATACAAACTATATCTCCATGTAGACAAGTATACATACAAACTATGTCTACCTATAGATTCAAGTATAAATGTAAACTATGCCTACCTATAACCTTAAGTATAAATAGAGCTAAAATCTATTTATAGATTAGATTATAAACGTGACCCTTTTTCTCCCTGTAGATTCAAGTATAACCACAGTCCATGTTTAGCTACAGACACAGGTGTAAACACGTATATTTTCACCTATAGACCACCTGTAGGTTCGACTATAAATGCAGTTAATACAGGTTGGGTTTATCTATCAGTCAGTTATGTGTCATGCGTGATACACGTTTAGGCGATCATGTAACTTTCGATACATGTCTGACGAAGCAGATTTTTTTCCTGCAGTAGGTTGTCATTTCTTTCTGCAGTAGACCTGTTGCCATCCAAGAACCCGATCTGTCCTGCCATTTACCCATAGCTGGGGGAAAGAGAAGAGGATTCATACCTTTCCTAGGGGTATTAGCACGTAAGTGAATGTAATGGATTCGACTGGAATTCGAACCTGGCTCTCCGATTCTTCAATCCGAGCTGCTATCCATTACTCCACGATGCCTCCTAGGGTTATCCATATATTAAATTATAAACGAGATCCTTCTTCCCCTATAGACTCAAACATAAACTCAGCTTATATCTGCCTGCAGACTCGTGTATAAAGACGTATATATCAACCTATAGACTCAAATATAAACACAGTTTCTATCTGCCTGCAGACGCGTGTATAAAGACGTATATATCAACCTATAGACTCAAATATAAACACAGCTTATATCTAACTGCAGACGCGTGTATAAAGACGTATATATCAACCTATAGACTCAAATATAAACATGAACAACATCAACGTAAAGACTCAAGTATAAAGACATCCTCTGTGAACACAATTATAAACACAATTATAAACACCATTTTATCTACCTTGTCACTTAGTTATAAACAAAACCTATAGCTAAATATAGATTCAAGAATGCCCGTTACCTATGTCTGCCTATCGACTCAAGTACTCACACAGCTAAATTCTACCTATAGAGAAAAATATAAACACAATCTATATGTGCTTATAGCCACCAGTATATACACAGTCCATGTTTTACTATAGACTCGAGTATAAGCATAACTATGACAGATTTCAATATAAACACTGCATATATCTAGTTATATTCAAGTATAACCGTTACTTATAGAATCAAATATAAATACGCCCTATATCAACTTATATATTCCAGTATAAATACCAAAAATGTCTACCTATATATCAACTCAACATCTACATACAGACTCAAGTATAAACACATATCATACATATGTATAGACTCAAGGATAAACACAATTAATGTTTACCTATAGAACCATATGTAAATACGGACCTTGTTCAACTGTACACCTAAATATTAACACGTCTTATTTTTACCTATAGACTCAAACATAAAAACTACACATGTCTAGCCTATAGACTCAAGTGTAAAAACTACACGTGTTTGGCCTATAGACTCAAGTATAAAAACTACACGTGTTTGGCCTATAGACTCAAGTATGAAAACTACATATGTCTTGCCTATAGACTCAAGTATAACAACCACACTTGTCTGGCCTATAGACTCAAGTATAAACAAAACTAATATCACTCTACAGATTTAAACATAAGCGTGGCATTAAAAGTGACGATTTCTTTATTTTATAACCTGACCGCAGTTCATATGTCATGATATACGACCAACTATGAACATGTATACGAGTACAGGTTGTATCTGACCGGTGTTGTAGAACGAAAACTATAGCGCATATCAATTCGGCATTTAATCTCTTTAGAAGTTGTCTCCTTCTGAAGTAACACACTTTATCCAGCATTGTTGACATTGATGGAAGCTTTCTTGGAACTACTGTTTTTTTCTCCCGATAGCATGTAGCTGCCTTGTTGCATTCTCTTGCATTTCCTCAGTGTCTTGAAATCTTCTTCCTTTTTAGTAAGATTTAATTTCTGAAGAGGAAAAGTCGCAAGCCATCTGTGAAATATCGTGGTTTCGAACCTGGTGAATGTTTTTCTTGGCTAAAAACTGCCTAAAAAACGATGGCCATTGATGTAATCTCTGTGGTGTGGTGAGATGACCACACTCTACACACATTCCTTCCACGTACTGCTATCACGTTATAAATTAGTCTCTGTGCACGACAGTATTCAAGATCAATCTATTCCAGACAACTTCATTCTGCCTACTTTAGCTCCGTTACCATAGAAGCATCTTTGAAAGCTTTTTAATCAGATTGCATATATTGATAAATATACACTACAAGTAAAAGGTTTGGGTCCACCATGCATTTCTTTAAAAACACACCTTAAAATGAGATATTTTTGTGTTTTTTAAAGTAAAAAATAAAATTTCACTGACTATAATGTATTTGCTTTTATTTTTTTTATTAACATACAACTGCATCATATTTTGTTTTTTTCAATAAAATCATCATACTGTTTTACAAATTGTTGACATTTTTTCAACAGTTTTTTTAATAATTTAGACGCATTCTTCAAGCACTGAAAAAGCTCACTCTTACTCTTTGGGTATTCCCTTTGAACTCTCCTATCCAATTCACCACATACTAATCGAATGGGAGAGTAGTCAGGAGAGTGAGGCAGTCAAGTCATAATTTCTAAAAGTTGTTCGAGGTAATTTTGGCATAATTAAGAAGAGTGTTTTGTGTCCTTGTCTTGTTGAAAGGCGATGTCTTTCCAATTGTGTAAAAACCAGATAATTAGACATGATTTTGCAAAATCGGATGATATTGTTCTTCTTTCATGATTTCCCTGAATTTTGGTAATCTGAAAAATCTACTGAGGGTTAATATTGAAAATAAAATTTGTTTCGCATACAAAATATTCATAATTTAGCAAATTATGCGATTTTGAGCCGTTTTGATCTGTAAGATGAGCCTGAAGAAAGACTGCAAAATGAAGGCAAATACACTGTAGTTACAATAATTTTATCCAAAAAATAATACGAAAAGATCTCATTTTTTTCAAGAAATCGATAGTGGCCCCAAACGTTTTGCCTGTAGTATATATGTAAAAATGTTGATGGGAATCAATAGGAACCTAACAAAATAGAGAACTTTAAAAGGAAATTGTTCCTTTGATAATTATTGATAAAATGAGGCCATTAGAAATTTATTTGTTTGCTTTTTTTTTTTCACAGTAATTTGATCGTATGCATTTATCTGTCTACCTATACTTTTATTCTCTCTGTTCTCTACATTTTTCTGTGAAAGTTGTATTATTGTTTTCCCCTTTAGGCTTTGTTCTCTCTCTTTTGCATCCGAAAACTAAGGGATTTCTCATATTAGATTATATCATAGACAAGACTTGTCAAAATCCGAAAAATCTTTTGTATGCCTTTTTCTCTGGGCAATAACACCATTGAAATGTGTTTGTATTTTTGTTCTGTTTTCATTTTGCTATAAAGATGGCAATAACGCCCCTATGACGCAAGTCTTTACTGAGTGTGAAAGAATAGATGAAAAAAAATCATTGTGTAGAGAGAACAGTGAAATCTCAAGAATTCAAAAGACATAAGATAACTAGTGACATTGCATTTAAAAATAAATACACTGGAGTAATTGATATTTTTTCTCTTACTTTAAAGAACACCAAAAAATTTCTTTCTTTTTTTTATATATGAATGCAGGGTGTACCTAAAACTTTTCCCCTGTAGCGTATGTTAAGTTTATCATCGTTTCTTTATTCTTCATATACCAGAAGTTAGAAGAATTTTCTAGAGACATTCATAAAGTCCATCCTCCCCATTCTCAAGGTTCCGCTTTCGTCATTGTGATTTTGAAAGGCAGCCCTCTTTGCAAAATCTACGCCGCTTTTCATCAGAAACGGCAACTTAAAAACGTCTACAGTATTTTCTCTGCAGTTAACCGTACATAAGCTTCTTTCTTTTAACCGGAAGACAAGACATAACGCGCATGGGAATTCTATGAAAAAAGAATGAAACCTGAAACATGAATGACATGGGCAGATAGCCTGACTTCTTTCTAAAAAAAAAAAAGGTTTATTTCATCAAAAGTAAAAATCTATGATGGCTGAGTAAGTAACAATGGCAGGCGGAAAGCAGCCAATCGGAAAAGATTTGTTAATATCTTTATCGAGCAAATGCAGCACATGCAACACACTGAAGAACATTGTCAATTGGGACTTGGCTGGAGTATCCGCGACGCTAGCTGGTTGCAGTTTAGTTAGTGGTTTCCTAAGCATAGATTAGACGTGGCACAAGGCCGAAATGTATGCGGCATCCAGTGATTCAGTCACAATTGATCTAGTGAGGAAAGCTTGCTAAGCATTACACCACACATCTAAATACCCGGTTTGCAAATTAGATATGCGAATAAAACTTACAAACTCTTCAGCTATTTTAGGACATAGTAAACTTCATACGATATTTTATCTGAGCTGTAGATAGTGGCACAGGTAGCGATAAACTCCAGTCCGATTAACCCGCCCCCTAGCACGGTAAATTGTTTCGAGCGTTTATTTGTTTAGCGTCATACCAACCCCTTATGGATCATTTAATACCGAAATGTAATTTTCTTTGGAGTTTTGATATATGTTGTTCTGCTTTCATAGTTGAATACATGGTAGATGATGCCCAGCTTTTCTGCATGGGGATCCCAAAATAATGTATACACTCTATAAATATTAATAGTTAATAATACATTTTTTTATTTGGGTGTAAATATGCAAAACAGATGGATTGGAAGAAGAGGGACATTTGAATACCCACCTAGATCACCAGATTTGACACCCTTGGATTTCTTTTTGTGGGGGTTTCTAAAAGACAAAGTTTACAGTAGGAAATCTGAAACAGTTGCTGAAATGAGAGTAGCAGTTGAAAAAGAATATGCTCAAATACCAGAGGAAATGATACTGGACGTTTGGAGGTCTATTTCTTCAAGATATGAAAAGGGTATTGAACAGAACGACAACCACTTTGAGCACTTGATGTAAACTCATCATTATATGAACATTCTGTCATTGCACCAAGGAGCTTTTATCTTATTAAAGTTAATTTTCTATGGTTTTTGTATATTTTACTCTCAAATTCTTTAAATGTGTATTCTTACTCTTGTATTAATCTTATTTACAAGTCAAAATACATAAATTAATTATCGTATAACGATTCTAAGAGTGTTAGATAATTTTGGGACACCCTGTACATGCTTGTGTGGACAGAATTACGAGGAGGTGGTGTTATATGTGTTTCATGACCTAGTTTTGTTGAAGGTATATTTTGGAATGCAGTTTGATTTCTTTAAGATATTGTAGGATATTATATGGATTAATACCCTGAAAGTGTTCTTTTGTGTTAGTTGCTTGATTTTTTCCAAAGGCTAGAAATTGGGCTAACAAAATTATTCAGTATGTGTGCTTGGTAATTTCTAATTATCAAGCATCGGTTCTAAAGAATAAAACCTTCGGTTTAAGCTTTTAACCCTCCACTAAGTAACCACTGATGGGTGTGTCGTTTGTATACAATAGCTTATTTGGTACGAGGAGAATATTGACAAGGAAGAGGCTTATCTTGCCATCATTTATACATTTAGTACATTGCATTTGCTTTTGGTTTCATTTGCTGATTCTTTTTCGCTACAATAGATGAATTAAGGTTTACTTGCATTTCTTCACCCAACTGAATTTGATAGCTTCCTTCAATACTGAATAAAATTTGTTTCATCTTTTTCACAGACTTTTTTTTCATTAAAGAAAAGATAGAGAGAGAGAGAGAGAGAGAGAGAGAGAGAGAGAGAGAGAGAAATGTATTCCATTTGTATATGGCTTACAAATTGACTATTAGAACTCGTCTATGAAAATGAATGTTATTTTGTCTTGTCAAAGTCGTCATTGCACGAACAGATGCGAATTTGCTTTAAAAAATTCCTTAAACTAAGAAGCGAAAATGAATTTGCGTCTGTGTGAATTTCCGCGCTTATGTATTTGACATCAGTACATTGAGTGCCAATGAGCGCTTTCTAGCCCAGATCAGATTGGGATATGTGGGGTGGGGACAAATGGAATTTTGAAAAGAAATACGCACACACCTCTACATACACCCCACACATCACCGAAGTAACCCCTACGACAGACACACATAAACACTCATACACACACACACACATATATATATGTGTGTGTGTGTGTGTGTGTGTGCGTGTGTGTGTGTGTGTGTGTGCGCGCGTGTCTGTGCATGCGCGGGTGTGTATGTGTATCTGTATCTATATATATTTATATGTAAATATATAAATACATTAAACACTTTTATTATTTTAATATTCATAATCTTTTTTATTATAAAGGTTGCATAACATATATATAAGTATATATATATATATATATATATATATATATATATATATATATCATTTGATAACTTTCTATCATCCTAATGCACATTTTTTTATATATCTATTTCGCTCTCGCTTTCTCTCTTTCTCTCAATCTCTCTCTCTCTCTCTCTCTCTCTCTCTCTCTCTCTCTCTCTCTCTCTCTCTCTCTCCATATATATATATATATATATATATATATATATATACAGTAGCGAGAATAGGGATCATAACCATATTAAGAAAAAGTCTAAATATGAAATATATTTTTATTTTAAAGCTTCATAGAACGTTTTATCAAGAAAAATAAGGATATAAAGGTAAATTATATAATTCCAAAATATAAAGATCAATAAACTTATTTTAATAAAGTTATAAGAATAATTATATAACATTCGAAAAAAATAGATGATCAAAAACATCAGAACGATTAACAAAATCATACAATTATAATGGATACATCATATCCAAATGAAAATAGCGTTCATAATTCATTAGTACTTGATGTGTAGACCTTTACTTGCAATAAAGGCTTGACATCTTTTGCTACATGAGCGAATTAATGTCTTGCATTCATTAGCGGATATTTTCTCCCATTCTCCTTTCAAATTAGTCCATAGTTCTTCGACGTTTGTTGGATTCTTTTCCTTAACTCTTTCATTTCATAACTTCCAAACATTCTCATGTCTGGGCTTTGAGCAGGCCACTCCATAACAGTAACATCCTCCTCAGAAAGAAATGTCTTAACAGACTTCGCTGTGTGACATGGCGCATAATCTTGCAGAAATACAGCTGGTTGATTAATTGCAGTTCTCAAATTAGGTACAACATGGTTCTCCAATATCTCTTTGTATACAGTTGCGTAAATTTTACCAAGTAGCCCAACAATAGGTCCTGTACCAGCAGCTGAAATCTTTCCAAACACCATCACACTTCCTCCTCCAAATTTAACGCTGCTTTTAGTGCGCTGAGGCGAATATCGTTCCTTAAGACTGCGTCGAACAACCCGTCTTCCTTCACAACCAAACATGTTAAACTTTGACTCATCGTTGAAATGAACACAATCCCACTGTGCTTCTGTCCATATAACGTGTTCAGTGGAAAATTTCAATCGGCTCATTTGATTATTTTAAAAATGTAAGGCTTCGTAGGGGCTACTCGACTGTTCAAATTTATTTCATTAAGTCTTCGGGAAATAGTGTGCCTTTATATTTTAATGCCAAAGTTAGCATTAGCTCTTTTAGTGATAGCGTTTGCTGTTCCAAATCGATCTTTTTTTGATTCATTACCAATCTATCTGTCTTCCCTTGCAGTAGTTTTCCTAGGCCTGCCGGGTGGTTTCTTGGATTCAGATGAACCCGTTTCCTCAAGCTTTCTTAAAATACTATAAATAAGACTGAGGTTTCTCCACAGTCTTTGAAATATCCCCAGTCGAGGGTTTATCTTCATTACATAACTTGACTATCAGTTTTCTAAGTTCCAATGACGTCACAGATTTTTTTCGCCATGTTTACAATGCAAGAGCTAGTAAAGAGTCCGTGTAATTTAGTAAAATATCCTATTTTATATATTTACCCTAGAAAATTTTCAATAATGCAAAATAATTATTAAATCTTATGGATTTATTTAATCGTTCTGGTGTTTTTGATCATCTATTTTTTTCGAATGTTATACAATTATTCTTATAACTTAATGAAAATAAGTTTATTGAGCTTTATATTTTGGAATTGTATAAGTTACCTTTATAACCTTACTTTTCCTTCATAAAATGTTCTTTGAAGCTTTAAAATAAAAAAGTTATTTCACATTTAGACTTTTTCTTAACATCGTTCTGATTTTATGCTTGCTACTGTATATATATATATATATATATATATATATATATATATATATATATATATATATATATAAGAAGTTTCATAGCTTTCCCAAAAGGTGTTAGCATGCAAGTGAATGTAATGGATCCGACTAACACTTAGGAACCACTTGCATCTTAGTGGCTTTATTGCCTTACTTAGTTGGAAAAGGTCAGGTCGTCTGTACTAATATTGCATCATTTGATATATTCAATACTCTTGTTGACTGAATGTAGCATGCAATACAACAAATCATTTATATATTGGTATATTTATAATTCATCCCATTAAAACATTAAAAGAAAAACACAAGAGGAAGTCGGCTTTTGCTTTTCACGACTCTATGTCTTCTCTTTAATGTAATACATGTCATCTTTCAACTTCGAATTTAAATGTTTTTAAAAACTTTTTACTGAAAATACGAAGATTTCCATTTAAATAAAATGTATCGACATCTATTCACATCTAGATTTTGATTTTTTAACAAACAAAGAAGGTAGAGAGAGTGATATAAAGTGTTCCATTTGTATATGCCTTACAAATTGACTATTAGAACTCGTCTATCAAAATGAATGTTATTTTATTTTGACAAAGTCGTCATTATACGAACAGATGCGAATTTGCTTTAAAAATTCCTTAAACTAAGAAGCGAAAATGAATTTGCGTCTGTGTGAATTTTCGCTCTTATGCATTTAACATCAGTACATTGTGTGCCACCAAGTCCTTTCTAGTCCAGATCAGATGTGGAGGTGGATTGTATTACCAACTGGAATCTGTATTTTCCAGGTAATTATAAAAATCCATTTTCTTTTGTAAAACAGTTCTAGTTGAACTAATCCTCTGTCTCTTTCGGATCTGGGCACATACAGACGATCAATATCAGCTTTAGGATGATGCATGCGGTGGCAAGTGAAAACCCTTCTCGTTTTGACATCCATTCGCTTAATTTCAGCTATTGTCTAATTAAGGGTGTCGAAACGTTATTGAACCACAGGGACAACCGAAGTATTTATGGCTGATATTCTGTTTTGCTAATTCTAGTAGGTATTCAACACAAGACGCACAAACCTGTAGTATTCTTTTCTTACTTTCTAATTCATTTGGGTAGGCTGGATTCCATCTTCTTCGCTGACTCCTAGGTATTTATAGGCTTCTTCTTGTTCCAGTTCCCTAATATTTGTGACAAAATCTAGATCTCTTGAGTATGTTTCAGTATTATAATTAATATTATTATTTATTCATTTATTTTTTAAAAATCAAATTGAAATATACGCTAAGTTTAAACTTGTAACTTAAAATAATTTCAAAAGACGAAATATTTATTCATCATGTACAAAATCTTTCTCTTTAAAACACAGCTGCTAATAAAAAAAATTATAGTAAAAAGAGATTTTGGGGACATAAAAAATAAATTGGTTAATATGACATTCAGAGAATATATTGGAGTCAAGAATGACAGAGAGACACAAGTAACCAACCTCATAAGCTTTTAGAAAGGTATGGCAGAATAGGACACATTTTAAAAAAATACTAAGATCTACCAATTACAGGTAGAACCAAAATCGCCCAAAACCAGGAGAGACACAGAAGGAAAATCGCGGTGAAGCATATTCATGGATAAATCTTTTTTTTAATACGAGTGACGCAGGTCCGAAATTTAGCGTTTGGGGAAGAAGGATTCTGTAAATAATTACCATTTCTTTTGAGAAACAATCTTCATACCTTAGGTATACTGCTTTAGGAAAGTAGTTTTTAACTGTTATTTCATATTTATTCTGCTTTAGGGCAATGGATGCTCTATAATTTTCTTGCTGATGAAGAACAGACTCATTGTGCCAGAGATGTGTGTTTTTTATGTGTTGTCCATGCATTTCTAGTTCTTCTGAAAAAATAATGATAAAGAACGAGAGATAATAGTAAAATTAGGTAAGATGAGGGAAAAATGGAGAGAGGAAAATAAAAAGCCCCGACAAAAGAAAACGGATGACAAAACCAAAGTAATGCCAAAAAGAAATATCGAAAGAAAGGAAAATCTATATGAAGGAAGTAGAAAATGAACGAATAATAAACGTAGTGATTGATCATGAAAAAAAAAGAGAGAGAGAGAAAGAGAGAGAGAACGAGAGAGAAATTAATTGTTTGATGATTTTTTAATCAAGTTCACCCCCAAGTGAGACAGTAAAGTCCCAAAAACAAAATGGTTTACTGTATGTGGGAGACTTAGAAACTGATTCATTACTAATGAGAACAAAACGAATAATCAGGAACACAGTAGATAGCGATTGACACTGCATTTAACCTTTGCAGATTAAAGTTGCCTGGAAAGCATGCAGAGCGAAAGGGAGTTCCATATATAATTCTCAATATTTGTGTGTGTATGTGTGTATGTTTGTGTGTGTGTGATCAACGTCATCACAATCGCATCATGTAGCAATAAATTAATATATATATATATATATATATATATATATATATATATATATATATATATATATATATAATTCTCAAAATATGTGTGTATGTATGTGGGTATCTATGTTTTTGTGTATGTTTATGTGTTTCCAAAGTTTTCATCCGATTTAGTTGAAATTTCTTTTGTTTGATAGATAATTCTTCGGTGCCGGTTTTGAGTCCAAATTGGCTGGCAAAAAGTTACAAACCTTGAAGGTGAAAAATCGAAAAAAAAATGATTTTTTATATTTTGCGCAAAAATCACAGGCAAAATTTATTGTCCGTAAACAAACAGCGTACAATCAATTTAAAGAGTTGAAATCTTACGCAAATGAATATTAGAATTATTAAAATAAATTATATTATAAATAAAAATAATCGTATATTATTATTATGACGATCCATCGAAGAGGTACCTTCCTATAAGATTGAGAACGCGAAAACGGCCCTTTTCACCCCTCCACATTTAAATTGTTACCCCCACCCAATTTGGGGATGTTCCTCTTTCGCACCCAATTGTTGTTACTAATATTGATTTTCAGGTGGGTTAAACTGCTCCAATTGAACATCAAAATTCTCAGTAATGAAACACATGGTTCGAAGACGGGTTATACTGTTAGTATATATATATATATATATATATATATATATATATATATATATATATATATATATATATATATATGTATAGATAGATAGATACATATATATAGATAGATATAGATAGATATATATATAGATATATATAGATACATATATATAGATAGATATATACATATATATATATATATAGATAGATAGATAGATAGATAGATAGATATAGATATATAGATATAGATATAGATAGATAGATTGATAGAGAGATAACGAAAAATTGTAGAAACCTTTTTTTACGCGTTTCGACCATTAGAACTTCATCGGAATCGATTTTTTGACGTTGTTGCGACTACACATACTCAGGAACGAGTGACGTTGGGGGTTTTAAAATTAAATTTTTATTTTTTATTTTTTAGATCCAACTTCGTTCCCAGCCTAAGAAGCCACGTTCAACTGAATGCGAAATCATCAGCCTAACCAGCTACATAACCAAGATTAGCACACGAAATCTGATAAATAGCACCCATAAACTGGCAAAAGGACATGGGCTATGTGACGTCGTTAAGACACCAGAACAGGAAATGCAATATCCATGACCAAAATTGTATAAAGTTCAGCAATACGAATTACAGAATAGAATGCCAGATTATTGTGTATCCTTTTTTCATAGACCATGCAAGGACAAAAAAAACATTGTTTTCGGATTGTTAGAAAGCTTGAGTGTGTGTGTGTGTGTGTGTGTGTGTGTGTGTGTGTGTGTGTGTGTGTGTGTGTGTGTGTGGCGGGGAGATCTGGAATTCCGTTTGAATTATTCATAAGGAGAACAGATTCAAATCGCTTTGCGTCAGCCCTACTACGTCTTCCCAACTGGGCAATGATGAGAGGTAAAAATAATTCAGGTCTTAAATAATGGTACCAAAATTCATATTCTGGCTTCCATTCAAGAACCATCATGAGAAAAGTGAATAAGTTTAAAAAGAGGGAAGAGTAGAAAGGAAAACTGGATCAGGAGTTCACAATAAGAAGAGTGATCATCACTACAAGTTAGAGCTACATAGCTCAATTAGAATTGACCCAGCTTAATCAATAAGACGTTTGTCATGGGAAAGAGGAGTTTCAGCTATGACAGTCCAAAGAGCAGTGAAAAAAGAACTGAAAATGAAATCGTACGTGAAATGTTTGAGGACAGAAAGTAACAAGGTTAGAGAGGGCGATTACGCACACACACACACACACACACACACACACACACACATTTTGAGAATTATATATATATATATATATATATATATATATATATATATATATATATATATATAAATTGGACCGCGTGGGAGGGTTGATAGATATCTTGCAGTCAGACATTTGTCTCCAGTTGTGCTGGTTAAACTCTCTGTCGCTAGGTAAAGATGATCCCCAGACGAGGCGATGTTTGAAGAGCAAAGTTTCGTCTCGGAAAACAGCTACTCAACCCCGTTTTATACGCTGTCTGCGGGGAATCTTTGACCGAGATACCCCATATTAAATTCGGCCTTGTGTCACATCTGAACTCGCAGTTGGAGATTCGTCTCCAGCTGTGCTAGTCAAACTCCCTGCCTCCGGAAAGAGATCTCCAAATGTCGAAGGGCAGAGTCTCGTCGCGGGAAGCACCTACCCGACCCCGTTTTATATGGGGTCTACGGGGAATTTTTGGATGAGTCTATGGGCTCGGATAGCCCACATTAAATTAGGCTTGGTGCCACATCTGGGTCGGTTGTAGATATTCTGCAGTTGGAGATTCATTGTGGAATTCACTTGACTGGCTTCTAGCAGTCGACTACTACTTCTACACGCCGCTGGCGAATCTTATATGTGTTGTTCTTGTCCTCAGTATTATCGTTCATATAATCTAGGGTAGGTTACAACAAAAATATTATATGAACACAAAAATAACACATTAAAAAAGAACACACAAAACGCACTGGTTGATCACCGTAACGAAACTGGCCTCACTAAAAAATGCTACACTACTTAAAAGAAAAAAATTATTCATGAAGACGAAAATGTCTAAAAAAAATGCTTTGATCGTTGGTTTATATACTGTAAATTTGCGTTCAGCTCCTTACAATGATTCCCCATTCTTGGCAGATGACCTGTTATCACATTGTGGAATATTTAATAACAAAGATCATGGAAAGAAAAATAAAAAAAAGTATCTAGATGAAACTGGCTAGAAGGCATGCAAAATAAAAGAAAAAAAAAGGATTTTAAATTAACTCAGACATCCGTAGAACTAGAACAATCTGTACCGGTGGACGGAATAAAGGATTCGGTTCAAAATTCCAATAACCCGAAGAAGACCGGAGCGTACACCGGCCGAAACGTTGTCAATATTGTAATGAAGATGAAAATAAAAGTCCGAATAATGTAAATAATGCAAGTAATCATAATACCTCTGTTAAATTATTGTGTGTATCTATGTACTAGTGAGCAAACCCAAATGACTGGACTCTCTTTATAGTTGATGAAAAGAAGATGAACCAATCAGGAGGCGTAAAATATTCAATCCGTCTTCTATAAAGGCGGCCATTTTGGTTGCTCTTTCCGAATGTCCAGTGCAAACCTGTCAGAACCAAAGATGAACAGAACAGAAGACTGAACTACGCTCTGCTACTTTATCGAGCTATCCACTGCTAACCTGAACTACGCTTCCCTACTCTCTTCGAAATATTCACTGCCAACCACTGGATTCTATACTCAAAGACTACCGTCATCATGAACAACAACCTCATCTCAGACATATCGACTGATGGAATGATGAGGAAACATTTGGCATTCATTGACCGAACAAGTAACGTTACTGTCAGAAAGAAATTGATAAACACGTTTTTTTTAGGACAATGGACGTCTCGACAGAATCTGTGTATCGAAACGAAACTACATTTTTCGACATATTCATAAAATGACGTGATCGAAACGTTGTGAATATGGTTAATGAAAATGAGGATAACAGTTCGAATAATGTAAATAATGCAAGTAATCCTGATACCTCATCCCAGATATATATATGCCGAAACATTTTGAATAATGGCAATGAATATGAGGACAACAGTCCGAATAATATAAATAATGCAAATAATCATGATACCTCATCTCAGAGATATAAAGACCGAAATGTTGTAAATATGGCAATGAAGATGAGGGTAACAATCCGAATAATGTAAATAATGCAAGTAATCATAATACCTCATCTCAGAGATATAGACTGATATTACATAATATTTGAAAATGTTGGATTTTTTCCCTCATACAAGGAAGTAGGAAGGAATATACAATTACGCAATGGATGTCTCGACAGAATCAGTGTATCGAGACGAAACTACATTTTTCGACATATTCATAAAATGACGTGATCGTAACTTTTTGAATATGGCAATGGAAATGAGGATAACAATCCGAATAATGTAAATAATGCAATTAATCATAATACCTCATCTCAGAGATACAGAGGCCAAAACATTGTGAAAATGGCAATGAAGATGAGGATAACTGTCCGAATAATGTAAATAATGCAAGTAATCATAATACATCATCTCTGACAGACAGACATATTATATAATAAGTTGAATTACGTAAAAGTAAACACAGCATATATTATTGGCTGGAAACAATAAATGGAAAAGTAATGATGAGGATAACTCTATCCCTACAGGAAACATTCAACATTCATTCCCTTTTATTAATAAATAGTTTTAATTCAGTACGTGGCGATTACGTTGTGCAATATTGGGCTACAGTTGAAGAAAAAATAGATATATATTATTGTTCGTCGGTTTTATCTCGTATCCAAGGATTTAAAAAATTAACTGAGACATCCGGAAGGGCCATGTCACGTGGAACTAGAACAATCTACCGGGTGGACGGAATAAAGGCTTCGTATCGAAATTCCAGTCAACTGAGGACAGATGGAAACGTAGAACCGCCTAAACGTTGTGAATATGACAATGAAGATGAGGGTAATAGTCCGAATAATGTAAATAATACAAGTAATCATAATACATCATCTCCGACAGATAGACTGATATTATATAATAAGTTGAATTACGTAAAAGTAAAAACAGCATACGTTATTGGCTGGAAACAATAAATGGAAAAGTAATTATGAGGATAACTCTTTCCATACAGAAAACATTCAACATTCATTCCCTTTTATTAATAAATAGTTTTAAATCAGCACGTGGCGTATTGAACTCACAACACTTTGGGACTAGCCACTTGACCAAAGTTTTATGGCATGTGGAACTACAACAATGTACCTCATGTACGAAATAAAGCGTTCGTTCGAAATTCTAATTAACTGAAGAAGGTCGGAGCTTACAACGGCCGAAACGTTGTGGATATGGTAATGAAGATAAAGATAACAGTCCGAAAAATTTAAATAATGCTGGTCATCATAATACCTCATCTCAGAGATATAGAGGCCAAAACGTTGTGAATATGGCAATGAAGATGCGGATAACAGTCCAAATAAATTAAATAATGCAAGTAATCATAATACCTCATCTCAGACATATCGACTGATGTAGCATAATATGTGGAAAGGTTGATTTTTTTTCCCTCAAACAAGAGAATAAGAACGAATATACAATTACGTAAAATTAAAAACATTATACTGACGGAGAACAATAAATGAAATGATGAGGAAACATTCATTGACCGAACAAGTAACGTTACTGTCAGAAAGAAATTGATAAACACTTTTTTTTTCTCAGGACAATGGACGTCTCGACAGAATCTATGTATCGAAACGAAATGACATGCTCCGATTACATGCTCTTTTCTTTTTTTTACAAATCTTTATATTTTGCCCGATTGGTTTTCTAAGTCTCTATTGATTGGTTAAAGTGATTCGCGTGCCTTAGAAATTCCTATTGCGCCGTGGTTTTTTTAAAATAAGGAAATAACTATTAAGATATTTCTCCATGTGATTGGCGGCAAGGTCTGATTATTTTTCAATTGATATGGCTACATGTAACCGTAAGTTCTATGCTAATAGTTTCTTCTCTCGCACTTCTTGCTTGTGGAATTCGCTTTCCGCTTCTTTCTTCTCAGTCAAATTTGATCTTCAAAAATTTAACTACAATGCCAATCGTTATCTTCTGTCCTCTTAATTCTTATTCTTTTATTGTCCACTCTCTTTAATAAAAGTTTGTTTCTAATATTCAGCGTCTTACTGACTTTATACCATTGCTTAGGGCGAAATGATTAAAAAATAGTCTCCTTCCGGAAAATAGATTTTTTTTTCTTCTCTCAGTGTGATTATTTTTACCTTCTCTAATATTATTTTATACTAAAATTTACAAAATAAAGGATCCACTCAATGTAGAGAGTTACGATTATCCTAGCGCGACAGAGTGAACGGCTCCCGTTGCAAAAACCAACAATTGATAGATTCTGACGAGAAACGATTTCTGGCACGACGTAGTGAACCAAATTTCCTAGACGTAGACGTGGCAACTTATTCGTTATAGTCGCTCCTCTTCCTGCCAGGAGAAAACCTGAGACCAAGAAAGCGCACTGAGATGTTCTCCCGGAGGTTAGACTGAGCCTTACTGATGGAAACTAAAAAAGGTTCTTTAAATTGAATGCTTGAGATCTGATTCGTATTACGTCAACCTGGTTACGGTTAGACAACTCACGAGCAAATATACTGAGATAATTATTTACATTATTCGGACTATTGTCCTCATCTTTGTCGCCATATTTATTACAACGTTTCGGCCGTTGTACGCTTCGACATTCTTCAGGTATTTGGAATGTCGAACTGAACCCTTTATTTCGCTCACTGGAGTAGACTGTTCTAGTTCCACGTGACATGTTTTTCATGGATGTCAGTTATCAGTTATCTCCTGTTAATTTTCTCTCTGAAAGTTCCCCACTGCCTTAACCGGGTATTGAACTCACACTCTTTGGGTCCTGTCACTGGATCTAACCAACGCCTTTATCCACTGTGTCATGTGTCCTTGAGGACACATGGCACAGTGGATAAGGGCGTTGGTTAGCGAAATAAAGGGTTCAGTTCGACATTCCAACCACCTGAAGAAGGCCGGAGCGTACAACGGCCGAAACGTTGTAATAAATATGGCGACAAAGATGAGTAAAAGAGTTCGAATAATGTAAATAATGTACGTAATACCTCATCTCAGAAATATAGACAGATACTGAGATAAATTTGGTAATATACAAATAAATTAAAGAAATATTCATTTTGCTTTTTTATAGAATCAAGAAGGCGTAGTGAGTTTCTCTACTGGAGGCTAGCCTCAGCCATGCTGAGGGAAAGGCAATTTCTTCTCTATGATGATTAACGGATAACAGTTAAGTTTTCGTAGCGTTAAATTCAATTTTTGCCCCAGTTAGCAACGGATTGGGGGTTATTTTCAAGAGCAGCTGGCAGTTAAAGCAAACGAAAATAAACCCGGAAACATTAACTAGTGTGTGGCAATTTATGTCGCTAACAAATTAATCGCTTTGTGCGCATGCAAATCAGGTGCTAAATGTATCAGTTGTTCCCGAACTTTTTGCAATCGGGGCCCACTTGTAATCCTACAAACAATTGTAGGCGCACTATATACAAATTTCGGAAAAATATGTTATAATGAAGTCAGATATTACAGTAAAGAAATAATGCAATAAAAAAATATAAAATGAAACATAACTTAAGTTTATTAATTCTTGTGTTTATGAGAAACATGAGCCTGATGAGTCTTAGCGATTTTTTCAATGTTTTGGCGTATATTTGATAGGCAAACTCTCATTTCCTCCTCAATATATTGAAGAGTTCCTCTCTTTTTGCACTTAATTGTGGTGAGAGCGGAAAACCTTAATTCACATAAATATGATTTTTCAAAGTGTAGTAAAATGGTCAGAGATTTTTTAGATATTGGCACATATTCTTCTTTTATAGAAATCCAAAAAGCTTCAAGAGACATGTTTAATCAGCAACCGTCGATAGGTGGATATAGCAGCTAGTTCTTCTTCTTCGGTTAATTTTAAAGCAAAATCACTTGAAGTTTCCAAGAATGGCTTTCGAGTCCAATCGTATTGTTCAATGTTAAATGATGGAAAATAAGAAATCAGTTTTTCCTCAAAACCAGTTCAACAATTATTGGAAGTATTTCACTCATGCAAGTGTTACTTATCAATGGAAACATTTCCAAATTACCTTCAGCGGCGTTTCTTTACCAAACCTGTAGTTTTCTTTGAAACGCTTTCATTTTGTCAATTCACTACAACTGGCTATGGTTTACGTTCCCTTCGAGGTAAATAAATGCTTAAATTTCTTCCCATCCTTCTAGTTCTCACCGTAGTTATATTTTCAATGTGCTTCTTTGCCTCATCCATGAAGGATCACCCAACATTACTCTGAAAATTAATCATGTATTTCTTTACGCAATTATGACGTGTTAAAATAATTATTTATGTTGAAAGGAGGGTGTCTAGGAAATTTCTTGACAGATCTCGATTTGTGAAGTATTCTACAGCTTTTTCTTTCCTTCTTCACTCCATCAATTTCAGCCTGTTCAAAGATCTGAGCACTGGTCAAAAGTAACTGTTTTGCTATATCTCGCTATAGTTTACGTTCCCTTCGGGGGAAATAGGTGCTTAAAACTTTTTCATTTCCTTCAAGTTCTCAAACATCTGATCACTGGTCAAATGTAACTGTTTTGCTATATCTCACTATAGTTTACGTTCCCTTCGGGGGAAATAAGTGCTTAAAACTTTTTCATTTACTTCTAGTTCTCAAACATCTGAGCACTGATCAAATGTAACTGTTTTGCTATTTCTCGCTATAGTTTACGTTCCCTTCGGGGGAAATAAGTGCTTAAAACTTTTTCATTTCCTTCAAGTTCTCAAACATCTGAGCACTGGTCAAATGTAACTGTTTTGCTATTTCTCGCTATAGTTTACGTTCCCTTCGGGGGAAATAAGTGCTTAAAACTTTTTCATTTACTTCTAGTTCTCAAACATCTGAGCACCGGTCAAATGTAACTGTTTTGCTATTTCTCGCTATAGTTTACGTTCCCTTTCGGGGGAAATAAGTGCTTAAAACTTTTTCATTTACTTCTAGTTCTCACCTTAGTTATATATTCAATATGCTTCTTTATAGTTCGATGTCTCAGTGAATCATCCTCTCCAATATGGACATTCCCTCATTCAATAACTTTGATTTTAGCATTTGTTACATCGTTTTCATTACCCATATTTCAACATATACGAGTTATGGATATTATGTTTTTTTATTACATTTCAAAGGGCTTAAACTAATATTAGTGATGTGAGATGTGAGAATATTTTCTCCTTTCCCTTGCAGGCTAGTATTCAAAATACTGAGCTGCTGAAATATATCGGCCAAATACAGTAACCTGGCAATCCGGAATTCGTACCGAAGCAGATCGCAATAATTATTTGTATCATCTCTTCAAAAAACGCAATAAGTTCTTGTAACTCGCTTACACGGGTATGTACCTTCTCCTTGACAGCCACCTCACTTGGATTTGTAAAAGCAACCGTCCGTGTTGAGAATACATTTCGATAGAAAGTTGTTCGTATAAACGCGATTTGGTAGGTCTTGTTTTAATAAAATTTACCATTTGAACAACTTGATCTAAAACTTCTCTTAATTTCTCTCCCAATTTTTTTTGCCATCAAGGTCTCCCTATGAAGAAAGCAATGATTTACGATAACGTTCTCTTTTTTCTTTTGTTGTTTTTGTTTTTCTTTTACAAAAGACGTAACGCCCTTCATACAAGGTAATCATGCAAAGGGGCTCCATCTGTTCAAAATGCCTACACACAACTTCCATGATAACTGCCATCTATCAAGATAGTTATTTAGAATGTTATCGACGTCCTCATCTTTTGTAATCACACTTAATTCTTTGCAAAAAAGAAACTGATTTTCTACTATCATTCCTCATGATGATTTTTTTGCATGCAGGCAAAATAAGTGACTCACCCAAGGTATGAACATACATATTTTGCGCTATCAGTTCTGACTTGATAAAAAGCAATTTGAGCTTTCTCAGAAAGTCATTGTACTTTTAAAAGAATTTGCAGCTTTTGTTTGCTGTTCGGACAATCAGTCGAAATAACTTGAAGATTTGTTTTGTAAGTTTGTAAATCTAATCTCTAGATTTATTTTGTAAGTGAGAGAGTTTGGTATTTACATGTTTACTCAGTTTACTAGAAAGCAATGAGTCGTTTGCCATTTTACATTTTCCGTCCTGGTCATTTTTGTTTCGATTTTCTCTAAAACTTCGTCGCGTCCCGGTATGACGATAAACTACATTCGAGTCCTGAAACAGTTAGACTTCACCTGCACCGCCTAGTTAAGACGTACAAACTGAGCAAGTGGGTTCCGCAAACGCTCTTGGAGGTCCGCAAGAGACAACGAGTGGCAGGCTGCGTATCGTTGCTTTCTCGCCACCGTACCGCATCCTTATTCAATCGATTGTTTACCAGTGATGAAAAGTGCGTTCTGTACGAAACTCCCAAGTGTTCCAGACATTGCTTGTCTCCTCAGGATGCTGTCCCTCACACCGCAAGACCGCCTATGCACCCACGCAAGATTATGCTTTGTGTCTGGTGGACAGGTCAAGTGGTTCATTATGAACTGCTATCAACGGGCCAAACGGTCACTGGAGACCTATAATCGCAGCAATTGAAACGTGTGCAACAGGCATTGCGCCAGACGGAGCCAGCACTGGTGAATCGCAAAGGTGTGCTTTTCCTCTATGATAACGACAGGCCGCATGTCGAGGGAGTGGTCAGGGATACCATACAGCAACTTGGGTGGGAGACTTTATGGCATCCACCTTATTCACCTGACCTTGCGCCATCCGATTATTTAATAGTTGGTTGCAGAAATATGCTCAGTTACTTAGTCAGATTTTAAATGTTTTCTTTGAAAGGAAAAAGAAAAGTATAGTTTTAGCGCAACTGAAATCTTTCGCATTTTAAATTCAGAAATCACCCACTGCATAGAATAAGTAATCCCGATTGACATGTTTATGATAAATTAATTCAATTATCACATTTGCTATATACAAATAAGTGATAAATTATAAATGATAAATTACTATGAAAGTATAAATAAAACAACTTTTAAATAAACGACACTAATCCTCGACATCATTTCCTGTTACATAATACAATGTCCTGTTCTTTGTAGCTCGTAATAAATTATATATTTTTCCTAAACTGCGTCCCGTCATCCATTTTCTTATGCTCATTAGGTAGGTTTATACATTGTTTAAATCTGTCCCCCTTGCCTTCCATCTGTCCTATGAGTCTCAGTTTTTCCTAGCCTTCTTTCCTCATTATGTTCCCTAGACGATTCCGCCATATTTCTCTGATGTTACGCATAAGGGTCATATTTGTTTCCATATCCTCTAAAACTTCGTCGCGTCCTGGTTATGATGATAAACTACATTCGAGTCCTGGGTAAGACGATAAACTACGTCCAGCAGCAAGGCCTCTGATCAGGAGGTTTTGAGAACCGTAGAACCACCTCTTAATTGCTGATGTTCCCAGGTTCACCCTGACTTGGGGTGGTAGCACCTATCAGGGTCCCAGTTATGGGCAAATAGTTAACCCTCAAACTGGGGTCAACACGCTATGAAAGTGTAAAAATAGGTTTTAATACCAGAAATACTTTGTAAAAAATGTTACCCGTAATACATTTTCGAAAAACAAATATTACTATCAAAAGAAAAATATTAGCAGAAATAGATTTTTTGAAGAAAAAATATTACCAGAAATAGATTTATGGAAAAAATATTACCAAAAATGAAAATTTTGTCGGCATTTAATAACTCATTGAGGTTGATATGCCATAAAACAAAAGAAACCAAACCTAAATCTTCGTCATGGCTCCTATGTTTGGTTCATGGTATCCTCAGCATCTTTCTGTAGAACCACATTTCTGCTGCTTGACGCCTTTTTTTCATCTGTGACATTTTCCAGTATTCTCTGCCATATAGAAAGACTGTTATTACATGTCAGTGCTCTTTTCTTTGTTCCTACTGAAATTTTCCTGTTTCTTAATTATTTTATTTATATTTTGGAAGGCATCTTTCGTGATCGCAATGCGCTTTCGGGTTTCAGTATCACACATTCCGCCCATTAAAACACTTCTTAGATATTTAAATTTTTGTACTCATTGTCATCTCAAATTTTCAATTTGCATGCCGTCCTGGGTATGACAAACTGCATCATGTTTTCCTGGGTAAGACGATAAACTACATCCGACAGGAAGGCCTTTGATCAAGAGCTTGGAACCACCTCTTAATTGCTAATGTTCCCAGGCCCACCCTGAGCCGGGGTGGCAGCACCTGTTACGATCCCAACTATGGGAAAATATTTAACCGCCAAACTGGGGTCAAAGCACTATGAATGTGTAAAAATTTGTTTTAGTACCAGAAATAATTTTTTAAAGAAAAAATTATTTCCGGCGATAGATTATTACCTGCAATACATATTTGAAGAAAACATATTACCAACAATACTACATTTTTTTAAGAAAAACGTATTATTAGTAATATATTTTGGAAAAATTAAAAAATAAAATTCTTGTTGGCATTAAATAAGCCGTCGAGGTTGATATCCCGTAAAACAAATTAAACCAAACCAAACCAAGAAATTTGCATGATGGGCTCTCCCTTGTATTGAAAATAGGCTTAATTCTCATATTACCTTCGATATCCGAATCAGCACTCAAATTGCAATATCGCATTTTTAGGACTCTCAAATTAGACTTCATAATTGCATCGTTATCTGTATAACTACAGTGCGTAGGATATTGGAGAGAAAAAAAATAATTTTCTTTTTTAGAAAAACAACCATATCTCAATAAAACATGAAAAACTACAATATTGTCTAAATATTAGAACACGTAAACTTGAGTAGATTCCTAACAGGTTTATTCAACATATCTTTTATTAACCTAATCATGTTTATCTCATATAATCTTTATGTAATATTGTTCTTTGTTCTATTGAGATATGTTTGTTTTTCTAAAAAATATTGAATTTGTCCGTAAAAAGATAATTATAATATCTGATATAAAATAACATATTAGATATTATATGCATTTTACATGTATATAAAAGATACGTAAGGTATAATATTATATAAATGAATAATGTATATTATTATATGCATATTATATTAAATTTAGTATATAGAGGGGGTCCCATAATGATGTGTCGCATTTTAAATGAAAGTATCTTGGATTATAAAACTTACATAGAGTAACAAATATAGTTATTGCATAACTGATATCAAAGAGTTTAATATATTACCTAAGTTTCAATATCACATACCTGAACTCTCTTTCTCATTTCAAACACAGTGCGGCTTAGCATATCAACTGGTATGGCTTCAAGCTCTCTACGTATACTTTCCCACGCAGGTGTGGAAATAAAAAAATAAAATAATAATAATAATAATAATAATAATAATAATAATAATAATAAGCCTCCAAAGATACTTGGAAAATACAGAAGACTGGATGATGGTATGTGTCAAGGAACATGAAAGTAGTAAGTGTCTTTACTCTGTAGTAAAAGAAGCCGACAAATTCAAAATGGAGTTCTAAATGGGCGCAGAAATGCAAATATATCACTGTACACCGGCTGAAGCTGCAAAATACTTAAAAAAGAATGCAAAGACAAATGCGACCGACCAGATACAGAAACAATGGCAAGATAAACCGCTCCACAGCCAATACTCTGCCCGTACCAAACAAGCTGACGTAGACAAAAACCGAACCCATCAGTGACTACATAGTGCAGGGTTGAAAGCTGAAACTGAAGGTTTTATCATTGCTGCACAGGACCAATGCTTGTTAACTAGGAATTATCAAGCACATATACAAAAATACTGTGTTAGCCCAAAATGCAGATTATGTGATAAATATCCAGAAACAATTGATCATCTTGTATCAGGCTGCAAGATATTGGCACCCACTGAATATAAAACCCGGAATGATAGAGTGGGCCAATATCTGCACTGGAAAATTTTCAACTCCTATGGGAAGGAAACTGGTACGAACACCACCCTGACCCGGTTATGGAGATAGGACCTGTTACAATTCTATGGGACTACACAATACACACTGACAGAATAATCAAAGCCAACCGCCCAGACATTATTATTAAAGACCACAAACAAAATAAGTGCCTCGTTATTGATATGGCAGTCCCTGCAGACTGCAATGTATCTTTGAAGATATTCGAAAAACTGTCAAAATACAAGGACCTTGAATTAGAAATCTCAAAAATGTGGCACATGGGAACATCAACAATCCCTGTTGTAGTTGGAGCCCTTGGACTGGTTGGAAAAGATCCCAGTAGGCTAATTGAAGGGATCCCTGGAAGTCCATGCATCAAAGAGATACAAAAAATTGTTCTTACAAGTACTGCCCACACTTTATGAAGGGCTTTATCTATGTAATTATTTTTAATTTATTTTTTATTCTTTCTTTGCAGTGGAAAGTGTCATGATGCCATTTCTAACCTTAGGTCCCTGGGCGGGACCCGGAAAGAAATGTGTAAACGCCAGATATCAAAGAAAATAATAATAATAATAATAATAATAATAATAATAATAATAATAATAACAATAACAATAACAAGAACAAAAAAATAATTTTGAAGTCACATAACATTGTTACAGGCATAGAATTTGTAACAATTTTATGAGACTTTACAATACACACAGAGAAAACTATCAAAGCTAATCACCCAGACCCCCAAAATAAAATGTACTTTCTTATTTACATCGCAGTCCCTGAAGAATGAAATGTATATTTAAAAGAACTTAAAAAACGTAAAGAGCTTAAAAAAAACTATAAAAAACAAGGATCTCGAAGTGGAAATCTAAAAGAATGTGGCACATGTGGACATCAATAATTGCATTATAATTTGGAACCCTCAGTTTAACAGGAAAAAGCTCCGATTATCTCATTGAAATGATTCCTAGTAGTCGAAACCTTAAGCAATACACAAACATTGTACTCACAACTAAAACTTATACATTACGAACGGTTTTATCGATTTAACAAGTGTAAGGACATAAGTTGACTTTTTTCTTTTTTACAAGAATGTTCAGTGGAAAATGTGGTGAAGCCATTTCTAACCTTAGGATTCTGGTTGAGACCGGGAAGGAAATGAATATACAACATTCAATAAAATACGCCACAAATATCTGGTGGAGCTGCTCAGCAACTATCACATATTTGAGAAGAAACACGGAAAGAAAGCTACAAATCTCTGACAGGTGATAGCGAAGGAAAGAGAGAGGAAAGGATTAAGCATAAACTACAAGAATGCAGAATTCATGGTTGTTAACAAACGCATGGGGCCAGAATCGGGGATAACAAAATCAAGCAAGTACAACGATGTAAAATCTGTGAAGTGTTCTAACAGAGGACGAAAGTGCAACACTGGAATCCTAGCCAAAGATACGTTCCAAAAATTAACCACAGTTACGTGATATCTGCCTTCTTATATGACAGTGAATGCTAGACAATCTCCTCAAAAATAAATTAAATTTCAATTTTTGTTTTACAGCTTATCAAACTCAATGTCCTATTTCATGCCGACAAGATTTTTAGAATAGGTTCGTGTGAATAGAATATGTATTCTTTGTAAGAAACAGTTTGTAGATCAGTTTTCATTGGCGTATTTTTGTAAAGAGGGATTTTGTCGAACGTTAAATGTATTGTTAGTAATATATATTTTTCAAAAAAATTTTAATAGCAGTATTTTTTTCTTATGTATTCCTGTTAATTTATTTATTTTTAAATGTATTGCTGGTATCTTTACTATAAACATCTATTTTTATACTTTCTCAGTGTTTTGACTCCACTTTGAGGGTTAACTATTTGCCCATAGCTGGGAACCTAACAGGTGTTACCAACGAGGGTCATGGTGGACCTGTAAAAAACAGCAAATTAAGACGTGTTTCTAGGCTACTCAAAACCTCCCGATCATAGTCCTTGCTGCCGGATGTAGTTTATTCTTATACCCAGGACCCCAAAGATGACGAAGTGACTTATACTTAACATCAGAAAATGACAGTTGAATTGTCGGAGTGGGGGGGGTAATGAGGAAGGATGGCTTCGCAAATCTGATACTCAAAGGACAGATTAATGGAAAGAGCGACAAAGGAAAACAGCGCATAACATACTTGAGTAAATGGATAGCAGAAATAGAAATATGACAATATTTATTAAGATCTTCAACGGACAGGAAGTTGTGGGCGGTGGGCATTATCGTCTATTTCCTGAGGAAGCACAGCATACCTTTTAGCGTACAGCTTTCTCATTCATTCACTCATTCACTCTCTGCTACTAGTACTACTACAAAAAAAATGAAAAAAAAACATTACAGTTTGCAGACAAAATGAAACTTCCTATCTAAATGCTGAAAATTCTTTTTCTTTTTTTTCTTTCTTCATTTTCATTTCTTGACGTCAATTTTTTCACCTAGGAGAAAATGACACTTTTTGTTAGTTTAGTAAATTGTTTGTTTTTTTTATTTTTATTTTAATTCTTTTTTAGTATAAGCTTCACTTCCAAATATAATTTGTGTTACTCACCTTAAAAGTCTGTCATGTATAATGTGTTTGCTTGTTTTTTTTTTGTTTGTTTATTGGGGGTTTTTTGCTTTAAATTTTTCCTCCGATGATTTATGGGAGAACCAAAATAAAGTGTTACACCATTCGAAAAATTGTTCGCGAGTAAACGAATTATTTTAGGAAAAGAAAGCAAAAATCTGTGAAGACACAAATATCTTTCTTTTCTTTGAGTAGAGTTGGTCACATCTTAGGAATTGCATACGTCGCCATTTCGTCATTGATACGAAAGCGGTTTTAAATCACAATAAAATAGATATGATGGACAAATAAAAATCAAACGGCACGTAACTTAATCAGGAAAAAGGGAACATGTTTATGTTATAAGTTTTTTTATCGGTTCAAATCGGTTGACATCTCAAAGACAATCTGCTGTACAGCTTCCATCGCTGCGTCAATGTGCGCAGTGCGCTTAGGACCTCTTCCCGGAAGATCGCCGACTGGTCGAGTTCTTTCAAACCGGGCGATTAGGTTCCGAACCAAGGTAACGCTAGGAGATATTCTGAAATTAAAATGTAGCCGCTATTTTCTCTGAGTTTGAATAATTGGTCTGCCATTGTAACAGAAAAACTCAATGAGTTTTAATTGTCACTGGATATCATACGTAGCCATTTTAATCTCCAAGGGATGCTCTCAATTCTGAAAAAAAATAAAAAATAAAAAAGATTGATACGAACTTTTTAAAACCGTTCAGTTTTTCACTGGTCAACCAATATAAAAAATTTCATATTAATTTTTGTTTATATGTTATCAGTTTTTTTTTTTATCGATTCAAAGATTTGCTTCGGCTATGAATTTAGAAATTTTTCATTTGATTAACAAAAGAATTTGCAAATTTATCGGTCCTGACTTAACAACACGGCTTCGGTCACTTTCCTATCACCGAAACTTAGCTTTCTTTTTCTTTTCTAGAGGGTGTCCACTAAAAGAATGAATGATATAAAACAAAAATAACTTTTACAAACACAAGGATATCTTGTGGTACTAAATTTCGAACCATTTGAAGATTGGGCGGAAACATTTTTAAATCCAATTTCAGAATCTCCTGAAGCGATTTTCAGGTGATGCCTAGTTGAGCAGAGCGACGATGGGTAGAAGCTGATGAATCCTCAAGGACATTCTGCCGTACAGCTTCCATCTTTGCGTCAGTGCAAATATTGCGCTTAGGACATCCCTTTGTCACCAACCCAGGCTCCTTATCTAAAGATGCGTCCCTTGGAGTAGGCATGTACCTTCTCCATGACTGCTTTTTAAATTAAATCCAACACCCCTGATTCCGACAGAGTCAGTCTAGGGCTGAATAAGACTGGCATAAGTTTGTGCATATTAGGTAATTTTGGATTTTTACTATTATATATATATATATATATATATATATATATATATATATATATATATATATATATATATATATATATATATATCGTCTGACGATTGCATCTAGCATGAAACAGATTGTCGCCTCTAAGTGTTGACTTCTATGTTCACTTTTATATTTACACACTCTCTATCTCTGATATTGAGCACTTTATCCCATAAATATAGCACACTTTAAGACTATATTTCTTCATATATATATATATATATATATATATATATATATATATATATATATATATACATACATACATACATATATATATATATATATACATACATACATACACATATATATATATATATATATATATATACATACATACATACATACATATATATATATATATATATATATATATATATATATATATATATATATATATATATATATATATATTGATATCCAACATTGAGTCGCGACAGTTTGTGTGTGAATGAAATCTTGAGGCTATCTCTGTTGGAAGTAGCTCGACAGTTTATATACGCTGGTCAGTGGGGGCATTCTGATTTTACCAAAAATATCAAACCTTGCTACCCATGCTATATATATATTTATTTCTTTTCAATATGACTTTGGTATACTTCTTGAACAGAATATAAAATAACGTATTTAAAAACTGTTTATTTAATTTTTAGTTTTCTACTGATCATTTATTCTCGGTTTTTGGTTATAGCTTAGCGGCTCTGACGTGTATTTACTCTAGAGTTCATCAAATTTGAGTACAGTTACTTAAAATCGGATTGCTTTTACAAAATCGGGTTAAGAGTTAACTTTTTGCAGGCAAGAAATGAGAAAAGATTCTTGGGGCATTTCAGACTCTGAAGAGATATTAATGTTTAGAGCCATATAGGAAAATAGCACTGAATAGATATAAGGCCGAACAAACGAATAAGAAGCGACCACCACTGTTTAAAGTGTACAAAGGATAAGAAGTTGTGGATATGTGTCAGGTGAAGAAAAGCGTCGCATTTAATGGCTGAATCTGAAAGCGTATAATGATTGGTTTAGAACATCAACGCTTATCATACTAAAGGTCATAGAGTGTAAAACGTGCCTATTGTATACACACGTTTCTTTCACTTGCGACTTAATAGAATTTACGAGGCGGTCTTTTCGTTTCATTTTCTTTTCTTCTACTCTTCAATCTGTCTACCGATGGTGATACGAAGAATAATTTTCTTTCCTTTTTCCGTATTTCATTTATCATCTCTTCGCCTATTAATCTCACTTAACATTGTCTTCCTCGCTTAATTTCATTTTTTCAACCAATTCCATCCAAGCAAGGCGATAATGGCACTAAGATGCAATGGGAGCCTACTTGCAGTTAAGGTATCTGTCTATATTTCTGAGTTGAGGCAATATGTACATTATTTACATTATTTGAACTATTGTCCTCATCTTTGTCGCCATATTTATTACAACGTTTCGGCCGTTCTACGCCCCGGCTTTCTTCGTGAAGAAGGTCGGAGCGTACAACGGCCGAAACGTTGTAATAAATATGGCTATCAAAATGAGGACAATGGTCCGAATAATGTAAATAATGTTTTAATAGTCCGAATAATGTAAATAATGTTGCAGTTAAGGTGTATAAAAAAGTTATAGAATGAATCGGAAACCCAATCCTAAACGGGAAACAAGAGATAAACTTCTACAGTTATTGCAAAAAAAAAAACAAAAGAAAAAACGGGGAGGAGTGTCAACCGAACAAAATCTATATCTATAAAACTTTAATGCGTGTTTCATTAAATAATATAGACAACTTTTGTCTATTTATTTTAAGTAAGTTCCTTTCATACTGTCTGATAAGCTTAATCACATTATCATTGAAAGACGAAAGGAAATCACCATATTGATACATGTTTAAATCCAATCTAAGCTTTCGACTTACATATGTCATTATCAAAGATGACAATTTTAATAAATCAAACAACACATATACGAAACCACAATAATGGCCCGCCCTTGCTGTTTGAATAAGCTCAAAGTAACGACAAATTTGCATTTACGAGACAAGGAAGCGACAATCGCGTCGCAGCTCGTGACGTCACACATGACCACGCGAGAGTGAAAACAAGAAGTATTAAGTATGGGAAGCCGTTGATATTAACCAATGGCTTCTGCTATAGATTACAGGCATTTAAGAATGTTTGTGGAGATTTCATAGTTTATTTTGTTCAGGTTAGGTTTCAACTGTTTTATGTATATAGCTTCAAGGATTTTTAATTTTTGTTTATTATTTTCATGCTTAAGTATAATTGTGTTGTCAACAAGGATTTCCCGGAATTGAGTACACGGGCAGGTATGTTGTTTTAAATGTTGGTGTTATCATATAAATGTAGAGTCAAGCGCCGTGAAAGCGAGTGTGTCGTGTGACCAACATAAATATTATTTAATCCATTGGAGATACAATCTCCCAAAGGGCACTTGAATTTGTACACTATGTTAGTTTTTTGCAAATCGCTAACGGGGAGGGGGGAAGAATCATTGTGAATAAGTTGGATATGCCAGATTTAGTGTAGTATATGATTAACCTAATTTTTTTTTTAGGATCTGTTGTAGTTATATTAGTATTTATTACTTTTTTTTTGTATATTTACATCTTGTTTATAATTAGTATGCATTTGACTACGATAATAGAGATTAATATGTTTGGAATTAGTTGAAGTATTTAATGAAACCTGCATTAATGAAAAATTGCTGCCGAAATATACACAATCTATAAAAGAGTAGATGTCTGTGTGTGTGTGTGTCCGTGTGTCTCTGTGTGTCTGTGTGTCCGTGCGTCTCTGTGTGTCTGTGTGTTTCTCTGTGTGTGTGTGTGTTTCTCTGTGTGTGTGTGTGTGTATGTGTGTGTGTGTGTGTGTGTGTGTGTGTGTGTGTGTGTGTGTGTGTGTGTGTGTGTGTATGTACCTATGCACCTATGCTGTTTATGCACGTCCACATTTCTTGACCGATTTCGATGAAATTGTACACACATGTTGCAAATGTACTTACTGGGACAAGACCAATAATTCAGTCTAAAGCCTCCTCCCCCGGATTTTGCAGAAAAATCGATAAAACTGAAGGTGGGTACGACTTTTATAAAAACCAATGCAAAGTTATACGTGAGCAATATTTTACTGGATGAGATTATGTTCTTTCCACTTAATACAAAATACATTACGGGGTTTACGTAGAGTGCTTGATACTTTTACTGCGACATTGGCTTCACACAAAAATAGCGCAAAAACAACTGAAAAAAATCGTTTTTTTTTCGTACTACTCAAAATAAAAATTTGTATAACTTCCTCACTTTTTATCCGATTTTCTTCAAACATGTCGCAAAAATTTTTCAATCTTACAAGAAATAAGATAATGTGGCGTTAATCCTATCCGCTTCCCGCGCATAACGAAAAACTACAAATGAACTGATTAAAAAACCTGTTTTCCGGCCATAACTCTCTGGTTTTTCATCCGGTGCTTTCTAATTTTGGCATATAAATTACATAAGACACACAAAAATTGCATGGATGTTTTATTTAGATTATTTCAGTTGAATGAACGAAATCTGCGACAAACTAAGTCCAAAATCGGATTTTGCCATTTAACCAATAGTTTCCTAAATTGCCATTCGCGCAATCTTTGGCGCAATGATTTTTTCAGAAGTATTATTGAAGCGTTACGAGGGAAAATACCGAATAAGCTCTTATTAAGCCCCGCTTTACAGTAAACGTGCGAAGAAAGGGGAGGGTGTTCATGCGTTTGCACTCGTAGTTGAACAAAGCTCTGACGCTTCATCCCTGTTATTGTTTCATTATCATACTATTTGAAAGGTATTACGGCCATAGGAAATTTACTGAATATCTAAAACATTGAAACAATTAACCTCGAGCTACGACCACACAAGAAGGTTTTATCGATGGAATTCCTGTATTAAAAACAATCAAACTCTTGCAAAGGACATACCCCCAATAAGATGAGGATTGGGGAGTAGCTTAGTATACCAACGGATGATGCATGCAAGCGGGGACGTGGGCGGACATTTCTAGACGGACGCTGCGGGTTGAAGTAACTGTAGAAGGAGACGAAACCTGGTCCTAAACAGAAAACAAGGTATAAACGTTTAGTTATGTTCAAAAATAACTAGGAGTCCTTTTACCTATTCGCTGAAACTGTTTGCTTTTCTCCTCTTTCGTTACAACTGAAACTGACTTCGTGTCTTCCCTTTCTTTTGTCACTGTTGAAACTGTCCCCTTGTCTCCTATTTCCTCATCGCTGAAACTATGTCCGAGTGTCCTCTTTTCCTCACTGCTGAAAATGTCTTCATTAGAAAGGGCACTGGCATAGAGAAAAAGGCCTTCCAAAAGCTAAACAAAATATTAGGAAACAGGAGAGGTCCCTTAGAAGCAGAGAAAACAATACTAAACTGTTACCAATCACAGAAAAAGAAGAAACTTGAAGCAACAGAAATACATTTCCACAGGGGATTGCTGAGAATAGCATTGACTGAACATGCGAGGAACGAAATAATTTAAAATTAAAATGGAAACCAAGAGGACACTTATAATTACAAACAGAAAGAGTGAGTTGAAGAGCCTAGGAAACATAATGAGGAAACAAGGTTTGGAAAATTTAACACTCACTGGATATATTGAAGGCAAGCAGGACTATGTATGCAACCTTTAAAATGCCAAACAAAATTTTGTAAATGGATGGCAAGACAGTGACTGGAAATGATAGCGAAAATACAAACAGGACTAAGAGCTATAAATTATAGGAAGTTGTGGAGAGGCATAATTGCCGAAAACCTGAATGGAAACAGCATATAATACAAAACTAAAAGTGTCTTGTACAGATATTTTTTGCCTTTAGACTTTTTACATTTATGAGGTTGAAAACAAAGGAGTAATAAACTATATGGCAATCAAATGAGGAAGTTGTGGAGAGCCATGATCGCCCATCTCTTGAAGGAACACGGCAGATAGAATATAATAAGAACTGAAAGCATCCTTCACAGATTATTTTTGTCATTTATCTGTTTACAATTTGATGTGTGAAAAAGAGTAAAACATCTATACGCCATATATTCAGGAGGCAATCAAAAGATAGGAAGTTGTGGAGAGCCATTTTCGCCCATCTCTTGAAAGAAAACGGCACACAGTAGAATATAATAAGAGCTAAAAGCATCTTTCACGAAGTTGTGGAGAGCCATGATCGCCCATCTCTTGAAAGAAAACAGAACACAGTAAAATATAAGAACTAAAGGCATCTTTCACGAAGTTGTGGAGAGCCATGATCGCCCATCTCTTGAAAAAAAACGTTTTGCACAGATTTTATTTGTCCTTCGAGTCTTTAAAATTTGGTGGGTGAAAGAGTCAGTGTAATAAATCTAATATCTGGCATATATTCAGAATACTTTTATAGAAGGCGGTAAACAAATGTTTTACCAGTTAATTAACATCATGAATCTTGGCTCGGTATCGATCTGAAAATTCGCATATCGATCAGCTCTCTAGAAGATAGTAAATCTCTGTTTATTAGTAGACGCTCCCTATTGTCGCTTCCCGAAACTGAAGAGAAGTGCTAAAAAGAAGAAAAAGTAATAATCAATATTGACGTTATTACTGGTCGACTCCGGTTGTGTTGTGTCTAATCATGGGACTTAATTCGCAGGTCCTCCAATTCTAGTAGGGTTTAGGTCAGAATGTGTGAGTAAAGGTTTGCATAGATGATTAATTCACTGGCCGACACAAACCCCGCGACGATGTTACAAATAAAGCTGTTCAACTGAAAATAACCACTTAAATGATGATAATTTCAACTGACGACAGGAACGTGTTCTAACAATTTACAAATCCCATTGTAATCGTCTATAATTAAGATATTATTTGAAATATAAGAACAGGATGGCGACAAATGAATGTTCGATAACGCCATTTAAAATTCCAACATAAAGAACTAGCAACACTTACTATGGTACCCATGATAGTTTGGCTTACATTGAGCTAAATACGATGTTTATTTAATTGATGGCTGTTTGGGGTTTTATGGCATATCAACCACTATGGGTTATTTAATGCCAGATCCAGTATTTACTAAATATATCAAAAACGTATAGCTTTCAACATCATTGTTTCAAAAACGTATAGCTGGCAACATCATTGTTTCAAAAACGTATAGCTGGCAACATCATTGTTTCAAAAACGTGTAGTTGGCAACATCATTGTTTCAAAAACGTATAGTTGGCAACATCATTGTTTCAAAAACGTATAGCTGGCAACATCATTGTTTCAAAAAAGTATAGCTTGCAACATCATTGTTTCAAAAACGTGTAGTTGGCAACATCATTGTTTCAAAAACGTATAGTTGGCAACATCATTGTTTCAAAAACGTATAGCTGGCAACATCATTGTTTCAAAAACGTATAGCTGGCAACATCATTGTTTCAAAAAAGTATAGCTGGCAACATCATTGTTTCAAAAAAGTATAGTTGGCAACATCATTGTTTCAAAAAAGTATAGCTGGGAACATCATTGTTTCAAAAACGTATAGCTGGCAACATCATTGTTTCAAAAACGTATAGCTGGGAACATCATTGTTTCAAAAACTTATAGCTGGCAACATCATTGTTTCAAAAACGTATAGCTGGCAACATCATTGTTTCAAAAACGTATAGCTGGCAACATCATTGTTTCAAAAAAGTATATTCGGCAACATCATTGTTTCAAAAAAGTGTTGTTGGCAACATCATTGTTTCAATGTGCTGGAAAAGACCTGGAAGTTCACAATTTTCCCATAGCTGGGACCCCAACAGGTCAGGGTGTACCTGGGAACACCAGCAATTAAGAGGTGGTTCCACGCTTCCTCAAAACCTCCTGATCAGAGACCTAATGTTTATTTAAGTATATATTCTAACAAGTTTTGGTTAAATAACTTAGGCATTATGTCGATTAGTTTTAATCAATTTTCTAAGGCTACTAAGAAATTAGGCCGCAAAATTGAAAGGATCACAGCGAGAACTATTTGACATAATTTGTCTAAATTATTTAACCAAACCTGTTTGAATGAAAATTCTTTCTTTTTCTGTGCCATGTCCTTTCATGACGTAGACCATCATGGCTCTCCACCTCCCTTTATCCCTTGCAGCTCTGCTTCCTCCCCCAGACCACGTTCTGTCATCCACCTGCTCAAGCTCGTCAGGTATGCCACGCGCATCTTTCCTTTGTCTCTCTTTCCCTCTATTTGACCTGTGAGTATCAGATTCTCCAGGCCTTCTGTAGTTGTAATAGAAACGACAAAATCTCGGGTCACACGTCCAATCTTCACTTCTCGCCAGCTAAATCGTGTCTTCGTCCCACGTTTCGGTAGACACTGGTAAATATACAGCTCACTATCGGTAGGTTGAAGCTAGCGTCCAGCTTCCAGACAAAAATAAACAAAGTCGCAACTTAATTCGAAACTCTATAACAGTGCACGTCACCACGGTCCCGACCGCACTGCCAGCCAATGTCCCAGACCGTTTTTATTGACCGAAGATAGGGCCAACGCACCAATCATTGCTGTTGGCCTCGCTCTCAATCAGAGTCCCCAGCTCGTCCAATCAGCATAAAATAACAAATGTCGGAGAATGTACTTTTCTTTTACAAAACAGCAGCCCGACAAGCAAAACATCTTGGGCGCTTTGACTCCGGTAAGTGCGAATATTTATCGTCACACCTTCCTTCCTCATTATGTGTCCCAGAAACTTCAGCTGCCTCTTTCTGATGTTAAGTATAAGCCTTCTCCTTGTCTGCAACCTCTCTAAGACTTCATCGTTGCTCACATGCTCGGTCCATGATATTCTTAGCATTCTTCTGTAGAACTGTCGACTCGTGTCTCTTCTTCATCTTTGAGGAAATCGTCCAACATTCGCTACCGTATAGAAGAATAGATGTCGCGTAACAGCTCATTATTTATTTTTTTGTTACCAAAGAAATCCTCCTGTCTCCAAATGCTCAGCTTTTGAAATGTGTCCCTGGCCACCCCAATACGTCATCGGATCTCAGCGTCGCACTTACCGTCATCTGTCAAGAGGCTTCACGGATATTTAAACACCTGCGTCTGCTTGATTCTAGTGTTCCCGACCTGCAAATTGTATTTCGGGCTCTTCCTCTTACTGATGACAATGCATTCGGTCTACTTGTAGTTTATGCTTAGTCCTTTCTTCTCCTTCTCCTTCGCTAACTTCTGTGGGAGATTTGTTATTTCTTTTCCGTATCTGCTATCAATACGGTGTCATCTGCGTACCTTATGTTGTTATGGTTGTGACCGCCAATGCTAAATCCCTTGTAGGGTTTCCAATTCTATCAGAATTGCTTCGCTGTATAGGTTGAACAGATCACGTGAGCAGACGCATCCACACGCCTCTTTCTATTTTTGAATATTCAATGAACTCGTTCCCTATGCGCATGCATACTGTTTACTGCCAGTATAGGTTCTTGATTATTCTGATATACCTCCCGAATATATCAAGGTTGCTGAGCTGTTCCATCAGATCCTTTTGCCGTTCTTTGTGGAAGGCCTTTGCGTAGTCTATGAAACATAAGTACACGTCATTCTGGATCTGTATCGCTCTTTCTGATAACATTCTGAGCATGAATATCGCCGTCCTTGTTCCAGTGTCTTTAACAAACCCGCACACTTCTTGTCCTCTCTCTGGCCTGATTCTGCTGCGCGCTCTCTTCATTAGAATACGAATGATGAGTTTTGCCATGTGGCTCATTAGGCTTATTGTTCGGTGGACTTCGCATTCGTTGGCGCCTGCTTTTTAGACATAACTATGAAGATAGATCTGCTGAGGTCTTCCGGTAGATCCCTGTTGTTGTAGATTTCATTTGTTATTTTGGTGATCTTGTCCATGCCAAAGTCATCTAAGGTTGTTAGCAATTTCCGCTAGAAATCCGTCTGGCCCAGCTGCCTTGTTTTTCTTTAATTTGACCAGTTCGGCTTTTACTTCGGTTCTCAGAATTCCAGGTCCGCCAGTATTTCTGTGTATTGCTATTTGTTCCCTTTCGCCCTGGTAGAGTTCTCCGATATATTCTCTCCAGCGTTCAAGAATTTTTTTCCTCCTCTAATATTAGTGTTCCTTCGTTTGATTTTAGGCAGCCTGTTGACGAGTATGACTTTTTTCCTGTTAGTTGTCTTATTTGGTTGTGCATATCTCTCTTGCTGGTAGTCCTCAATCTTTCTATTTCTGCGCATTTTTCGTTCAGCCATTCCTCTTTAGCTTGCCTGCATTTCGTCGTTATTTCATTGTGTAATTTTCTGTACTCTGTTCCGTATCTTGGCAGGGTTATCTGTGTCCGTTCCAGAATCTCATCAATCATCCAATCTTTTTTACTTCTTCGTTTTGTCTCCTTTGGATTGAAATATACATAATATATACATATATATATATATATATATATATATATATATATATATATATATATATATATATATATATATATATAATATTGCAGATTGCGTGCTAGTGCTAATAACATAGTGCACGATGTATAAAAGCAGAGCTACAATTTATATTAATAATAACGTTTTCCATCACCATGAGAACAGGTACTGATTGAAAAAACACCTGACAATTGCGTTGTGCATGAAACTAGACTGATTTTAATCTAACCAATAACTGTTTTGGCATTATATATATATATATATATATATATATTTGAATTGGACATAGTCCGACAATTTATTTAAAGACATTTATATAATATGTTTAACGTTCGTTTTATAGATACAAGTATTTAAGCAAATCCTCTGTTTTATAATAAACAGTATTAAATAACATTTACCGGCCTGAATGTCCGAGAAATTTTCATAGATACCTGTCGGAGAACGAAAATTTTCTATGCAAATTTCTCGGACATTTACAGGCCGGTAAATCATATTTAATACTGTTTATTATAAAACAGAGCATTTGCTTAAATACTTGTATCTATAAAAAGAACGTTAAACATATTATATAAATGTCTTTAAATAAATTGTCGGACTATGTCCAATTCAAAACTATATGACGTCATTTGTTTACATTTGATACGCTAGAGCAGATATGAATAGAAGAGATTCATGGAAGATTTAAGTTTAAAGATACTAAAATCGACCTTGCTAACCAGACGCTTCTTCGTGGCCGAACGGTTAAGGCACATCACGCGAAATGATTGTTCCGTATAGGAACATCACCGTGGTACAAGGAACCTGGACCATAACATATATATATATATATATATATATATATATATATATATATATACTTCTGTTGCCGGATTTTCGCTCAGTGAGATCATCATCAGAACTAACTGTTCAGCGTGGTAAACTTGCTGGTTAAAATCTTTGTGTGAAATTTGCTTTTTTTTAAAAATTAACTGTTAATAAACTAGAAATGAATATACGTTAACTATCTATGGGGTTTGAAATAGGAAAATGTTCAATTAGATATAAAATATCGTCGTTGACTTTATTTCCTATCCAAGAATTTAATTTCTCCTTTTCTGATCGCTTCCATTATGATGATGACGTTCACGAGTAAAGAGACCAATTGTTACATGGAAGAGCCGATAGCATTGACTGCATAGTAATGTTGACAGAGGACGATGTTGATTTACCTCTTGTTGGACTTCTTCCTTTTTTTCTTCTAGTGGCTTCAAATTTTGGGGGTTCTGCTGGTGATGGAACATCGTCAGTTGGAACGCTCTTGCGCTTGTGTTTCAAACGATTTAAATAATTCTTGAGTAAAATATAGGACTTTAATGTAAATAATAAGAAAGAGTTAATCTAAATAAAATCAACCTAGAGTGTGCAAATGAAGTATGGAATACATATGAGTCATGGTATAATTTTAATTAAAAATTCATTTTATTATAATATGTGTATTATAGTTTCTGTTTTAATATTTTTTCCTTTAATTTTTCTTAAACAGATACGGTAATGGTAATATTGATATTTGGTATTGATTTGCTGAGTAGCCAGTACTACTGTCTCTTTAAATTGACAAATTCTTTCTCCTAAATTATCTTTTCGAGAAAATAGATTTTCCTGTGTCCTGTAGCTGTTATCGATCTTTCCAGTACTGATGGGTGGTTTTCCGTCCTAACTTTTTTATTTGAACTATTGTGGAATATCAGCATCTTAATTATGTTATTATTTTATTTTCGATTAACATGTGATATCCATTTTAGCTGTTGCTGCTGTTGAAACATTTTAGCTACATTTGACGACAATTTTATTATATTTATATCTTTTTCTTATTCATTGGTTATAACATAGCATTTGTATCTAGAAGTTACGTTATTTTGTTTTGGTTCCTGAGTTAATATTGGTTCAGAATAGTCAATTTCTTTCTCTATTATTTATCTTTCCAATATTTTTAACAACAAAAATAATAAAAATGTTCTCATATATTTGATGATAATTTTATACTTTTATTATTTTCTTATTTATTGGTTTGTATTATTGTCATTTAAAATAATAATAACAATAAGTAATCTGAAAAACTGAATGGTTTTAAAAAGTCTGAACGTGTTCGTTTTCATTCTTTTTTATATTATATTTTTTGCACGTTATAGAGCATCCGTTGGAAATTAAAATGGCTGCGTATGATGTCCAGCAATGAGTAAAAGTCATTGAGTTTTTCTATTCCAATGAAAGATCAAATAAACAAATCCAGAGAAAATACCGGCAACATTTTAACGTCAGAGTATCTCCTAACAATAATACGACTCGTAATCTAATTGTTCGGTTTTAAAGAACTGGATCTGTCAGCGTTCTTCGTCCTAAGCGCACTGTGCGCACTGACGCGCCGGTGGAAGCTGTACGGCAGACTATCCTGTGGGTCCATCAGGTTCTACCCGTCGTCGCTCTGCTCAACTAGGCATCGCCTGAACATCGCTTCAGAAAATTCTGAAATTGAATTTTAAAATATTTCCGCACAATCTTCAAATGGTTTGAAATTTACTACCACAAGATATCCATGTGTTTGTAAAAGTTATTTTTGTTTTATATCATTCAGTCTTTTAGTGGCCACCCTGTAGAAAAGATTAAAGTAGTTACATTTCGGTGATAGGAAAGTGAATGCAGCCGAGATGCCAAGTCAGGACCGATAAATTTGCAAATTCTTTTTTGAATCTCATCAAAACTTTCTAAATTCATAGCAGAAGCAAATCTTTGAACCGATAGAAAAAAAAACGGATAACATATAAACAAAAATTAATATGAAATTATTTATATTGGTTGGCCACTGAAAAAGTGAAGGGTTTTAAAAATTCATAACTTGTTCGTTTTCAATCTTTTTTATTTTCTTTTTTTGCAGGTTTGAGAGCATCCTTTGGAGATAAAAATGGCTATGTATGATGTCCAGTAACAAGTAAAACTCATTGAGTTTTTCTATTCCAATGAATGATCAATTATTCAAACACTGAGAAAATAGCGGCAACATTTTAATTTCAAAATATCTCCTAGCGATACCTTGGTTCGGATCCTAATCGCCTAGTTTGAAACAACTGGATCAGTCGATGATCTTCCGGTAAGATGTCCTAAGATCACTGTCCACATTAACGCAAATGTGTAAGCTGTACGGCAGAATGTCCTTGAGGATCCATCGCTCTGCTCAACTAGGCATCACCTGAAAATGGCTTCAGGAGATTCGCAAATCCATTAAGTATATTTCCAAATAAAATTTAAAAAAACAAAAAAAATTATTATTTTTGTTTTATATCATTCAGTCTTTCAGTGGCCATCCTCTATGGATGGGTACCTTTTTATTGATGCCTGCGCAGAACGAAACGCTTTTCATGCTCATTGCGCAATTACTGTTGAGATCGTTCAGTAGTGAAAGATTTATAAGTATGTTTAACACAAATTACACACAGACTCACACACACACACATATATATATATATATATATATATATATATATATATATATATATATATATATATATATATGACACAAAATGTATATATGTTATTATTACTTGCAATGTTGAAGCTTATGTGTAGCTTATCTTTTTTAAAGTGTAATTATATATATATATATATATATATATATATATATATATATATATATATATATATATATATGTTTCGGAACCAAATCGCCCTGTTTGAAAGAAGAATCGACGATCTTCCGGTAAGAGGTCCTAAGGACACTGTCAGCAGTGACGCAAAGGTGGAAGCTGTACGGCAGAGTATCCTTGATGATCCATCAGCTTTTACCCGTCGTCGCTCTGTTCAACTAGGCATTGCCAGAAAATCCCTTCAGAAGATTCTGTAACTGGATTTAAAAACGTTTCCATACAAGATTCAAATGGTTCAAACTTTACTACCCCAGGACACCCATGTGTTTGCAAAAGTTATTTTTGTTTTATATTATTCAGTCTTTCAGTGGCCACCCTACAGTACATTTGCCGACGAACTGTTTATTCCGACATCGAGTGTAATATATATATATATATATGTGTCTGTGTGTGTGTGTGTTTGTGTGTGTGTGTGTGTGTGTGTGTGTGTGTGTGTGTGTAACTATATCATCTTCAAGAAGCGAGAGTAAGAACTAAAAGGTCAGCCAATCTAATAGTGATCTCATCCCACAATCCTCACTCTTGTTCCATATGTGGCCTCCTTTGTAAATCACTAGCGGGTCTTAAATGCCACTTAAGATTATCGCACACAATTTCATAACTGAATCAACTAAGCTGTCAGATCCTCATACGTCGAAACCGACGGGAGAGTCCATTATGTGTGGGGGGGGGCGTATTGTCAATGGTAGTTTTTTTTTTGCAGTGAAGCAGTCGACCCAGCCTTACTCAGGAAAATTAGGATGCAGAACTGTACTTGTCCAGTGATTACATCCAACTATCAAACATGACTCCAGTGGAAACTGACGCCCACACAGCAGCTAAATTGCTAGGGTAGTCGGAAGTGTTTCCCGACCCAACCACTGAAGACGCATCTCTCCAAACCATCTCTGCCAAGAGGCCATCGTCTAGACACCAGCCTGGGCATAGGAGCTACGCCTCAGTGGTCAATGGCTTTACCAGTGGGCTGAGGGACTTCTGCGAGGAGGTACGTCGTAACCTTAATATTACCAGTGAAAAAGAAATCGGCTAGTCATTGCACTATTCTGTTTTTATGTCACCATGAACCACAATTACAACAGACATTGGGGAAGTGGTGACCACAGCGACTCAAAATGCGCTACCTGATGAATGATATGAAATAGTAATATTCTAAGCGTAGCTTAGATGTGGCACAAGGCCTAAATTATGAGGCATCCAATGAGGACTGAAGTCGCTTTTTACTCGTAATTGCTAACCATTGCACAACGTCGAAAAGCCTAAAATGATATTCTAAGCCTAGCTTAGATGTGGCACAAGGCCGAAAGTATAGGGCACCCAGTGAGGATCGAACTCACTATTCACTCGTAATTGATCTAGCGAGACAATCTTGCTGAGCCTTACACCTCGTCGAAGAGCCCAAAATAATTTTCTAAGAGTAACTTAGAAGTGGCACAAGGTCGAAAATATGGGGCGATCAGTTAGGATCGAACTCACTACACAGTCGTGGAAGTTCTAACGAGACAAGCTTGGTAACCATGATACCACGTTAGGGGCCCAAAAATGAAACGAAATGAATGCTGTTGAAAAACCTTGTTTCTTTTATTTGGAATATTGTTTGCTATTCTGTAGCGTCAGATTACATGATTCGAAGGAGTATTTTCTTCGTCAAGATCCATCAGTTTCATTCGCATAAAGCTGGTGATATGTTATACATTATCGCTAAGGTGATAAAGGATATTATATTAAAATACATATGAAGATGTCGCTAGAAACATATAAAATGTTACTGAAAGCATGTGTAATATAAATGCCCCCAAATGGCAGGGACATTTCCTGTACAGATGAAGACGATTCTTGAAGCAACAGAGATGTAGTTCTACAGATGGGTGCTGAGAATGACATGGGCGGAACATGTGAACAACGAGAAAGTTTTAAGGGAAATGGAAGCAAAACAGCACATACCTCGACTGAGAAAGGGACTGTTGAACTATCTGGGATGCATGAAGAGGAATGATAGCTAGGAGAATTTTACACACACTTGGCATGCTGAAGGAAAAGACGAGTAACCCAACTAAAGAACTTGTGTAAACGGATGCCAGAACAGAGACGGGGAGGGCTAGTAAGGAGACAGTCAGTTATGTGCCATGCGTGATACACGCTTAGGCTATCTTGAATCTTTCGATACATGACTGATGAGGCAGATTTTTTTCCCGCAGTAGTTTTTCCCGCAGTAGTTTTTCCCGCAGTAGATTGCCATTTTTTCTGTGGTAGACCAGTTGCCATAAATCCCGGTCTGTCCTGCTATTTACCCATAGCTGGGGGACGAAGAAGAGGATTCATACCTTTCCTTGTGGTATTAGAACGTAAGTGAATGTAATGGATTCGACTGGAATTCGAACTCGGCTCTTACGATCCTCCAATCCGATCCCAGCCGAGCCGCTATCCATTACTCCACCATGCCTCAGACAAGGAATCGTAAAAGCTACCATGTTTGAATTACTAAAGATTACAAAGAAAAGAGACAATTACCTGATGGAAGGAGGTGTTTGAAAAAGTGACAATATTTTTTATGAAAAACGTCTGGCTGGGAAAGCTGTTAAAGAAAACTAATTTTGTACGCATTCATATCATCAAACCTCACTGTCATGGAAGCCTAGACAATATTCAGGTGTCAAATATTTTTTCTGAGCGCTAAGCAATAAGAAAATATTTGGACTTCTAATATTATACAAATTAGATGAAGAGAAAATGCTTTTAGAGTGAAATGAACGGAACACTTTGAAACATTGGATAGAATGTGAGATGAAAAAGAAAAAGTAAAATGAAGGGTAAGGAAAGGGCTGAAAAGATAAGAACTACGATCACCCACGTCCAGAAGGGACACGGTACCAAAACAGTTGAGGTAACAGAAATTTGATTCTAAAAAAAGTGGGGCACATTTACTTAGAATCAGAAAGACAGTTGAAATTTCTAGTGTACATAATGACGAAAGAGGGTTTGGAAAATTTGACACTCACAGGGTATGTTGAATACAAGAGGGACAGATGAAAACAGCGAGGAGCCCATCTAAGAAGTTTTTGCAAATAGGTGAAGAACTGGGGTAGCGAGAGATGGTAAGGAGAAAAAAATTGCTCAGGGGGAACAAGTAGGGTTTGAAGAGCCACGATCACCCATTGCTAGAAGGGACACAGTATATAAAAGAACAAGAAAGCTCTTATTTTCTCTACAGGTCGTAACGAGAAGCAAAAATACAAAGACTCAGAATAAGCAGAATGTTTGCTTGTCAGCAAAAGAGACGACGCTTGATAATGGTGAGTAACTGGGACGGTCAAATCAAACGAATACATTTATTTACTAACTGGGTTCAACACCCGACACACAAAGCCGAATGTTCATACCTATTCTATATATCGACTTCTTTCGAGATGTTGATATCCATGGTTCTCCACAATTTCCTTTGTAGCTCTTAATATATGTTTGTCTTTTTGTTATCTCTCATAAACCTTGCTCCACCATCCATTACTTAAGCACCCTAGATAGATCATGCGATTTCTTTCTTCCTATGTTTCTCTTTCTTTCAATCTACCCTTTAAGCCCGTATATATTAGGTCTGTCCGAATTTTAACTTTTTGTTAAAATGAACGAAATTTAAAGAGTATTTTATAATGTCTAATGGAGCTGAACATTATTTTTATGTTTAGATGCATTTAAACTGATCAAATTTTATTTCAGTGAACAATAAAATTAAATTTTGTTTGATTAAAACCCTGATAACATGGAAGTACCCAAGAATCATTTGAGGCACATAATGCTTTATGAGTTCAAGAAAGGAAACTCAGCAGCCGAAGCGGCTAGAAAGATTCACTCAGTTTATGGAAAGGATTGTGTGAATGAAAGAACTTGCAGAAGATGGTTTGCAAAATTCAGAGGTGGAGATTTCACACTTGAAGATGAAGATCGAACCGGACGTCCAGTTGAGTCTGATGAAAAACTTCTTGAAGCAGACCTTGAAGAAAATCCTGCTTTATCAGTTGAGGAATTGGCAGTGGTTCTCAGTTCAAACCATACAACTGTTCATCGTCATCTTCAACAACTTGGAAAAGTTCCTAAACTTGGAAAATGGGTGCCTCATGAATTGTCTGAAAACAACCTCGACTGCCGAGTTGACATCTGCTCTTCTCTCGATTCACGCCAACTTGTTTCACCTTTTTTGGATAGACTTGTGACTGGCGACGAAAAATGGATCTTTTATCGAAATGTTAAGAATCGTAGACAGTGGCTTGGTAAAGGGGAAGGACCCCAGCCACAGCCGAGAAGGGAACTTCATGGGCAAAAGGTTCTTCTTTCAATCCGGTGGGATTGCCAAGGAATAATCCACTTTGAATTCTTACCACCTAATGCAACAATTAATGCTCAAATATACTGTCAGCAATTAGAGCGTTTGAACCAAGCTTTGAGGAAAAAAGACTTGCTCTAATGATTCGAAAACGGGTGATGTTTCATCAGGAAATGCGCGACCACACACAGCAAGAATCACGTCACAAAAGATCGAAGAACTTGGTTGGGAGAAAATTCCTCATTCACCTTATTCTCCCGACCTTGCTCCTTCAGACTAACATTTGTTTCGTAGCTTACAGAATCATTTGGAAGAAACAGCTTTTGTAACACAGGAAGAGGTCAAAACTGACATTTGTGAGTTCTTCGAATCAAAGCCAAAAGAATTTTACAGAAATGCAATTAGTAAGCTTGTTAATAGATGGAAGGAAGACATAGATAATCAGGGAAAATACATTGTTGATTGAATCTGTAATTAAATGTAACATTTGGTCACTTGTTTCAAAATTCAAAATTCGGACAGAACTTATGGGATGACCTGATACAATAGCCAAATGGTATGACTAAATACAGTGAGACCCCGCCTATTCGCGTTTCAGCATTCGTGGCTTCACACATACGCGGGTTCTTTATAACGTGTATTTGTTATTCGCGGAAACCCCCAATGTTCGCGTGTTTTTTCTGAAGGACATATGTACAAATTATTCGCTGAGAACCCCCTCGATTCGCGTATTTTTTCGATAGAACATATTAGAAATATTCTTGTATTATTTTTCTGTTATTTAAGTGACTTAAATCATATAACAGTCCATTTTTCTGGTAAACATTGGCATAATTGTACATCTTCATTGTAATAAGCAACCACAAGAACATGCGTAGTGCATGGGATTTGTTCTTTGTTAGGGTCTGCGACAGGGGTCTTTAAAGTGGCTTATTCTAAGTCTGGGGGCATCGTCACTGTTCTGTTTTTAGAAAATGTATTAAACTTTATATTTTATGTCTTGTTACACATATTTCGTACAGTATCGATCTATGCGTAATTAAAAATGGTTATTGTACGTAAATCTAGGCAAACTGTATAGTAACTAACATTATTTTTCAAAAATATTTTAAACCGGAGGTGAAATGTTTCTAAGGTTTTTAAGGTGAAAGTTTAAGGCATATGGATTTTAACAATCAAAATAAGTACTTATAAGCACTTTTAGGGGCCTTACATATATTCGTGGTTTTAAACTATTCGCCGCCGGTTCTAGTCCCTAATCCTCGCGAATACGAGAGACTGACTGAAATACCAAATAGAACACATATTTTATCTTGTTATTTTTTATCTAACAAATGTAGAGATTTGAACGTTCATAGTTTTACTTACAATAAACGTAGGTTTTAAAACTTACAGGGCTTACATCGAAGACTAAAATAATAAAACAAAGATGTATATACACATATATATATATACATATATATATATCTATACATATATATAGATATAGATATATATATACATATATATATACATATATATATATATATACATACATATATATGTATATATATACATATATATATATATGGATATATATGTATATATATAGATATATATGTATATATATACATACATATATATATACATATATATGTATATATATACATACGTATATATATGTATATATATACATAGATATATATATACATATATATGTATATATATATATACATAGATATATATATACATATACATCTGTATATGTATATAGATATATATATATACATATATATGTATATATATACATATATATATATACATATATATGTATATATATACATAGATATATATATACATATATATGAATATCTATAAATATATATATATATATATACATGTATATGTATCTATATAGATAGATATATATATATACATATATATGTATATATATACACAGATATATATACATATATGTATATATACATAGATATATATATACATATATATGTATATATATACATATATATGTATATATACATGCATATATATACATATATATGTATATATATATACATGCGTATATATATACATATATATGTATATATATACATACATATATATATGCATATATATGTATATATATACATACATATATACATATATATGTATATATATACATAGATATATATATATACATATATATGTATATATATACATACATATATATATGCATATATATGTATATATATTCATACATATATATATGCGTATATATATATATATACATATATATATACATATATATGTATATATATACATACCCATATATATACATATATATGTATATATATACAAAACATATATATGCATATATATGTAAATATATACATACACATATATACATATATATGTATATATATACATATATATATATGTATATATACATATATATATACATATATATGTATATATATACATACATATATATTTACATATATATGTATATATATACGTACATATATATTTACATATATATGTATATATATATACATATATATTTACATATATATGTAGATATATACATACATATATATTTACACATATATATATATATACATAAATATATATTTACATATATATGTATACATATACATACATATTATATATATGTATATATATACATACATATATATTTACATATATATGTATATATATATATATACATACATATATATATTTACATATATATGTATATATATATACATACATATATATATTTACATATATATATGTATATATATATACATACATATATATATACATTTATATAACGTAAATCATTCATACGAAAAACAAATAATGAAGTTAATTATATGGCAAGAATCAGTCTCGCAAACAATATTTAATAATAAAATACAATCAAACTTTAATCTAAAATAAGACCAGATAAAACCGGAATTTATAAACAAGGATCATACCATTCATTAACGGATTCGAGGTTGATTGTATTTTATTATTAAATATTGTTTGCGAGAGTGATTCTTGCCATATAATTAGCTTCATTATTTGTTTTTCGTATGAATGATTTACGTTATATAAATTGAACACTCACTACATAATTGATATATATATACATATATATGTATATATATACATACATATATATATACATATATGTATGTATATATATAAGGTGTCCATAAAGTTCGTGTGCACTTTTAAAAAATTCTTAACTTTATTTGTATTTGCGATAGAAATCATTTGTAAAAAGATTAGAAAGAAGTAAATCTATATTTTTTAAGGTTTTATTGAAATTTTATTTAAGTTTCTACATGTCCCCCATCATTATCAATACCAAGGGTAATACAATGTACAATCTACAAATATTTATCACATTAGTTATTTTAACTATACTTAAAAGTAGGTACATTAAACTTTAAAACATTTTTTACAGATTATTTTTATCGTAAATACAAATAAAGTTATAAATTTTTAAAACTGCACACGAAGTTTATGGACACCCCATATATATATATATATATATATATATATATATATATATATATATATATATATATATATATATATATATATTAATATTAATATTATTATATTAATATAAATTAAATAATTAAGAAAGACACCGCCTATATCTCTAGTTACCTACGTAACTAGAGATGTGAACTGATGAACCAGAAAAAATAAATTGCATAAATCTTTTATCGTTATAAGTTTTTTATCATGCCCGGACAATATTTTCTCGACTGTCGATGAGTTGTCCTACGCCAATATCTGCGATGGACGTTACTCCAAGTAAGCATGCGAAAATTGTAACACTGCAAGACTACATTGACAAGCCTTATCGGTGAGCAAATCAAAGTATTATAGAATATCTCGGAAACTCTCCCGATTTAAATCCAATCGAGAATCTGTGGTCAATCTTTAAGGAACGACTTCGTGGAATGAATATACGTAGTAGTAACATACGTCATGTTTCATTGCAAAAAAATACGAAACAAAAGGAAATAATAATGGTATTATTCGTTTTGTTTCAATTAATTTGCACAAGGGTGTAATTCAACTAAAATTGTACGTTATACAACAACTTCGATTGTAATTCTTGAATCTTGAATCGTTGAATCAAAAATATAAAATCATCTCACCCCAAGCAATGAGATAAGAGACTAAGAAACTGAAAGTGAAAGAGACACTTTCTTTAAAATAGCTAGATCAGATTAAAAATGAAGTATTGCTTCCATAAATGTGCTGGTGCTGCCCAGTCTATGCAGCCATGTGAATGATTACTTTCCACGCTACAACTCCTTTTCCACAGACATTACTTTCTTCTGGCTGCTCTATCGCTAATTCTAGAGCATGTATTCTGTATTTTGCATTCTACTCACTACCCCTGATCTTCATTAAATAGCACTCACCATGTCATGTACACAAGTGGGAATCATCCCCATTTCCTTCGTATTTCTATGGTGAGAAGTAAGTTCCATTCGGATAGCTTCTTCGCAAGAAATGATGTTTTCAGGAACTGACTCCCGACAGGATATTTTCCAAATCATTACAATCTTCTTCTCTTCAAGTCTAGGTGTAAATGTCATCTTTTCTGCATAATCCCATTAACTTCATTTCTTGCTCTTTTTTACGCTCTTACATCACCACACAATAAACATCTACCTTGAATGTTTCTTGGGCCTTGTATTGGCTGAACATTAGTATAAAAAAAATCAACATCGAGAATTTGGTTATTCATTTGATGCTACCAACTGATATAACACATTCTTAGAAAGAGATAAATCTGATTGACTGATTCATTGATTTCTTTTTTACGGCTTATCTACCCTTTGTAGGTTATTTAAAGTCAAAAAGTATATTTAGATTCTAAGTTGTTTTTGGAGATGATAATGATTTACTAATATGAGTTCTACTAATTGACTAGTGTCTCGTGGAGATGAGATGGATCTATACCTTTCCCAAGTGTATTTTCCTGTGAATACCCTCAAGTGAACACCGTATTTTCCGGCTTACAAGGCGCTGCAGCTTGGAAGACGCACCTTTATATTGAAAAGAAATTTCTCAGAAAAATAATATCCTTCTCATGCAACACATTCACCATTCGTGCCTCATATACTGGCGCCACGTATTGTTTACATTAATCATTTGTCCGATTTTGTTTGTATGACAATGACATAGTAGTCAAGATCAGAAAGGCTCTCGCCGCTGCTAGTAAACAGAGCATCTTTAAGCTTGTGACTCGGCTCCAGGAAGATTTATAGTCTTGGAAATAGTTGTAACAGCTATGTACTGAGGTTACATCACATAAAAGGCTGAATTAGATAGATACCTAATATTATAATGCAATGACTCAACATACAAATCCACGTCCCTATCTATCATGCCAAATAGGTGACCGTCCAAGCTTACTTGAGCCTAGACGTTGGCTTACATTCGTCTTAGAAGACGCACACGTATTTTTTAAGGTATTTTTTAGGAAAAAAGGTGCATCTTGTAAGCCGAAAAATATGGTATAAAGAACCCGACTGAAACTCATCCCTCCGATCTCAATTTCTGAGCCGTTATCCATTGTTTGGCTTCGCTGATTATACAGAACTAGTCTTAACATAATATGGTTGTAAGCCTCAAGCTACTCTAGACGTAGCTTTTCTTATAGAACCAAGGAAATATATTTAAGATAAGATAGCTATCAGAGGATATGTACATGTGAATCGCTAGGAAGTTTAGTTGTTAATGCGATTACAGGAAGGAAGAAAACCAAATGGGATAACATATGAGTTTCTCTTCCGAAAAATCGATTCAGCTATGGAGAGACCAGTTTGCGCACCTCCTGGAACAGCCAGCAGATATTGACAAACAGACAATATAGAAAAATCTGTATGCCCTCCCTAGAAACCAGTGAATTCACAATTCATTATATTTTTCCATTAATCTTAATGTGTCACAACCCAACAATACATAACTCTCAAGAAAGTAATGGTAATATTAACTGTTTACTCTTTAGGAAACATTAGGCGTACATTGACCACACAGCAAGTTCTACTTTCGGTCGAAATGAATCTTTATTAAAAATGTTCTTCAGCAAAATAGATTTCACACGTTCAGAAACTGTAATTCCTCTTTCCTGCTTTGGCTGCGAATTCCTCCCTAATCTTTTGTTTTCAATAGTGTGGAATACATCTTGATGTAACTATATTCTCTTCAAGTTACATGCAATATCCATTTTAGTTGTTGCGCCTCTAGGAAGAACGCTTGTAGTATTCTGCCTTGAAAATCGGAGTTAAACCTTTTATTTATTTGTCTTGAACACTGACCTACGATATCGACGTAGAAAATATCTGTTCCGTGTGTGGACTATTTTCGGTGTTCTTTTGAAATATTTAGCTAAAGTGGACGAGAAATGGCGATCTGCACTCGTCTCTAATTCCTAGCTGCGGAATGAGAAAGGCATCTTTTGCCTTTGTGGGGAGATGTTTAATTGTTAATGCGAGCCGTAAAATACGCTATTAATTGTCAAAATCAAAACAGAAATCCGTCATTAACTGTAGGTTGCTAAAAATCACCAGTGATCTTCGGACTAGAAACAGTCCGATTGCCAGACCTCATAACCACCATCCAGAAGAGAAAGTTTTAATTGCTATTGACACGACATGACGTCCAACGGTAATTCTCTCCACTGGTATCCTATTATGTTCAAATTTAGACGAAACATGAAGAGGCAGAGAGTAGCTGATTGGTTGGTTGGTTGGTTGGTTGTTTTGTTTTATGGCATATCAAAACCTCAGTGGGTCATTTAATGACAACAAAATTTTGAAATAGATTTATTGCGATAGTTTGGTAAAAGAAAAATGTGTGTATGTATACATATATATTTGAACCATTTTTCAATTACAGTGTAACCCGGATATAAGAGAGTTTTCGGGACCGGAGAAGAAGTCTCTTATATCCGGGTTTCTCTTATATCCGGGTTGGGTCTATTATATATACATTAACACAGGCTCTAATTTGGGACCAGCGAAAATCTCTCTTATATCAGGGTTTATCTTATATCAGGGTCTCTTATATCCGGGTTACACTGTACTAATATTTTTGAGTACAACACAACTTCTTTTAGGAAATATACAATCTTTGGTAAAATGTTCTTTTTAAATTTGGTTACTTAACGCCGACAATTTTTTTTTCCTTGAAATATTTTCTTTTGTCAAAAATCTATTTCTGGTAATATTTTTCCCTTAAAAATGTATAGCTGGTATTATTTTAAAATAATTGCAGGTAATTTTTTTTTTCAAAAATATATTCCTGGTAATAGTTTTATTTTTCTTCAAAAATTTATTTCTGGTAATAATTTTTTTTTTTTTACAAATTATTCCTGGTATTAAAAACTATTTTTTTACACTTTCATAATGATTTTTACCTCAGTTTCCGTGTTAACTATTTTCCCATAGCTGAGACCCTAGCAGCTGCTACAACCCTGCAAGTAAGAGGTGGTTCCATGCTCATCAAAACTTTCTGGTCAGAGGCCTTGCTGTCGGACGTAGTTTATCGTCTTACCCAGGAAGCGTACGTAGTTTATAATCCTACCCAGGACGTGGGGGGGGGGGGGCAGAGAGTAAACTGGAAGATCGTTCACAGAGAACGACATTTCCACGCGACCAAGACATCAGGAGGGAGCTGCCCAAGTGCTCCTCTGCACAACGAATCAACAATTACATTCCTTCATGGGACTGACGATGACGAGGAGGAAAGAATTCCAATATTTATTATACGATTAAAAACATCCGGCAAAAAAGACATTGGTGCATAAAAACCCGGCGTTAATTGTAGTTATTTTTTTACCTGTAACCCATAAATTCGCAAACGTAATAAAAAAAAATGGCGGTGTAATTTTTTCTAATAATAAAATTCAAACAGAGACAATGTTTGAGTACCATTCAAGGTAAAAGATTAAGGTTAAAAACTTTATGATGAATGAGGTGCGGGTTAAAAAGCAAATATTATGAGAATAACGATTGACTCTTTATTTGATGTTGTTAAAGTTGTATCAATCGGAGAGCCGGGTTCGAATCCCAGTCGAATCCATAACATTCACTTAAGTTCTAATACCCTTGGGATAGGTGTGAATCCTCCTCTACTCCCTCCAGCTATGGGTAAATAGCAGGACAGACTGGGTTCTATAGCCTTGGATGGCAACTGGTCTAGGAGAAGGACAACCCGGAGTAGATCCCCGAAGGCTGATGAACGGCACTTTGTGCTACCTCGCGGCAACTCCTGCAGCCGCGTTGGTAGCAAACTGTATTGATTCATCCTCTCTTTTGGACTCTGTTAGCAAGGCCGAGATGGGGAACTAGACGTCTGGGTAGCCCTAGTTCTCCATATATCCCGCACAGGCTCGTAGTGCACCGCGCTACTCCATCGTCTTTCGAGACGGACGGATGCCGACGACGAAAGTTGTATCTTTCAGGGAAGTATACACGTGGGAGTCTGTTCGACAATGTAGGAGCCGTTGGGAGAAAGTCTCTCTGTGGGAATTCCCTACAGGTTGCCCGGTTCGAGGTAAACCTGATGAAGTCCAGAGAGCATAACGGTCGAAACGGTTTGACGACACCAACGATGAAGATGTGAACAATAGCACATATATAAATAATTTAAAAGAAATTCAGACAGAAATAATAGCGACTTCAGAAACCTGATATCAACTCCTATAATTGAACAAACGATTTGTGATCTCTGAAGATTTTTATTTCTATTTCCCAACTACTGAGTACTATTAAATTTTTATTTCTCTAGCCGCTGAAGTTTTAGGCCCTGAGCGAAAACCACTCAAGTTTCAGCTCTGTGCATCTTTCTCTCGGTTCTAATCAAACAAAAAGCTAATAGTTCAAATGTTATCCTTCTGTTCATCTTCACTTAGTCATTCGCGATCTTTGTCTCGAGAGAGAAATGAGTCAAAATTATTTGCCAATTGGATCGGCCTTTGTGAACGGCTAAATTGAAGTAAACGCGGTAAACCAATCACAAATAGAACAAATCTGCATGACGAATCGATATTTTTACCTTCAGAGGCGTTATATCTCCGTTGACTACGATGGAATGCCGTGCTAAGCAATTGACAAATGGTTCCTGTGCGAGTAAATTAAAAAAAAAAGACTCCACAGTCAGTATCACGAATTACGACATCTGTCGACATTCTGCTGCCATAGGAAATATGTTGGAGACTAAAGAACGTGCAGCGACTGGAATCAAAAAGGTGAATGCTCAAAACGAAATCTGGTTAAAGGAAAAGTCGTTTTTGCTGAGAGCGAACCAGCGTGATCTGACTGAATAGCCAACCTACTACTGTGAACTATTATCAAGATTTTCAAATATATTTGTTCAACTTGATCACCTTCGCTCCAAGGCAACGTCGCTGGTGGCTACGAAGGTTGAGTTTTTCCCATCGGCTTAAGTGGTTTGTGTTCACGTCAAACTAAGAATTAATTATTTACAAAGCAAATATTAAAACCAAACTGCATGACTGGGGAACACACTATCTTCCTACCAATTTTGTCTTAACAAGAAGCTAGGCTTATTTACATTATCAGTATTATCGGACTAATATCTTCATCTTTGTTCTTATTATCAGAACGGTCCGGTCGTTGTGGTCTCAAACCTTTTTCAGGTGTCTATCGATCGGGATCACATTCGGGGAAATCTTTATTCAAGCTAAATCGTGAGGGGTGTAGATTGTTCTCGTTTTACATTCTTTCCGCCAGGATTAATCGCTTTTTATTATATTTTGTTGTTTATACCGTATAACGATAAATTTATCATCATCATCATCGTGTTCATCATCACGCCAATGACCGGGTGTGGTCATACGGTCTCTGGTCTTTAATAATTTCTCTGTAAGTATCTGGATTGATGCCCGTAGATTTATACATTCATGCGCGGCGTAGACCATACCTCTCCAGGTAAATTCAAAGCTGATATTATCCGAGTTGAAGTTTCACATTAGTCCCGAACTCTTAACTTCATCTACGTTGTAGGTAGACTTTTTTTTTCGTTCCGCTTCCCATAATATAGTAATAAAAATATAGTAATAAAATAATGAAAACCGTTCTGATTATCTCCCCTTGTGGAACTCTTCATAAGTACATCTCGAAACATAAATGTCGTCAGCTTGGCATCATATCTGTACTGATGATCAGGTTGTATAAATCTTCCTACACAATGATTACTTTATTCCTTACAGATCGGCTTTAAAAAAAAATGGCGAATATCTAAATAAATTAGCGTTTGAGGAAGGATTAACATCAAACTAAATAAAGACCTAGATGAAATAAAACTAAAAATAACCGTCCATCAATATCCTTAAGTAGAATGATTTAAACAAATCGATTATTTGCCGACGTTACAATATCGATAGATGTTTATCAATGGTCAATGAAAAAAGAATTAATAACCAGCAAATTCCCAAAATTCCTTGATGAAATCGAAATTATTTCCATAATGTTTATTTATCTCGTCTTGTTGACTCTTCTCTTCCTCCTCGACCACTCCCTAATAAGCGACCGTGGTGTCATAATAAGGACGGAGTCTGGGAAAATATCCAAAATTAACAAGCGGGTTGGACGTTTATTTGACATTCGTGTGTAAATATGAAAGCTTTCCAATCCAGACACACATACAGAGTGAGAGAGAGAGAGGGAGAGAGAGAGTGTGTCTGTAAGGGATAGAAAGATAAAAAAACAGACAGATTCAGTGTGTCACAAACTGAATAACAACCTCGTCTCAAATTAAGGAATTCTGGACAATTTGCTCACATATGAAGAAGAGACTTGAAGTAACCGAAATGCGGTTCTACGGAATGTTACTGGGTGTTATGAATAATCAAGAGTGGTCCCCCCTTGTTTTCTTACTATCCTCTTTGAGAGAGCTATTTCTGTTTACTGGGACTATAAAAGGACACTCTATGCGAACCTTGTATTCTCAGTTGAATAAAGCTTTCTTAAAGCCTACACCTGCGTACTTTTGTCATTACACCGAGAATAACATGCACCGAACATGTGATCAACGAGGAAGATTTAGAGAAAATGGAAACAAAAAGGACACTTATACTTTACATCGGGAAGAATTAATTGAAATTTGTGGAAATTTGATACTCATGAGAGATATTTAAGGCAATGAGAGCAGAGGAAATCAGCGCATATCCTACCTAGATTGCTTGAGCAAATGAATGGCGGAACAAGGTTTACAAGAGATACCAAATAGAGAGCATTTTTTAATAGCTGCAAACGGTAGGAGGCTGAGGAGAGTCATGATCGCCAAAGTCATGAAGGAAGAACGCACGTAGAAGTAGAAGTATAACTAAATCCAATAGAGCGATAAATTGGATCTATTTCTAAGAAAATGTTTATTTAGTGATCATAGGGAATCTATATTATAAAACAAATATGAATTCTCTGCTGGCCAAAATCTTATGGCCAATATGTATGTATATATGTATAGCTGGCCATTCGTATTCGAGGATAGCAGTCTGCTAGAGCGGTTACCTAGTCCCTACTGCAGACATTTGCTCAGGCGCATTTGTAATTATTCAACCCCCTCCCCCAGAGCCCACCTCTCGTTTATACTGCAACTATGCTGAGCATACCTTTTATTACAGTTTCTGGGAAAGTGTGTTATATTTTTTTTTAAGCTTATCACCCCAAGCAAGGCTGGAAGCCACTAGCACGCAAGGGGTTACAGAAGGTTTGGAGGAGGAGCAGATAGGAATGAAAGGTGAAAGGATATGGAGAAGGGAAGTGGATAGATCAAGGCAACTGGAGATGTCGATTGACGTTACACTGAAATAGTTGGAGATTATATTTGTCAGGGAAACAGGAATAAGGAAGGGAGTTCCACAGGTGAGATGTGCGAGATTTGTAGTTTTATAGAAATATTTGTTAGGTTGAATTGAATTAAAATATAACTGCGCAAGCGCAAACACAATCTGAATAAAACTGAAACGGACATCGGTGTCACGTGGGCTCATTTCCATATCTTTATTATATCTATAACTTTCAAAATATGTGTGATTGGATGTTGTGTATGTGCTTCCTCAGTTTCCATCCGATTCATTTTTATTTTGTTTGATAGAATATTTTTTTAGTGCCGGTTTTGAGTTCAAATTACACATTCCCATTCTATTGGCCAAGCATTTCTATTTCCCTCAAGTGAGATTACCTTTTCCGTTGCATAAAGCCTACTACTACAGTTTTAAGGCGTTGCTTTCATTGTTGTTTATAGCCGTTCCAAATTTAATTTTTTTTATTGTCCTGTCAGTTTTTGCATTGTATTCACCGTAGTAATAAGTAAGCTTGCTTTTTTATTACTCAACATTTATTTTTCCAACCTTTCCTAAAGTTATTCGAGCTTAGTGATTCCTGTAGCTTTTCAGTGTTCTCTTCTGGCATTTGCCCATACATTCTATTTGACAATTCATACTTGCCTAAGATATGCCACCAAAGCAAAGAACTTGCCTAGGTCGCAAAAGCGCTATCGCCAGATTCGCCATGCGAATAAGAGATATTAAATCGTCTTTATAACGTTCAGTTTGACTGTCTCAAAATGCCTCTCGGAATGTTTCAATCAGAACCACTGAGTTCGAAGGTCAACATAGGCATCGGCTTTCCAGAAGAGCATACCTGAACGCTTCTGTGCGCGACGCTGAAAATGATGATCAAAGGACTAATCGGCTGATGAGAAACGCATCTTCAACTGCTGCTGCGCGTGAGGCTGAAACAAGATTGAGTACGCAAAACGACCCTATTCGAGGCCACCCCCATTCAGATTGTTACTCCCCACCGATTCGAATTTTTACCTCCCCCATTTAGGGATGTGCCTCAGTTGCCCCTAATTGTTGTTACTAATATTAATTTTTGGATGGGCAGTGTTTAAACTTACTGCTCCAATTGAACGGTAAAATTCCCAGTAATGAAAGACCCAGTCTAAGAAGGGTTATACTGCTTGTCTGACAATAACAGTAAAAGAATATAAGCTAGTCATTTATATTCATATTAATGTATGTATTCTATATTTTAACTGAATCTATTTTCTAATAAATATCGTATTTTAAATGGCCTGCAAAACAGATTTTAAATTTGATCATCTAACCGTAAGCGAGGCGATAGAGTTATTTATTACAAATAGCTGAAACTTAGACAAACACTGACAGCAAAATATTATAATTAGCCACAGGCTTATTTAAACAATACATTGGAAGAAAAGAAAGAAAGAATTTGTTTTGCCTAACGTAATCATTTTTTTATATTTCATTTCATGCAATATAATTTTATCTGGTCATAAATTTGAAAATTATCAAGTTACCTAAATATACCTTCAGCAACGGTCTTATAAACTCTTCATTTTAAGGGTTGCGTAGAGTGAAAGAAATTCGTTGACAAATCTAAACTCTCTTGTAATTTAAACATTTCAATACATATTTGCAAATTTTAAATGTTATTACGTCAATTGAAATATTTACATATTTGAAAGGTACTGTTTTTAGGTGAACATGATTTCGAATGTTGGTTAAAATTCTGAAGTGAACTATTCTTAAGTAGGTATCATAAAAAAAGAATCAGCTTCCGACTGCAAGACGTACTGCAGCTGCTTGACTATTTTATCAATTTTTTTTAATCCTTACTAGCACGTTCGAAATTTGGGTTAAATTTTTCTTTTTTTTTGCGGGGGTGGGGTCTGCATCAGTGGTGGGCAAATGTTTACTATGCGAATTTTAGCGCTTTTTTACCCGGTAAAAAAATAAATTGATAGAAATTCTTGTAAAAATCAAGTAATTCTCGGATTATTAATGAAACTTTCAGGACTTATTCAGAAATTAACAAAAATATTTTAGATTTTTTTTTTATATAGAAATCTTCATAGAAATCTATATTACTCCCATCTTTTACCCCCACCCACTATTTATTAATTAAATTTCGCTTCATATTTACATTACTTAAAACAGGACTCATTGGAGAATAGAAATTAGCTTTTTTTTTCAGACAGTGACACACTTGCCGAAAATTTGCTCTGAATCGTAAAATAAAAAAATGCAATCGATCTAAGACATTAATTAATGAGAAAAGCTTTTAATTATTTTTTATGAATAAGATATATTATGGACACTATTGCTTTAAAAAATATTTCCATGAATATTGAATTTTTACGAGAACTGTTTTTTTTTCTTTTCAATTAAAATAATTTATAGATTTAAATCTTTTAAATTTCTGCACGGGTTCTGAAATCTGAGAACCCCTGTTTGGTGATATTGTCATTAAATAAAACTATATTTACTAATCGTAAATTGCATAGCTTATTACAATTTTCTATTATATATATATATATATATATATATATATATATATATATATATTACAAAGAGTCAATCATACCTTGAATCTTTGACTCTTTGTAATGTAAATATATGCTGCCTATTTTATTATGTTCATAAAAAACAATATATATATATATATATATATATATATATATATATATATATATATATATATATATATATATATATATATATATACGGTGCTCTCCGATAAAAGTGACTCACCAGAATTTTTAATTAAAAATTTTTTCGCCGATTGTTTTGGGGGTCAAACTAATTTTTAATCTTACTAATATTAAGATGCCTTCTCGACCACCTAGTAAAAAAGTTTACTCACCCTAAGGTATTCTACTGGTAATTATAATTTTGGATATAAATGAGATTTAGAGGGAAATTCTGTGCAAAAAAAGTGACTCACTTATTTCCTGCAACTAGTAATCAATAGAAACATAACCGAACAGCTTTAAATAAAGAAGAATAGAGGTATAATTTTTTATAGTAGGTAATATAGTTAAAAATATTTAATAATCTGTTGGTCCTCCTTTATTTTGAATAACTTTTCAACCCTTTTTGGCATTGACTTGATTAGGTTTGGGCAAATCTCATCTCCAAGCATTTAATTCCATTCGGATATGAAATTCACAATCAAATCCTCTTTGTTGCTCAACTGCTTTCTCGAGAGCCTGTACTTTATAATGCTCCATAAGTTTTCTATGGGGTTGAGGTCAGGAGATTGGGGCGGGCATGTCATAACACTCACCTGTTTCTCATCAAAGTATTCCTTCATCAATTTTAATTTGTGACAGGGAGCATTATCCTGCATAAAAATGAGCTTGGTGGGGTCGATTTGCACCCTTTCAGCAGAAGGGAGCAGACAAGACTCTAAAATTCTCTTGTACTGCTCGCTCCTGAGGGTCTTTTCAATAGGTTTTAAGAAACCAGTTCCATGAAAAGAAAAGCATCCCCAGAACATTATACTGAACGGATGCTTGACAGTACTTACTGCTAAATTCAAAGAGCTTTCAAAGCTGCTTCTTCGGATTTTAGATTACTTATCCTTTGAATTTAGCTCAACTTTCGTTTCATCGGAGAATAGAACATTTAGCAAAAATAAATCAGCTGATTATATATATATATATATATATATATATATATATATATATATATATATATATATATATATATATATATATATATATATTGAGTTCCACCACGGAATATGTGAGCGATCGGCGCTATATTGAGTCTGATTTGCTGCCTCTTCGTAACCGAGGCCCGTTGGAACAGTTGGTATGACGTTTGCTTGATAACCTAACTGTCATGTTTTCAATTCTCGGCCGTCCAGTTTCTTTCAGACTCAATGAATTACTTAAATATAGAAGATAATCAACAGAAAATAAGAGCGGTAACTATAGTAAATTTACGGCCAAAGATATTTGAAATTCAGTAAAACATTAGATTACGGAGAATATTTTCTCAAATCTTTAAGATTACGGAGTACTTAAAAATTATAAATATGTGGCGTTCCCGTTAATTCAATTACTTTTTAACCTCCAAAGGCCCCCATAAAAACGCCACTAGATAAATTTCAATCTGCCAACACACTGTCAATCTCGCGAACGCCTTAAATAAACAGTTAATCTGGATTTGACAAACTCATTTTTTTTTTCGAAATTTTAAACTTAAAATAAATAACAGTTGTTTTAAAGTATTAATTATACTTTAAATCTGTTAATATTCCTCATATAAAGTTTCAGAAATATATTTTATTTCTGGAAGATTTCATTAATAAAAAGAATTACGTTGCAATGAAAGACGGCATACAAAGGGCGATAATCAGCTATTTTAGGAAAAGAAATAGAAAAAATATTCCAGTCAATTTAAATTAGTTTTTGAAATAGAGCAAAGTATTTTGCTTATTAGAAATTTAATCTATTAGCTTGAAATTGTAATTAAAACAAAAAAGACTCATGAAAAACATTTCATTTTAAAAAAGAATTATTTTAATCGTTTGAGCCCTGCGTTCTTGAACAATTTCAACCCTTCTGCATGAGCCGCTGAGTCAAAATTCGCAAATAATTGGTCTGCAATGTTTCACAGTCGATATAAACATAGCTACAAATGTTTACCCACCGTTCAACCAATGGCTAGACATTTAAGTCATTTTTCTCTACCACTGTTCAACCGGTGGCTGGCCATTACGTGAATTTTTCTCTTCCACCGGTAAAGCGGTGGGCAGGGCTCAAAGTGTTAAACCTTAGGTATCGCAGATTTTTGTAGGTGCTTATATATATATATATATATATATATATATATATATATATATATATATATATATATATATATATATATAAATTCCCAAGAGGATAGAATCCAGGTAGAACTCAATGTCCAGGACAGAGTAAGAATATAATATAAAAGGCTCAAACACTAATATTCCATGGTTATAATTTATTACATTGGAATCGTAATCACGATCCAATTCATCAGGCCTAAAAATTCATAAAAATGTTCTTGTATTTGTTGGTCTGATGATTCCAATGTAATAAATTATAATCATGGAATATTAGTGTTTGATCCTTTTATATTTATATATATATATATATATATATATATATATATATATATATATATATATATATATATATATATATGAGTATATATATATATATATGAGTATATATATATATATAGAGAGAGAGAGAGATAGAGATAGATAGATAGATAGATGGATGAAGATAACATAGAGGTGGTTTGGCAGAAGGATGCTGAGAATTCTGTGGTCGAAGCGTGTGAATAATGGGGAAGTTTGAATGAAAATGCAAACAGAATCTACACTTCTACTAAGACAGTTGAAATTTTAGGAGCACATAATGAGGGAAGAAGATTGGAATATTCGACAATCAGAAAACATAAAGCAGGCAAGACCTTTCGAGAAAACAGCGAGTTACCTCCATATTGAGCGTGTGTAAATCGACGTTCAGAAACAGCAGAGAGATGAGTAGTTAAAGAAAAACGTTTCTGAGATATATAAGGAAAAGGTAGATATAAAGAGCTACTATCACCTACGTCCTGAAGGGATACGACATATAATAGAAGAAGAAGAAAAGAAGGAGAAGAAAGGAGAAGAAGAAGAAAAAAGAAGAAGAAGAAAATAAGTAGAAGAAGAAGAAGAAAAAAGAAGAAGAAGAAAATAAGTAGAAGAAGAAGAAGAAAAAGGAGAAGAAGAAAAGAAGTAGAAGAAGAAGAAGAAAAAGAAGGAGAAGAAGAAGAAGAAAAGAAGAAGAAAAAATGAGAAGAAGAAGAAGAAGAAGAAAAGAAGGAGAAGAAAGAAGAAGAAGAAAAGGAAGAAAAGAAGGTGAAGAAGAAGAAGAAGAAGAAAGGAGAAGAAGGAGAAGAAGAAGAAGAAGAAGAAGGAGAAGAAGAAAGGAGAAGAAGAAGAAGAAGAAGAAAAGAAGGAGAACAAAGAAGAAGAAGAAGAAAAGAAGAAGAAGAAAAGAAGGAGAAGAAGAAGAAGAAAAGAAGGAGAACAAAGAAGAAGAAGAAGAAAAGGAGAAGAAAAGAGAAGAAGAAGAAGAAGAAGGAGAAGAAAGAAGAAGAAGAAGAAGAAGAAGAAGAAGAAGAAGGAGAAGGAGAAGAAAGAAGAAGTTGCACGAATAATGGTGTAATTCATTTATTTTCGACGATCATATTTTCTTCTTTGATTTTCGCCATTTTTCTTGTAAAAACTGCCTATACGATAAAAAAACTGCCTATACGATAAAAAAACTGCCTATACGATAAAAAAAAGCTGCCTATACGATGAAAAAAAATACAAATTTTGGCAAGCGAGTGTACTCCGTCTCGAAACGGATCGACAAATAACGGAATGGTCATTTGACCAGATTTGCTAACTGCAATGCGCCACCTATGCCAACCAATTCAATATGCACAGCAATTCTCTGAAGTAGCCATCTAGTCTCCCCAAAGTAGACATTCTGATCCTTCTCAGTCGATTCCAATTTAAAACACATATTCGCCTCCGTGGCATGACACTTGTATAGTCATTATACTGAATTTTACCACAGTATTCGTTATTGCCTAATTCTAGGAATACGGTTAAAAACTTGTCAGGAATCTTCCCATTTCCAACCGTACAAATTTTCTTGTTCTTCTATTTCTTCTTTCTCTTCTTCTATATCGTATACGTCTTATTATTATTATTATTATTATTATTATTATTATTATTATTATTATTATTATTATTATTCATCGTATTCTTCCTCTTCTTCTTCTTCTTCTTCTTCTTCTTCTTCTTCTTCTTCTTCTTCTTCTTCTTCGTCGTCGTCGTCGTTTTCCTCCTTTTTCTTATTATTATTGATCTTCATCGTTTTTTTTATTTTTCCTTTTATTATTATTAATGTTGTTGTTGTTGTTCATATCGTTCTTATTATTATTCATCGTGGCATACTTCTTCTTTTTCTTTCCTTCTTCTTCATTCTTCCTCTCCTTCGTTGTATTATTCTTCTTCTTTTTCTACTTCTTTTTCTTCGTCGTATCCTTCTTATTATCATTATTGATCTTCACCGGGTTTTTATTTTCCGTTTTATCATTATCATTCTTCTTCTTCTTCTTTTTCTTCTTCTTCTTCTTCTTCTTCTTCTTCTTCTTCTTCTTATTATTATTATTATTATTATTATTATTATTATTATTATTATTATTATTCATTTTGTTCTTATTATTATTCATCGCAGCATTCTTCTTTTTCTTCTACTTTCCTTCTCCTTCTTCGTTCTTCCTCTCCTTCATCGTATCCTCTTCCTCCTCCTTTTTCGTCTTCTTCTTCTTTGTCGTCGTCGTCTTCTTCTTTTTCTTCTTGTTCTTCTTCTCCTTCGTATTCCTCTTCTACTACTTCCGTTTTTTCCTTCGTATTATACTTTTTGTATTCTTTTCTCTTTTTCATTTCCTTTTCCCTCTTCAACTATGTCCCCTTCATTGTAAGCCTCTTCTTCTTTTTCTTTAACATGTGCACTTTCTGTGGATCCCGGATGCACAATTTCAGGTGTTATATTGCAATTTAAATAGCACCATGCACTATCCCTTAATTTTGTGGGGACCACAAGAAATGACTTCCTACTTTCAACAAAGGTGTTTGTGCGAAAGGGAACCCATCGGCCCCGGCCAATATCTGGATTAGACTCGCCTCATCGCATTCCCGTGTCGATAAACGCTACCCGCACGGGTCCAAAATTGATATCATGCCATCTATGAATTTGCTAATGTAACAATTATTGAAAGTTTCTACTGCAATATACGTTCCATTCTTCGTTAGCATCTCATTCTTTTAGCCTTGTCTCAGACTAAGATAAGTAAAATAGGTATACGAATGAATGTTATCAAAGAAAGACGCAGCTATGGTGATTGATGATATTTTTTTCTGAGTGCAATCATACATTGTGATATTCTCCGGGAATAATGTAAACAATAGTCGTGCGCTCGAAAAAAAAAGAACAATTGATGCGGGTTTGAAAAAAGCGTGTAATGGTGAATTAATACGGATAAAGCGTAAAGTATGTTAGTGTGTGCCGGTTAAGATGGCTCATGAAAGTTTAAACAAAACGGACTAAAGAAAGGAGTGTGCTCACAATGGATAATTCCAAAATACCGCACTCACAGAAAAAATATTCCTATTCCAAACAAAGAAGAAATACAGGCTAATTCTATTACAAAAAATTGAATAATTCTTTATCAGAATAAGATAGAAGGCCGTATTTTTACTGTATATATATATATATTTGAAGAATAAAGAAAACACAGAAAAAATCAAATTAAAAAATAACAGCTATTGATGAACTAGCTAACTTCGAGAAAGATATTCTGGGCATTATAGACATCAAATTCGCAAAGGTTAAAAGCAATTTTCAAAAACTGTTAACTGCTGAATTAAAAAAAATAAAAAAGTAATAAAAGTCTCTAATTAAAAGACAAAGAATACCATGGACTCGGAAAATAAAAGTTAATGGTCAGAGTTGAATTAGGTCAGGAAACTGTAGTATTAAAAAGTGCTCACTACACGTGTGAATAAAATAATAATAAAAATAAATAACATGTCGACCCTTTAACTTCAAAAATTAGAAGATCACTTTATTCCTCTGCATTTGTTTCAACCTTATGATATCCTCAGGCAATTGACCTCCCAACGCTTAATGTAAAAACAAAAAGAACTAACGAACGCTATATTATTTTTTATTAATAAATAAACAAACGCACGACGTTGGGTGTGATAGAAAGAGAAGAGAAAAATACGAAGAAGGAAGAAAAAGGAGGAGGAGCAGGAGAGAAAAAGCAATGGTATTATCGGTGTAGGGGTAATTGTAATTTACATACACTTTGTTATCCAGCCTCATATGAGCTTAAGAGGATTTTTTTGTATGTATGCAACGGCTCATGGTTTCGGATCTATGGTTCAAAAGGTCTTGGATCCTGAAATTTTATTACTGCAATTTTTTTGTGTTATCAGTGGTTGCAAATGTTATTTTGGTTATTATAAGGATTCGCCTTTTTTTTAAAAAATCATCCAGCTTATAATATGTTCCCTGCTATATATGTTTTTCGTTTAGATTCCACACATGTTTAGCTAGATTGATAGAGCTCCTAAATTTACTAGTTTGAATGACGACCAGTGATTGTACCATCTTCGTTTGAAAGTATCTTCAGCATATATTCTATGTACGTTTCATCCTGATAAATCAATATCTATTCCAGCTATTATTATAGTAATTTAGAAACAATAATAAACAAAACACCAGGAATTTCAAAAGTAACGCGCAGCAGAATATTGTTAACACTAGAAATCTACAACAGCGGGGATATAACGGAAGACCTCAGCAGATCTATCTTCGTAGCTATGCCTAAGAAACCAGGCGCAAACGAATGCGAACTCCACCGAACAATAAGCCTGATGAGCCACGCGACAAATCTGATCATCCGTATTCTAATGGACGGAGCGCGCAGCAGAATCAACCCAGAGAGAGGACAGGAACAGTGTGGGTTCGTTAAAGACACTGGAACAAGGACATTCATGCCGAGAATGTTAACAAAAAGAGCGATACAGATGCAGAAGGACGTGTACCGATGTTTCATAGACGACGCCTTCGACAAAGTCTGCAACAAGGATCTGATAGAACTGCTCAGCAACCTCGATATATTTGGGAAAGATATCAGAATAATCAAGAGCGTATACTGGAAGCAAACAGCATGCACGCGCATAGGTCCAGTGAATATACAAAAATAGAAAGGGGCGTAAGGCAAGGATGCGTCTTCTCACCCGACCTGTTCAACCTATACAGCGAGGCAATTCTGTAAGAATTGGAAAGCCTACCGGGATTTAGCATTTGCAGCCACAATCTTAACAACATTAGATTCATGATAGTAGACACGGAAAAGAAATAAAAAAAAACTCCTACAGAAGATAGCGAAGGCGAGCGATAAGAAGGGACTAATCATAAACTACAAGAGAGAATGCATGGTCATTAGTAAGAGGATGAGCCCAAAATGCGATTTGAAGATCGGGAACACAAGAACCACTTAGACGCGGAAGTTTATCTGGGAAACGTCTTGACAAAGGACGGTAAGTGCGACATTGAGATCCGTAGACTTATTGGGATGACCAAGGACACAATCCAAAAGTTGGGCAGAGTATTGCAAGACAGGAGGATTTCTTTGGTAACAAAGAAAAGATTACTGAGCTGTTACGTGGCATCTGTCCTTCTGCACGGCAGACGATTTCCTCAAAGATGAAGAAGAGACTCGAGGCGACAGAGATGTGGTTCTACAGAAGGATGCTAAGGATACCATGAACCGAGCGTGTGAGCAACGATGAGGTCTTAGAGAGGGTGTAAACAAGGAGGCTTATACTTAACATCAGAAAGAGGAAGCTGAAGTTTCTGGGACACATAATTAGGAAGGAGGGACTGGAGAATCTGATACTCACGGCTCCAATAGAGGGAAAGATAGAAAATGGAAAACAACGCGTGACATACCTGGCGGACATAAGCAAGTAAATGACAGAACGTGGTCTGTGGGAGGAAGCTGAGAGACGGAACTTGTTATGAGCTGCAAGGAATAGAGTGAGGTGTAGAGCCATGATCGCCTACGTCCTGAATGTACATGACAGATAAAAAGAAGAAAGAAGTAAGTTATGCAACTGCAAAAATAAAAGTAGATGTCCGTTAAATGGAGTTTGTAACACTGAAGCAATAAAGCAGAATACATCTGGACACTTAACTCCCCAGACTTCAACCCCCTTGATTATTATGTGTGGGACGCAGAGACCAAAAGATTCCTTGTAACACCAAAGATGAACTGAAGGCAAGGACTATGGCAACATTCACCAACTTAAACAAGGAGACGGGCCAGAAAATTTGCAGGAAATTCCCAAGTCGTCTGGAGGCCGTGGTTGAAGACAATGGCGATTTTATTGGATAAGTTTACTCTTTAGTATTTCAAGATATTTTTGTGTAATTTTGGTAAATATATCTGTTAAAATTAAATGTCAATATTATTTTCATTTTTGGCGTCATTTAGACGTTAACTTCTCCATCGCACCCTGTATATTTACTGCAGATTTGAGAATTCTCTTAGGTAGATCGGTAATATAAAGCAGGGTGAGGGTAGGACCGACGAGAGACTGAACCTAGGCCATGGCGTTAATTTGGATTTTGATGAAATTTTAAAAGCAATTTCCCGCAAATCACTGGAGAATGAGCAATGTTGTTAGACCCAGTACAATCTATCATATGCCTGTTGACCATGTCCAACATAGTCTATGAATATAGAATACAGCGCAGTACGTAATCTGTTTAATGAAACAACGTTAATGATTAACACTCACGAGTCAGACACTCTACTGAATTTGACTATATCGCCGATACCACCAGTAGCTGTTCCGTAATTCGATATCAAAGGCTGGCAGTGCATATTCGGGAAAACCATGACCGGCTTTATACACGTTGCATTGGATATTTTGAGGCTTCTGATTGGTTAACTCTTCTATTGGTGAACTATAAAATGAGTCAGCTCATTTTGGTTGGCTCACTAGTATACCAGGGTACACAAAATCTCCAACAATGCCGACAAAATTGAAAAGATAGGAAAAATCAGTAACCTCAGTGGTTTTGATTCCACACGCTTTTAGCGAATAGAACAAGGCGGTTCGTTTGTCCAACAGATAAATAACCCGTTCCGGGTGATGATAAATAGATTCCATACGATAATGTTAAACAGAAGCCGTTGATTGATAAGGATGAATCCCCAAAATCGACACCAAAAGATGAGATCAATGGAAAGTATGAGAAGATTGTGCATATTATAGGGTCCTCTAGCTTTTACTTATTTGTCTTATTTAAAAGCAGGGAAGCGACAAATATACATTTGTACGTCAAGCGGCAGCAATGTATCAGTAAATGTTTGGCTGAAAAGCTTCCAAAGCTCGTCAATAGAAAAAATGCTCTTTTGCACCATGACAACGGAAAGCTGCAGTTAGCAAGGATAACCGAAGGAAAGGAATGGTGAACTTTGTTTTTCTGTTCTCTCCGAACAGATATATTTATTAGATTATTACATTTTTCGATTTCCGCAAAACGCTTAAATGGGGAAAAATTCTCTCATATAAACAGGACTGAAGAGTTCGTCGAAAACCCTTTTTTTTGTTGCAGCAAATCTCATGGAATTTTACCAAAAAGTAACACAAGAACTGTCTGAATGTTGGCAAGAAGTCATTGTAAATAATGGTAACTATATATAATTGAATGAAAAGTAAATCTACTTTATTCTACTTCTTCTTAAAAAGAAGTAAAGTCGATAATAAAGTCGATATTAAGACGATAGGAGATACAGTGGATTAATGGTAGGCGACTCGAATTATGGAATCAGAGAGCCGAGTTCGAATTCCGGTTTTCATTTCATTCACATATGTACTATGAATCCACCTCGTCCCCCAGTTATGGGTTAATTAATAATACTTATATTACTAAATCTTTATTATCTCAGAAATAAAACTCTTTGAATCTAAACTGTAAAAGCTTGATAAGCTGTAGAAAACGACTCAATCAATCAACTCTGTCGAACTCTGTCCTCCGCATAATATGTCGATGGCATTCTCAGCATTAGTCTGTAGAACCATATCTCAGCAGAGAGATTCCTTCACTGCCATATTGAACACTAGATATTACTCAGCGGTGCAGCACTCTGTTTTAGAGTGAGGAATTGGAGTGCCGAGTTCGAATTCCGGTTGAGTATATTTCATTCACGTATGTGCTATGAATCCACCTCGTCCCCCAACTATGGGTTAATTAGTAAGACTTATATCACTAAATCTTTATTATCTTAATCAATCAACTCTGTCGATCTCTGTCCTCTGCATATACTGTCCATGGTATTCTCAGCATTAGTCTGTAGAACCACATCTAAGCAGAGAGATTCCTTCACTGTCATATTGAACACTAGATATTACACAGCGGTGCAGCACTCTGTTTTAGAGTGAGGAATCGGAGTGCCGAGTTCGAATTCCGGTTGAGTTTATTACATTTACTTACGTGTTAATACAATATGGAAATGGTATGAATCCATCCCTCCGTTCTTCCAAACTATGGATAAATAGCAGGGAAGATTGGATAAACCTTGGCTGGCAATGAGTCTACGGGAGGGAAACTCTGAATTCAATCCACCTGCAGCCTTGTAGGTGGTACATATTCACGCAAAGGCAAGAAGAATTTAACTTCAAAAACAAACCTAAACATCCCCGGTGCAAAAGGAACCAGTATGACATTAGTCTGCCATGAATGTCACCATGAACCACATTTGTCAGATGGTATGAGAGTGCTGAAGATATCGGCGCTATAAATGCTCTCCCTGAATAATATGAATTCGATAAACACATACGGAAAAGAAATAAATGCTGAATTATGTGTATGTTCGTGAAAAGGTGATATCTGCTTATTGTTTATAAAAGATGTGCGAATTAGGTTTTAGCTTTCAAACATATTTTGGATGTTTTTAGGCCATAATGTCTAATACTGATTATGTTTGATTTGGGACATGAAGTTATAAGAGGTTTGGTTTGGTTTGTTTTACGGTATATCAACCTCAATGGGTCATTTAATACAGATAATTTTTTTTTTGTCAAAAATCTATTTCTGTTAATATTTTATCCTCAAGAATGTATAGTATTATCAGAGGCCGTGCTGTTGGAAAGTAGTTTATCGGCATACCAAGGACGCAGATGTAGTTAATCGTCATACCCAGGACGGGGATGTAGTTATCGTCATACCCTGGACGTGGATGTAGTTTATTGTCATACCCAGGACGCGGATGTAGTTTATGGTCATACCCAGAACGCGGATGTAGTTTATCGTCATACCCAGGACGCGGATGTAGTTTATGGTCATGCCCAGGACGCGGATGTAGTTTATCGTCATACCCAGGAGGCAGATGTATTTTATCGTCATACCCAGGAGGCGCATGTAGTTTATGGTCATACCCAGGACGCGGATGTAGTTTATGGTCATACCCAGGACGCGGATGTATTTTATCGTCATACCTAGGACGCGGATGTATTTTATCGTCATACCCAGGACGCGGATGTAGTTTATGGTCATACCCTGGACGCGGATGTAGTTTGTGGTCATACCCAAGACGCGGATGTAGTTTATCGTCATACCCAGAACGCGGATGTAGTTTAGGGTCATACCCAGGACGCGGATGTAGTTTATGGTCATACCCAGGACGCGGATGTAGTTTATCGTCATATCCAGGAGGCGGATGTAGTTTATCGTTATACCCAGGAGGCGGATGTAGTTTATCGTCATACACAGGGGGCGGATGTAGTTTATGGTCATACTCAGGACGCAGATGTAGTTTATCGTCATACCCAGGACGCGGATGTAGTTTATCGTCATACCCAGGAGGCGGATGTAGTTTATCGTCATACCTAGGACGCAGATGTAGTTTATCGTCATACCCAGGACGCGGATGTAGTTTATCGTCATAGCCAGTAGGCGGATGTAGTTTATCATCATACCCAGGACGCGGATGTAGTTTATGGTCATACCCAGGACGCGGATGTAGTTTATCGTCATACCCAGGACGCGGATGTAGTTTATCGTCATACCCAGGACGCGGATGTAGTTTATCGTCATACCAAGGACGCGGATGTAGTTTATCTTCATACCCAGGACGCGGATGTAGTTTATCGTCATACCCAGGAGGCGGATGTAGTTTATGGTCATACCAAGGACGCGGATGTAGTTTATGGTCATACCAAGGACGCGGATGTAGTTTATCTTCATACCCAGGACGCAGATATAGTTTATCGTCATACCCAGGACGCGGATGTAGTTTATCGTCATACCCAGGAGGCGGATGTATTTTATCATCATACCCAGGATGCGGATGTAGTTTATGGTCATACCCAGGACGCGGATGTAGTTTATCTTCATACCCAGGACGCGGATGTAGTTTATGGTCATACCCAGGACGCGGATGTAGTTTATCGTCATACCCAGGTCGCGAATGTAATTTATCGTCATACCCAGGAAGCGGATGTAGTTTATCGCCATACCTAGGAAGCGGATGTATTTTACCCCCATACCCAGGACGCGAGTGTAGTGTATCGTCATACCCAGGAGGCGAGTTATAAGAGATATTTATTTGGCGTGATATTTTTTTTCTTTTAAATATATAATGCTTAGTTAATATATTATCATTATTTTTAATATATAATATTTCTAATAGGGAAGTTTCGACTTAGTGATCTGAGTGACACTTTTACGCTTTCATGTATGCAATTAACTGTCGTGTAGTTAATTAAAAGAAAACTAATAAAAATATTGGTTGATTCGTTTTCTGTAGATTATCCACCTTTTGCGGGTTATTTAAAGCCAGAAAATATTTTTAGATTTTTAGAATTTTTTAGAGATAATATTGTTTTACTGATGCGTGGGTAAGTGAATATAACGAACACAAGTGGAATTTGAACTCAGATTAACAATTCCGAGTGATTCCCTATTAGACCACCATCAACACATCCAAACTTACAACACCTTGTATTTACAAGTGGTCACCCATCTAGATATTGTCCAGGATCGAAAAATACTTATATACTGATAAACAATGCGTATTATTTAAGGAAGAACTGCGTCTAAATAAAGGATATATGCAAGAAATTAATGGATTTTATTATAGTCAGACATTATTTCATATACACGTGTTTAAGTGGGCATCTCAAGGTTTTAATCAGGGTAAATTCACGTCTACCGGTCTGTGCATTCGAGAGTCTTAATAGAGAAGATTACTTTGTTGTAAGTTTCGAACTTGCATCCCCTTATAAGGAAAAACAACCCTTCCCAGGGGCTTTAGACAGCACAGCACGGAAATCTTTCAAAGTCCAAGAAAATTCGTTTTCTTTTAAGAAAAACGCACGGTTCGTTTTGGATAATTCTAGGCTCATGTCTGCTAATTTTATTTTGGTAACTGAAACGGAAACAAAATATTTTTTAAGGAATAAAGCTTATTTTTAGTCCGACATTATTTCTGATTTTTTATAAACGGCGTATGTAATGGATATAGTTGCGTTTGTGTAGGCATCATTTCGATTTTAAAGAGTATAAATTCACGTCTACCGGTCTGCGAGTATGAATAAAGACCACCGGAAGACAACGATTCATTATTAAGTCTCTGGAATGCACAAACTGATAGACGTAAATTTACTCTGTTTTAAAATCCGTGGATGCCTACTAAAATACGTGCTATCCATTAAATATCCTATTATGATATGATTTCGCACGACCGTTATGCCTTGCCAATACCTCGTAAATAATGGACTATTCGTTTTGATCTCGAGGAAAGAAGGGAAAAGACGCTTCTTGGGTGAAAAATCGAAAGAAAGAAAGAAAGAAAGGAAGGAAGAAAGAAGGAAAGAAAGAAAGAAAGAAAAAAGAAAGAAAGAAAGAAAGAGGAGGAAACAGAAATGTTTAACTGCTGTTTCAGTGAAATGGAAAAAAAGTTGTCAATTTCAATTTCTTTTCATTTGTACCCCCTTACTTCTTAAAATAAGCAGAAGCATTCATATTTATGTTTGTTATTCCAATATATTGTTAAAGTTATTAAGCTCAAATATTTAACGATAATATTTATTTTACTAATTGTACAAATAGGACACAGATCCAAAAGGGGGAAAGGTGAAAATGATGGTCTTTTTCCGTCTTAACATTAAACTTAGCTAGCCGCAAACACCGACACAAGCATAAAAAACAATATTCCTTTCACCAAAACAACACATTCTTACTTACCATTCTTACCTCATACATCATAATGCCTCAGAAACTCTATGAAGGCCTAACTAGTCCAATATATACAATTTATTGTCTGGGGGGGGGTGAATAAAATAGCAATGAAAAATCTAAAAAAAACAATGAATATTTATAAATGTGTACAAAACTATATACAAAGTTTTGTTAGTAATAAAACCCCGCACCAAGCCCTAACTGTGGCAGTAACATCAGTTCACTGAACGAAAACAATGCGGGGCTTTAAAAAATATAAAACATACATACAACCCAAACACTCATTCAAACACACACACATTCAAACACAAAAACCATTACGAAAGTCACAACCGAAAGACGCCCATCACCCACCAGATAACTGACATCACAATCCACCTAAAGATGGGAGGGATGGGGAATTAAACCAAAAGAAAAAAAATAAGGACAAAAACTAAAAGGGGCCAATGAGCATACACACCCTAGCTAAGAGAAAAAACTAAAAAAAAAAAAACGACCTACACTATTTAGGGGAGGGTTGCCAATGTTCAACCCGGCAAAGGCAATATCCTCCTAACCAGCCTCAAAATGCCACTCTAAGTCAACACCTTTTTCTCGGCAGAGACGCGCAAGACTCACCGACCTTTCACCAAATTCCAATAGATGGAGTCGTTTCCTTTTCGTCATGATCTTGACTTTAAACTGATACTTAAAGAACATGATCAGTTGGGAAAAGGTAAACTTCTCGGTCCCATGGAATTCCTTCTGTCTCGTCGTACATGTCACAAATCGCATGACCCCCAGTAAGCAAAGGAACACATAGTGCTCCTCAGCCTTAGTCAACGGCGGTACTATATTGCTAAAGAGGAAACAGGCGTAGAGGACAAAGAACTTTCCGCGCAGCATGCGAACCATGATGTCTTCAACAAACTTGCACAACGAAGCTACGACACTACAAAGAAAAAAAGGCGTGACCTAGGGTCTCCACCTCCCCACTGCAGCGAACGCAGTTTGCCGACTTTGCCAAACCCGCCGAACGAAATCTTTTGGCGACCCAGAGGGCCCCTGGAATCATGAGCCAGGTGACTGATGCCTCAGAGTTAGTGAGACATTTCAACCCGGGCGCCCAAGGGCATATGCAGCGAGCCTCCCACTTCGTCAGACCGAGCTCGCCTATCAAAACATCCTGAACGTTCCCCCTAACTAACACCTGATATAATGCCTTACGGGACAATGGCTGGACGTCGTGGAAGCCATCCTTCTTCCGTAAGAGTTGCTTGAGGGCAAGCCGACATTCGTGATAGAAGGAGCCGTCGCTTCGAGGTGAACGGCCGGCCTCTTCCTCACACGAGCGCACACTTCTCAAATATTTAACGATGTCATAGGGGAATTTCTACAGATATTTTATTCTCCTTGAACGAGCCATGTGTTGATTTAATCATTAAGAATTAAGATACATCAGAATTTTAAAATAGGAAAACCGTGAAATATTCACGGATTAAAACTAGACATGACTAAATGCTTTACAATTTCTACGTTTCCAAAAACGGTAATGACCATCTCGACTAAAGTACAAAATGTGGATGTGCGGCTGGCGCAAAAGTTTCATGCAAAAAGGAAAATCGGCGTGCTCAGTTCAAAGCCTGCCAGAGTCTATTCCATTCACTTCGTATTTATGCCTTTGGTAAAGACATGAATCCTTTCTTCTCAAGTTACAGAGTAAATAGGACGGCAGAATAGGCTTTCATGCCTTGGATGACAGCCAGTCTAGGAGAAGAAAAACTCCCAAGTCAAAACGTGCGTCCTCTATTTTGTGCTAATAAATATTGGTCAATTATTTCACTTGAATTTCAATCTTGACTGATACACATATACGCGATACATATTTAGCTATACTCGAACCAGGAAAACGTGTATAGATATGTAATATAAATTACCAATATTTACTTATCGTCTAATAAGTTGCTATTGATTCAAATTTAAACGACAAATCATTACCTATTCCAGAGCTCAGTAAATGCTTATAAACTCTAATTTAATATTAGAGTTTATAAGCCGTTATTACCAGTATTTATCTTCCCAGGTATGAAGTAAATGCTTGTAAATTCAAACATGAAAGATCATGTTTTACCTATCCAAAAACGGAGTAAATATTTATGAACTCTTATTAAAAAAATAATATTTACCTATCTCTGAACAAAGAAAATGCTTATAGATACGAATATCGTCACAGAAGGGCTCATCTCAACTTGAAATAAGCCAGTTAAATTTGACATGTCGTAAAATCGATCCACGCAACTCATCATCAGAAGAATACACCAACGGAAAATAATCCAAAATATCAATGAAAAAAGAAACGGAAGAGGTGGAGAAACATTTGACAGAATTTCTCCAACTAGATTATACCACGTAGGGGAAAAAAGCGACCGTAGCGATAAACATGTTTATGAAGAGGTTACCTGAAAATAAAAAAAATGAGGTCTCTTGTTATCGTGATATGTTTTTAAATAGAAACATATATATATATATATATATATATATATATATATATATATATATATATATCAGAATGTAACGCGATAAAATTTGGATGGCAACGGTTATATTCTTAGAGGAAATTGTTGTTTGATTCAGTATGAAAAAGATGTGCACCAGTGATGAATGCACTGGTGGGCTGAAATCAATTCGCTGAAAACTTTGGGAGATTCATAAAAGCAAAGAAAAGAATAACGTTTTTGATTTACGTAGCGAGCCCGGGGTCAAAACCATATTTTGAGTCAGCTCGGAAGTTAGATCTTTATTCTGAGGGAGAGCAAGTATCCAAAAAATCGGGACTCCATCTTATAATCCATATATTTTCTTACATGTTGCTTACCATCTGCTGGTTTAAAGAACGGCTCTAAAAAATGAAATAGACACATGCTCTTCATTGCTTAATACAGTATAACACAGCCGGCCTGGTTCAATCCTGGGTTAATCCCACACTGATCAGCATTGGCGCCGGTCAACTGATCGTTATCATCTGTTGACTTCTTCGTTCCTTCATCTGCTCTGCCCACGTTGTGTTCTTTGATCGTAGTGCAGTGAAGATCGAATTCTTCGTTCGCACTTAGGCACTGAATTGAATTGGCGGAGACGTGCTATGGAAAAGAAAAAAATGCTTCCCTCGGTGCAAATACAAATATCATAACAAATAACGAAAAAGGGGGCTGGTTTAATTATCAGTTTGTTCATATAATCGTTGATACAACAAAATTAACCCTCTTGTCTACTCTCTAGCGTGACACTGTATCTCTTGCTTCTAAACCTTGGAGCGGATTAAACATTCACACGAGATGTTACGTCGGGCAACCTTTGCGGCAGGTCACGTTGGGTTCATCAGCTCCTTCATTCGCTCTTGATTCGTCTCGGCCTTCTCCAACAACTCCTACTGTCAAATTAAACCGATCGTTCGGTTTATATGCATTTCGCCCAACTCTGACTACCTCTCAAAGCTCATTACGTATTCCTCAGTTAATTCTTTTTTTTTTTCAACTCTAAACAAAGCAGCCTGGTATTTCAATAAACTTTTTTTCCACATTTCTCAAGAATAGGTTGTTTTATCAATCTATAATTTTTCCCGCCATCACATTTTAAAAAATATTTCTAAGGAATTTCATTTTGCTTGTCGAATTCCTATGGATTCTTTTTGCTTGATGAAAAATTCGACCCAATTTCAAACTCCATTGTAAACATTTTTCATTTTACTTTAATTTGGTCCTCGGACGATCATGACCTTCAAATACCAACACTATCGATATCAAAAACAAAATTACTTCAAATATTTCTTCTGTTTTACATTCGAGCCTTTTTCGTGGACTCATAACAATTCTAATGTGCGTTTCTGTTTATCAGGAAAAAAAACTAATTTTTTCTTCGCTTCATATTTCTCTTCTTGTTTCTCACTTTGACGTTATCTTGTTTAACGGTTTCAACCCTTTCAATACTGCACTTCTACACAGGTTTTTCTCGTGAACCATTTTTATCCTAATTCCAAAACTACAGAGTCACGATAGTGACACCTTCATTTCAACTCCGACCAGCGGTCCTTTATAGCGTCGCAAATCACCGGACCGTAACCCAATAGAGCATGCATTACATATCCTCGGGAAAAGACTGAAGGAAGACGCCCCCTAAAGATAAGAACTGAAAGAGGTTGCATTAAATATCTGGAAAAGCATCACAAATGAGCAATGCAACAGCTTATGCATGTTAATGGGTTGCAGGCTTGAAGCTCTTTTTGCAAGCAAGTGTTATGCAAACAAATATTAAATGTTATTTACTTTAAAGTCTGTCTATA
>OZ038498.1:17692260-17702260 GCA_964036315.1 Acanthosepion esculentum | reverse complement strand
TTCGTTGTATCAGTTAATAGTTACATTTGAAAGCGGGGTTATGTTTAGGGATGGGTAGGGATGTATCTTTTAACAAATTCTGACATCCGCTAAATTCATGTCATCTGGGGTTTTTTCTAACGGCAAAAATTCTTATGGTATTTTTTCTATTTGTATATTTAAAGATTTTGAGGGACTGTTTAGGCTAGAATATGTTTTATCCACTTTTCTAAAAAAATATTTTTAATATTTAATATACTATACTTCTTATTAAAACCAAATAAATGTATTAGAATTATTTACATTATTTAAAATTATTTATTCTTATCAAGTATAAGTAAATATTATTTTATTTTATGTAAACTTTATGACCATGACGGCAAAGGTGGTTAAATTATTTCACTAATTCAGTAAACTTTTATTTATAAATTTAGTAATATAAATGTCCCCATGTATGTACAAAGGACATTTAATGTTCAATATTATATTCTAACTTATTAATTTCATTTGACTTTAGGTGTTCACTTGGATTCTTTTCAGTATTTGAATTGCTTTGAGAGAGGTGTTATGGTTAGAGTACGTTTTATTTAATTACAATTTTAAAAGATGTTTAGGTTAGAATCTGTTTTATTTAATTTCAATTTTAAAACATTTTTTAAAAATCCTATTTTACAAATTTAAATTTGTAAAGTAGAAAGTAAAAAATCCCTGCTTGTTAGTAGCAGTGAACTACAGGAGTGAATGACTGTTTCTGAAGAAAGTGAAATATATCTCTAGTTTACATTTGTTTTTTATCGTTAATTTTGTCAGTCCATGTGTTGGTCAAACGACCTCTTTCAAGTTGATTTTAAGATAGAGAATGGGAAATTCCTGCCTTTAATAATTCCCTCATTGGTCCTTTTGTAGGTCTATTGGGATGTCTGTGTTAAGTGTGTGTTATCTTTTAGTTCTATGGGAGTGTGTATGCGTATATATAAGCATGGGTATGTGTATAAGTGTGAGAACCCAACAACCTCTGCAAGCTTGTCTTTCTTGTGTGGGTGAGAATGTGGGTAGACTTATGGAATTATATATTAATTCTATCTATATTTTAAATTTGTGGTTAAGAACGCCTGGACGAAGTCAGTATATATATATACATATATATATATATATATATATATATATATATATATATATATATATATATATATATATATATATATATATATATATATATATACCCATATATATATATATATATATACCCAAGTTTAGGATTGGTATATATATATATACCCAAGTTTAGGATTGGTATATACTTTTGTCGTGATTTTATAACATATTTATGTTGTAATATTCAAATAAATAATTATATATATATATATATATATATATATATATATATATATATATATATATATATGCATATATATATATATGCATATATATATATATATGCATATATATATGCATATATATATGCATATATATATGCATATATATGCATATATATATATATGCATATATATATATATATATGCATATATATGCATGCATATATATATATATATATATATATATATATATATATATATATATATATATATATATATGCATATATATATATATGGAGAGAGAGCGCATGGCGTATCAAATGTAAACAAATGACGTCACACATTATGAAATGGACAAAGTCCGACAATTATTTAAGACATTTTTATGTTTTTTTTGTTTGTTTTTTTTGTTTTTAGGATTGATTTCTTTTTTATTTTACTTATTTAAGCGCTGATAATTTATTGAACAAAGTAACTAATAATAACAAAACAAAAGTCATTGAAACAAAGCAAATTCAATCGACCAATGATGACAATTCCAGAACAACGTAACTATAAACAATTTTTTCTATCCTCTGCCAGCCGCTATGATGGAGAAAGCATTACCTCGAACCGTCGCCAGTGAGACACGCTGCAAGAGCCACTCCGTTTCGCGAGGCTCGTTCCTTAATCGAGACGCAATCGCGCCAATCCTCCGAAGGAACACCATCGAACGAGGGCCAATAACCCCTGAAGTCTCCACTGGCACAGGAAAAAAAAAATCTATCAACAAGAGAAGAATATTTAGCTATTTTTTTTTATGTTTATACATTTTTTTTATATATACAAAATCAGTAAAATCGACCTTGCTAACCAAACGATCCTTTGCAGCTCATTCGGTTAAGAGACGTCAGGCTATATGACGGTTCCGTGTAGGATAAAGATTCGATTCCTGTCGGAGGACGAATATTTTCTATGAGAATTTCTCGGTCGGTAAATGTTATTAATACTGTTTATTATAAAATAGAGCATTTACTTAAATATTTGTATCTATAAAATGAATGTATAAACAAATATATATATATCAAGTTGTATGGATATTTGTTTCTATCTCTGGGTTTCACGCTTTTGACGGGTTATATATCTTATATCTGCATGTATTTATGCATTAAATCTGTGTCTATGTTTATTCGTGAGTGGCTTTATATACGTATGTTTGGCGAAATGAAAGAGAAAGCGAAACATCTTAACACCACAAAATTGAACACGCTATTTCTGTGCAAGGACAGATGTTATTTTGTGTAGATTTGACGAAATTTCTCATATAGAAAAATAAATAAAATAAAATGAATAAGAAATCCCTTACGTGTTAAATATGCCCAGAAGTATCTATGTTTTTCAATGTTTCGGTAAATCATATATATACATACATACACGTAAGGGATTTCTTATTTATTTTATTTTATTTATTTTTCTATGCGAGAAATTTCGTCAAATCTACACAAAATAACATCTGTCCTTGCACAGAAATAACGTGTTCAATATATATATATATATATATATATATATATTGCAACGCACATTTTTTGATTATTTTTTCCGTTTTTTCTTGCGTCTGTTAATTTTATCTGAGTAATATTTCCTTCCAGTTTTTCAAACACTAGATTGATAAATAAATAAGCACTCTAAAATACGATTCTTATTTTGATCTCTATAGATCTACATCTACCCCTCACTATCACGAAATGCATAACCTCTTGTGGTCGTAGGAGCAGCGAGTTCGAATTCCGATGAGTACATTGCATTCATTAATGTGCTTGGGAAAGGTATCAATACAATTTTCTGCCCACACCACAACCAACAAGCTATGGATAAATGTCTGGGTCATATAGCCTTGGTTAGCAACCTTTATAATTGATGGGAAAAAAACACCGAATTTTTAACTAGCCAAAAGCGATTTGGGCTCTGTCAGACTATCTTGCCCAGGAGTCATCACTGCCTCTTCAGCGTCACTAAGTGTATGCATTGTTTCGTGAGATCTTGACAGTTACATCTTCAGCAATTATATTTCTCTCGCTTCCAATATTTTTGTTAGCGATTTGTGCCGTCCATTTTACACATCGTCATTTCTATTTGAAAGAAATGTCTCAAAAGAAATATTGAACATGGAAATTATAGGAAATGTCGAAGTCCGAAACAACCAGAATCACATAGAATGACGAAAGAAGATGATTTGAATGGAAAATGAAGCAGAATTATTCCTCTGATGAAATAGTTGAAGTACACTCTAACAAAAGACTGGAAGAGACTTGAAGCAACAAAAACATAGGACAGAACTGTAAAATCCGTTCTGCTATATGGAAATGGATGCTGGATATATAATCCAAGTTGATCCTAGTAATATAAAAATATTTGAACTGACCCACAAAAAAGAGCTCCCTGTATGTTATTTAATTTATACAGAGCAGTATAATTAACAATCAAACAAATGCTTTTACTTCATATGGGAAATGGACTATTTCAGCAGACGACGAAAATGGTTGTCTGTCTTTTCAACCCCGGTGTGGAATTAAATAAAGTTCATGTCTGTAAGGTTAGAGGAAGAAGGGATGTAGCAGTTAACTGCGAGAAATTCAGATTGGAATCTAAAGTGTCAACTTAAACTTAAACTTGCCGAAAACTCCTAAAACAGAGTTTACACTTTTCACTCTTTCGGTCAGGCGCTCGGCACGAAACAGGGGTTAAAGAGAGTGGTAGGTATCTATCTTAAAGGGAAGGAGCTTTATTTTTTTTTAAAACACAGAATATTAACTTTATGATGAAAATTGGGGATATTAGAAGTAAACACAAATTTTTAACTTAATTTTAAATTGAAGAATAAATTAAAAACGAACCCAAAATAAATTTAAGTATATATATATATATATATATATATATATATATATATATATATATATATATATATATATAAAGAGGCGTAAGGGGTTAATGGAAAGAGAGTTAGGGAAATATTGTAAGTAGATGAAAGTTTATAAATTATAAGTAATATAGTATAAAAGGTTTTAGAGGGGAGAAGAGTGACTTAGTGTAGCAAAATAAGGCAAAATTCCACCGTGGAAATTAGAATTAGTTTTCGGTTTATTATGCTGACATTTGAAGAGTTAGAGGAGATGGGAGTCTGGGGATGATTTTGAGTAGCTAATTAAGTCAAAACTATCTTATGAAAATTTGAATTTGTTTTCTTGTCGATATTTAAACATTAATTCATTCCTCTGATTTAATTGTTGGCTTTCATTAGTTTATTTTATTATTTTAATTTTTCTTCTAAGCATAAATCACACCTATCTTAAGATTATTTGGAATTTTTGCAGAACCTATAAGTTTCAAAACTATCGTTCGGTTTAAAATTTAGACCTTCATTTCCCCAAATTTTTTTGAAAGAGTTGTTTGGTGTTTAAGTTTAGGGTAGAGAATGAAGGTTTATGGCTATACAATCCTTGTTTCCATTACCCTCTACTGGACAATTATCTTTCGATCTACAACTACAGGAGGTTTCGATACTAGGTTTGTTGTCGGTTACAACTACTCCTTTACTAAATTATTAACTCTGCATTATGTTCACCAATAGCGAACCAAAGGTACAAGGCGTCATTTTCAACAATGGCAAACATCTAATGTCAAGTGAAAATAAATATCAGAATTGGATTCTGTTTCTCTATCAATTCACTGTAGAGACACGACTATACCGGTTGACAATTTACTCCGCTGATGACCAAAGATGAAAAAATCGGATTTATTCTCGTGATTACAACAGAACATGAAAAATTGATGTTGTATCTTTAAAACAAATGGAAATTAACGTTCCACTGTAACTCGATGTTCAACACATCCAAATACAAATAACAGGACGGCAACTACAAATTATTTACTATTCATCATATATCTGTGATATATGCCATACACGATATGTAACTGATCCTAGATAGAGAATCCCAATAAAGAATTTCATTGTGAAAACTCTGAGTGGGTATCTGTCCTATTACGTGAAAAAATATATATTAGCACGTTTGTTGAACAGAACGTCAGTATCATAATGAACGTTTCTACTCAGCAAAATGAAGAAAAGTAATATTTAAGCTGAGACGTGTTAATTTATCGTCCATTCTCATTGGATTTAGAAGCTGGGTTTAGCTTCTTTTTTTCTTTCTTATCAATAGCAGGACACTCGGACAATTACGACTGTTTAATTTGCTTTAATTATCACCGTTTCAACGTAGCTGACGCGAAACTGAAATGTTTCCTTTGACGATGTAATTCTGTAATTGCTAACTATTATATAATTGAATGCAGAGACTGCGAGTAGCAGTACGAATTCTCCTTCTATCACATGACTTTTATTACAGTATACTGTTATAATTGTGTAATTCTATCACTAAGTATTGTTAATATTTCAAATGAATTCACCCCAAGAAAGTGAAAGCGATAATGCCTCTAAAACGCAAGGGGCTACTAGGATGTGAAAGAGAACGAGAAAACTTTAGAAGCAAACCCAAACCTAAACAGACAACATGTGAAAAAACTCTACTTCTTTACAAAATAACTGGGTGTGAGAGGGACAATAAGGCTAATCTATCTGTCTTAGCTGTCATAGTAAGTGCTTCGCCAGGGATACATACATCTTTGAATTCAGAGTTATCCTGCTAGACCGGTTGCCGCGCAAGACTATAGAACTCAGCCTGTCCTACAATTTACCCATAAATGGAGGGTGGCGGTAGAACCCAGTCTATCCTAATATTTGACCATAGCTAGAGAGATGATAGAACTCACTATGTCCTCCTATTTACCCATAGTCGGGGGTAGGTTATATTACCCAATCTGTCCTACTATTGGCCCATAGCTGTGGGAGATGATAGAACTCACTATGTCCTACTATTTACCCGTAGTCGGGGGGAGGTGATAGAACCCAATCTGTCCTACTATTTGCCCATACCTGGGTGAAATGATAGAAACCAGTCTGTCCTACTATTTGCCCATAGATGGAGGGGGGCGATAGAAATCAATCTGTCCTCCTATTTACTAATAGTCGGGGGGAGATGATAGAACCAGTTTGTCGTACTATTTACCCATAGCTAGAGTGAGATGATAGAATCCAATCTGTCCTACTATTTACTCATAACTGGGTTTAGATGGGGTAGGGTTAGCACGAAAGTCAATGTAATGAACTCGACTGGAATCGGAACTCGTCTATCTGATTCCTCAATACGATGTGTAATTAATTAATTCGTTAGTTATATACTGATCTTTTTGTTTACCATGTCTATCGACGATCTTTAAGTAAACCATGATTTATGCACTATAATTAATGACTTGCTTCCTTAATAGAAGACTTCTACGAAATCGATTAACATATCGAACTGTGTTCGACACTGACAAGCCTCTTGTACCACGGAAGTGGACTTGACGAGGAATTCTTTTTTGCGAGGGAAAGGGGCAAAATATTTATATTTATATCGCATTAAATTTACCAAAGAAAAACGACTTGATGTTGACATATATAGAAAATAATATTTTCAAATCAATCTTATTAATTCGGAAAATGTTTAAACTGATAAATCACCTGAATAAATATTTAATTTGTTACATATACACGGTGCCCATTAAGTTCGTGTGCACTTTAAAAAATTTATAACTTTATTTGTATTTGCGACAGAAATAATTTGTAAAAAGAATTTGAAAGAAGTAAATCTATATTTTTTAAGGTTTTATTGAAATTTTATTTAAGTTTCCACATGTCCTCCATCATTAGCAATACAAAGGGTAATACGATTTTGCAGTTCACGAAAAACATTTGCCAAGTGATTTACAGTAATGCCTGAAATCACATTAGTTATTTAACTATACTTAAAACTAGGTACATTATTTACATTATTCGGACTATTGTTCTCATCTTTGTCGCCATATTTATTACAACGTTTTGGCCGTTGTACGCTCCGGCCTTCTTCAGGTGGTTATCTCATGTTCATTTTTCCATCTGAAAGTTCTCCACTGCTTTAACTGTGTATTGAATTCACACTCTTTGGGTTCTGTCACTGGATCTAACCAACGCCTTTATCCAGTGAGCGAAATAAAGGGTTCAGCTCGACATTCCAACCACCTGAAGAAGGCCGGAGCGTACAACGGCCGAAACGTTGTAATAAATATGGCGACAAAGATGGGGAAAATAGTCTAAATAATGTAAATAATGAACATAATACCTCATCTCAGAAATATAGAATGATATTAAAACTAGGTACATGAAACTTTATAACATTTTTTACAGATTATTTCTGTCGCAAATACAAATAAAGTTATATTTTTTAAAAGTTACACGAACTTTATGGACACCCTGTATAGTGATTTCTTTTTGTTTTTGTTTTTTTTATTTTCATTAATTTATTTTATTTTTTTGCTAAGGCGTCCAAAAGACAAGAAGGTGTGCAGCACTGCAGAGATATTATCACAAACGGGACACGGCACATAGACAAAAACCATTACCATCAAAAATGTTTGCTTCAGAAAAGAACCGTTTTTTCCTGCCACAATTCTATAACTGGAGCGTTTATTCAATGGTAGATACAGTTTTGTCTTCCATTCTGGTCTGAAAAAGATGAAAGGAGCATTTATTTAATGGCAAAACCATCTGTAAGCGACATAGGAAATTGAAAGCCAAGGTAAATTTCCAGTGTTTTTTCCACATTCATACGATCAATATTTGACGATTTAGGTCGATTCGTGTCAAACACTCAGACTTTGTTGGGAGAAGAAAAAAAAAACAGCTGAAAATCTAATCGGCAAATGACTGCTTCCCTAATGGCTTTACTAAGGGAAATAATGTTGAAGTGTTTGAGCATAAAATCCATAAACTCCTCATGCCAGAAAACTGAATCCTGTTCTCGAAAAAGTAGTATTCTGACGACAAAAAAAAAGCGTATATTTTCCAAATAATATTTGCAAATTTATCGATTCTTCCAAATTTATAGACAATGTTAGCAAGGAAAATGCAAACATAATCTTTCTAGCAATTATAATGACATCAAAAACATGAAAAAGAAATTCAACTGTACAAACCAACTTTTAAAATTTAATGATTCTTTTAAAAAATGAATCAATATAAGGATATGAAAAACGCAAGAGAAGGAGGTCACATTACCTGGATGAGTATCACCACGGAATTTAGCAAGTAGCAGCGCTATATCGAGTCCAGTCTTCTTCGTCACTGAGGCCCGTTGGTCTCGTTGTATTTTGCTTTGTATCATAATGGTCCGGGTTCGATCCCCAGTAGTGGATCTGCACTGCTGATGAGTCCTAAATAGGACGAAACGGTCGTCTACTGCTTTCTACAGTCTGTTGAGGATTCTTCTAGACTCGATTAATTATTCTAATGATTATTCTAATCCCCCAAAATTCTATCACTTGTATATCCTTTCTTGACCCAGCTAATGCTCTACGATGGAGCGGCTAAGGAAAAGGAAGACCTGGATTTCGGGGCACAAGTGGATAAGTATCACCACAGAATGTGTGAGTAGCGGTGCTCTATCGAGTCTAGTTAGATTCTTCGTTACTGAGGCACGATGGTCCAGTTGTATTTTGCTTTGTATCACAACGGTCCGGGTTCGATTCTTGGTAGTGGATGGGAACTGCTGATGAGTCCCAAAAATAAAGGAACGGCCGTCCAGTGCTTTCTGCATTCTGCTGAGGATTCTTCTAGATTCGATGAATTACTATATATATATATATATATATATATATATATATATATATATATATATATATATATATATATATATATATATATCGGATGCGATGAGAACGAAAGTAATATATAAATTCCAACGTTCGCAGCGTTAATTCAAAAAAGAGCTCGATACAGGTAGTAGAGCGATAATTATTTATTTATTATAATTTTATCATATAGACAAAACCATTTTACTCACAACAAAGATTCAACTTGGTTTCAGTGCATTTTAACTGCACATCTACGGGTGAGGGTCGGAAACGGTTATGAACGATCCTGTTTGTAGGAAAGCCCGGATGCAAAACGTCACTTCCTTTTTCCATTTCTTGAGAAGAAAAATGTACTTACAAAATATACATAGAGTATCTAAGTGAAACAATTGTGGTTGTTGACAGCAGTTTGGTGTTGGGTGGACCGGGTAGTTAATGTTGAATGGTGTGTGGACATTTTTTCGATGATAAACATCGGTCAAAGTTTAGGTACGTCAACTCACAAGCATCCTAAGTTTGAGAGGTAGGAGAGGGAAGATAGCGATAGGGGATAATATTACATTTGAGTAGGTAAAAAGATTTTCGAGTTATCTTTTATAATTATTAGGAGTAGTTATTTTTTAGTTTTTTCTATAAGATTTCTAAAGTTGGATTGCATTTCTTTATGTTTGGGTTATCACTATTTATTTTGTAATCGAAAGAGCGTTTTTTGTGTATATATAATTATAAAAGGTTCATAGTTATAGACATACTGAGGATTTAACACTACAATCTTGCTAAATTCCCAATCCCATAACTATATATCAGTTTAAACACTTTCCGAATTAATAAGATTGATTTGAAAATATTATTTTCTATATATGTCAACATCAACATACTAAGGATTTAACACTACAATCTTGCCAAATTCCCAATCCCATAACTATGAACCTTTTATAATTATATATACAATTATATAATTA
>OZ038498.1:17647260-17687260 GCA_964036315.1 Acanthosepion esculentum | reverse complement strand
GAAACAGCTCGTGATATCAATGATGCGTTTGGCCCAGGAACCACTAACGAACGTGTGGCACAACGGTGGTTCAAGAAATTTCACAATGGTGACGAGAGCCTCGAAGATGAAGACGGTCGCGGCCGGCCGACTGCGGTGGATAGCGAACATTTGAAAGCCTTAATTGAAGCCGATCCTTGCAAAACCACACGAGAAGTTGCTGTTGAACTCGAGGTCGACCACTCAACAGTCGTTCACTATTTAAAGCAAATAGGGAAGTCAAAAAAGTTGGATAAATGGGTGCCGCATGAATTGAACGATAATCAAAAAAATCGTCGTTTTGAGGTGTCTTCTACGCTCCTTCTGCGCAATAAAAACGACCCATTACTCGAGCGGATTGTGACGTGTGATGAGAAGTGGATCCTCTACGACAACCGGCGACGTTCGGCACAGTGGTTGGATGCCGGAGAAGCTCCACAACACTTCCCGAAGCCGAAATTGCACCAAAAAAGGTTATGGTGACTGTTTGGTGGTCTGCGGCCGGTCTCATCCATCACAGCTTCTTGAATTCGGGCGAAACGATTACGGCGGAGAAGTACTGCCGACAAATTGAAGAAATGCACCAGAAGGTCCAACGTATGCGCCCGAGATTGGTCAATATGAAGGGACCAATTCTCCTCCATTACAACGCTCGCCTGCATGTCGCTCAACTGACCCTGCAGAAGCTGAACGAATTGGGCTACGAGACTCTGCCTCATCCGCCATATTCACCGGATCTCTCGCCCACCGATTATCACTTTTTCAAGCACCTGGACAACTTCCTGCGCGAAAAATGCTTCAAAAGCCGAGATGATGCCGAATCGGCCTTCAATGACTTCATCGCTTCCAGAACTCCGGATTTCTATGCTAATGGGATAAATAAACTTATTTCTCGTTGGCAAAAATGTGTAGATTCTAATGGTTCTTATTTCGATTAATAAAGTTTATTATGAAAGGAGTTATGATCTTTTGAAGTTGAACGTCAAAAAACGACATTATTTTTGCACCAACCTAATATTTAGTCATAGCTGGAGGGAGAAGAAGAGGATTCACACCTTTCCCAAGGGTATTAGCACATAAGTGAATGTAATGGATTCAACTGGAATTCGAATTCCGATTCCTTAATCCGAGCCGCTATCCATTACTCCACAGTGCCCCCCCAATATATATATATATATATATATATATATATATACATTTATGCATGTTTCATTAAAAACGACAGCCAAGGTACTACGATTGAGCTTTTTATTTAATTTTTCTTGTCTTCGAACAATAACTTTCTTTACAGGACAAAGGGTGTGTAAGAACTGTCCAAATGTTTTCTGAAACATGCATAAACGAAGGATTGCTGCCTAAATATACAATTATCAAATATATATACATATATATATATGTGTGTGTGTGTGTGTGTGTGTGTGTGTGTTTGTGTGTGTGTATGTGTGTGCGCGTGCGTATATATATATATATATATATATATATATATATATATATATATATATATATATATATATATATGCACCAGGAGGATCTTTCCAGGAGGTCTTTGATCATTCTTCCTAAAATGTACTGCCAATATTTGTTTGCCGAATGAAGGCTCGAAAACATGAATCATTCATTCCACCAACGTCCATTTTAATATATTATCGCGTTGATGCACGGTCAGCCGTTTTTAACATCTCAAGAAATCTCCGTGAATATATTTGTATATCTCATCCCCAGGGGAACTTTTTTGTTTCCATCCAGCAGAGCAGATTTTGTGGAGATTTCTACGTTTCTACTTATTTGTGACAAGATGTTTTTATTCAATTTAGCAGTGTTCGTATTCTAGTACGGTTCGTTACATTTCCTCAAGCCATTGAAAAAAGTATGAATCGACTGACATTCACTCAAGTGCAAATAACATTGGAAAAGCAATGAAGCGGTTGATATTGATTCACGTGCAAATACCACTTGCAAACTTATGAATCGGTTGGCATTCACTCACGTGCAAATAACATTGGAAAAACTATAACACAATTTACATTCACTCAAGTTGAAATACCACTGGAAAACGTATAAATCGGTTTTCATTCACTCACGTGCAAACACCACTGGAAAACGTATGAAATGCTTGACATTCACTGACGTGCAAATACCATAGGAAAAACTATGACACGGTTTACATTCACTCAAGTTGAAATACCACTGGAAAACGTATAAATTGGTTTTCATTCACTCACGTGCAAACACCACAGGAAAACTTATGAAATGGTTGACATTCACTGACGTGCAAATACCTATGAATCGTTTGACATTCAATCACGAGTAAATACCACTGGAAAACCTAATAATTGCTTGATATTCAATCACGTGCAAATACCACTGGGAACTTTATGAATTGGTTGACTTTCACTCACTTGCAAATACAAAGGGAATGCCTAAGAATCGGTTTACATTCACTCACGTGCAAACACGTCTGGAAAATCTATGAATCGGTCGACATTCAATCACGTGTAAATACCACTGGAATACCTAGTAATCGGTTGACATTCAATCACGGGCAAATACCAATGGAATACCTAGTAATCGGTTGACATTGAATCACGTGAAAATACCAATGGAATACCTAGTAATCGGTTGACATTCGATCACGGGCAAATACCATTGGAATACTTATGAATCGGTTTCCTTCCTCCAGCTACAGTTTAAATAGTATCACTTTTATCTCGGAAAAATCATTGTTCATATAAAAAAGAATGTTAAGAAAACAGATTTGTTTATAAAATCCAAATATATTTGGGCTTTAAATCACACCTAAAGTGTTTCTAAACCGTAAAAACAACCCATTCAAGGTGTATTTATTTTAGTATTTTGTGTGTTGCTCTGGTATTTGGTCTTTTTAATAGGTCATTGCAAAATGTCGCACACGATTTTAATTGTTATTACAAAATGGCCGCACCTTGACACTGGCGTTTTTTTTTTTTGCTGTCGATTTGGTGTGTTCGAGATTGAAACCTTTCATCGTTCAGTCGTGAGTTGAACGTTCAGACTATGTAGACTTTGAACTTGCAGAGAATACAAGTGACTGTGGGTGGGCGAACGTGTGTACCAGAAGAGAGAGAATTACAAATTCGTAGTAGAGACGAATACGCAGCCTTGTGCAAATTAATTGAAAGAAAAAAAACGCTTTAGTTTCGATTCTTTCACTATACTGTCAGCGTTAGACCCACTGGAGTGACACGGTGGCGATTTCTATTTTTTCCTCAGATTGGGTCATTCACAATGATATGCAGTAATATGAATGTATTTTCGGGGTGTATGATGAAATTTGTTTGGCCTTGAAAAATATTGCGTCATCAGTGATTGCATTAGATTTCTATCACGCCCAGACACTATTGTCTCGACTGTTGATTAGTTACTCTACGGCCATTGTCTGCAATAGACGTCACTCCATACGAAACATACAAAAATTTGTAACGCTGCACGAACAAACTGGCAAGCCTTACCAGTGAGCAAATCAAAGTACTATAGACAGATTTGGAAACTCTGCCGATGCAATCGAGAATCTGTGGTCAATCTGCAAGGAACGACATCGTGGAATGAACATACGAAGTATTAGCATGTGCACTCGGTCATGTTTCAATGGAAAATACGAAAAAAAGTAAATAATAACGGAATTATTAGTTTTGTCTCAATTAATTTGCACAAGGGTGTAGCGAAATGATGTCACTCATATAGGTATATGTAGTAAAAAAAACAGTAGCAGAAAAGAATGATGTCCGAAGGTTAAGTATTGGTGCAATTGGGTGACAGCTCATTCGAAAAGTTTTAAACGTCGTTTACCGTCCTCCTCGCGTTGATTAAAAAGAAAAGTAATCAATAATGGAAGACGCAAATCATGAAGATTTAACTAACCTACAATCTGTTGTTAAATGGGGCAAGAAATTACTTGTTAATTTTAATGTCTCCAAAACAAAACTGTTGCTTTAATCGTCTGAGAAAACTTTTTTTTTCCATCAGCCTGGTTTATGCTAAACTTCAGGAGCGGTATTCTTTGCAATATCTCCAGTAGCCGTTTTGCGATGTCATGAAATTCAAAACTGATATTTAATGGATTCGTAGGTCTGCTGCGAAGAAATTTAGTCCCCTATGTCATGCCAGACAATCTTAATCTCCAAATACTTACACATTTATATGACCAGCATTCGTCTCTGCATTGAATACTACTGTGACATCGGATCTGGTGCTTTTACTCTGTATTTAGAGAATCTGAAATGATATTGGTTTAAAAGTCGGCTTCAGTTACTTTTACACCGCCGTGACGTAGATTTCTTTTCTATAAATATATTTCAGGCTAATTGTTCTGATGAGAGTTCCTCTTTAGCAGCACCTAATCTTACTAGATTGACAACAGGTTCTTATCAACTTACAATTAAAATTTTACATGTAACCGCAAGTTCTATGCTAACAGTTTCTTCTGTTGCGTTTCTCGCCTATGGAATCCACACCTTGCTTCTTGCTTCCCAGTTAACTTTGATCTTTTTGTGGTAAGAGCCAGTTACCCTCCTTACTATCATGAATGTATTGATCCATTCATAATAAGTAGTCCTGGGTAATTGTCTATGGAATAAAGTATATAATACTATTGCAGTGAGTTGTCTAGCTGAGTATTTAATACTACTACCACGATAGATTCTGTCGAGTTAAGTTTTGGGTCTTGCCTGATCCCATATCAGAACAGATCTTTACAAATTTAAAGGCAATATCACTCGTTATCTTCTGCATTCTTAATTATTGTTCTTTTAATAATCTATTTTTTCCGTATACTCCTACACCGAGAAACCGCTTGCGTTTTAGTGGCCTCATTACGCTGGAAATTTTTAAAGAGAGTTAAGAGGTAATATATGCGAAACTTGTTTCCATCTTCGTGGGGGATTCATCCAATGGAATGTTGTGGGCGTATGAAAAAAATGAAGAATTATACCTGATACGAAGATGCAAAATTGAATGGTTATCTAATTGTCGTTTCCGATAAATGAACCCGTATTGGGATAATGAGGGCAAAACAAGCGCCAGTGGACAAGAAAAATTGATAAAGTGACGATGAATATATCGAATTTGCAAGCCTATTGGACGCACTCACGCATTGGACGCTCCCAAGCATCGGACGCACCCAGATTTTGGTATGGAATATCAAAATAAAATATATAACCTTACCTCTATGTGGCAATCTAAGTGTCCCGAAACACTTACAGTATTAGAACTAATTATACTAATTGTACTTTTTTAATAGAAGACAAACGAACTTTAATTACTAAGACATTTTTTTTTAGAAAAGAAGGATTTTAGAAGAGTTCTTCATGTATTTATTGAAAATTGTTTTAGTTGTTTTTCAGGGAGCAACATTTGAACATACAGTCAATTCATAATAGCTACAAAGAAATCTACTGGTATCAGTGAATACTAGTGCATATGGTAATAGGAAAAACGAAAAAAAAAAACAAACAGAAATATGGTACTTGTTGGTAAATGAAGTCCCATAACATACATGTAGAAAAGCAAATTCCAATATTTGTACATCAAAAAAAAAAACACGGAAAGAAAGCAACAATATCTCAGTCATAGCCAATATTTCTGGAAAATCTGGTATTTCTATAAAACAAGCATCAAAATATTGGGTAATTCCATAAATTGTTTCCTGTGTGAAATTTTCAGGGCTATTTTTATCTATTTTATGTTTGTTCACTTCCAGAAGTCCTTGTTACCAGAACTAAGGTCCATGCGTACACGATTCCTGGTGAACGCCACTGTTTTCGTGGTCTTTCTGTCTCTCTCATACATCGCACTGCTTTATTGGACAGAGAGTAAATTTTGGTACAATTTTTTGGGGAGGGGGGGAAAATTTGCTTCCAATAGGACAGCAAGTACGATAATTCTCTGGATTGTATATCAGTGAAGAATGTCGCCACGTTTCTAACACAACTGTAACAATTTCTGTAGAAGTTATAAAAATTTTTTTGTCTTCAAGATGCTGTAGCCCGGATATATCATGTATCTATTTTTATTCTTTTTTTATGGATTATCATTCATTTGCGAGTTATTCAAATCTAGAAACTATTTTTAGATTGTAAAAAATTACACGGTGATAAGGGTGCAAGTACTACGAATTAACCTATAGCTGGAGGGAGAAGCGTTGGATTCATACTTTTCTCAAGGGTAGTTACGCATAAGTGAAGATAACGAAATCGAAATGAATTGGAACTCTCCAAACCGTTCCCCATTAAATCTTCTGCACATCCAAGCTTATGGCACCTGGTATTTCCAAGCGGTCGCCCATCTGGCTACACACAAGGTTCGACGTTTCTTAACTTCAATAATCGTAATTAGAACCGGTGTTTCAACTTGATATAGCTGTAATCATGGATGTGTCTTATAAAAAAGCATTTTCATTTTTATCTTTTTTTTTAATAATGGAAAAATGTAATGAGTCATTTCGGCATTCTTCAAACACCATTGTAAATATTTTAAAAAATTCTATGGAAATTAAACTAATTTTTTCTCCATGATGCTGTCTCCTGAACGTGTCTCCTGAAAAAGTAATCACATTTTTCCTCATTCATTATACAACTGACGAATGTTGAAATGGATAGACGCTTGATCAAAAACAGAGAAAAAAAAATTACCCAAAAATATTAAAGCTGACTATATACATTTCACTTACTAAGTACAGGATGAGAATAAAATATGTTCCTGAGTTCAACCATATAGACGCCATTTTGATTTTCTTAACTGTTACTACGATTAATGGGTCCAAGTTAAATGAATCTGGCCGAAATTATTTTTCCCAACTACGCTCTGGTAACAATTTGTTAACCTTCTTACTTACTCTGAGAGCAGTCACTCACCCAGTTTCTTGTGAACTCTGACCTTTTGATGAATGATCTTATCGTGAACATTGATGCTATATAAAATAATGGTACGCCCTCTAGCGACTTTAATATAATTTTAAAGACGATCACTCATCAGTTTTGAGATATAGTTTGTGAATTTAATGCAAATACTTTTTATAATATTAAACGATATAAATATACACATAAATTTTATCTATCTAAATATTTTATAATGTTTAATAATACACATATTTGAGTAATTTTCATTAGAGTATAAATATAGTTGATATTTTTTATTAATGTAATTAATTTTATATTTTTTTCAATAAACATTTCAAAATAAATATTTATTAACAAATATTTTTTTAATTTATATAAAAGATTTAACTGCATTTTCTAAAGATTTATTATTTATTTTTTAAATTTTCTTTAATCGAATTCAACTCATATAAAACAAGGAAGCTCCTAAACCAAAAGGGTTACTCGATATCGGGAAATTAGATAACACAAGCATTGTTCAGGAGTGAGAACAATAGAAGAGTAATCAATAAGACTGTTGTAACCTAGGATGGAGGCAGAGAGTTTGACCAGCACAGCTGAAGACAAATCTCCAACGGCAGGATATCTACCAACCACCTCACGCGGTCAGATGCGGCACAAGCCCGAATTTAATGTGGGGTATTCGAACCCGTAGGTTCGAGCAAAAATTACCCGCAGACCCAGTATAAAACGGGGTCGGGTAGCTGTTTCCCGAGACGAGACTCAGCCCTTCGTCATAGCCTCGCCTGGCGATCCTCTCTGCAGACCAACATACAGTATTTACTACTGTATTTATGTGAATGAGAACATAACCATTATCGTCCATAGGTATGCTACAACAAAGAGAGTAGATAACCATTGACATGACATTTAATTTTTTAAAGATCAAACTTGTCTGGAAAGCTAGATATCGGAAAAGATTACCACACGCGAGAAATCCGAGTAAAATATCTATTAGAATAAAACTTACGCTTACATCTTGCCAATTCAGTTCTAATTGATTGGATCTTTTTGTTAATCTAGTACTGCGCTTAAATTCATGGCGAAGAGCTCGTTCGAACAATTACCATGAAGGTATTTATAGAAAAGTCACAGAGAAGCAACCTTAAGGCGATGGGAAAGTGACTGAAGCCGAGAGGCTAGGTCAGGGACAATATTTATGCTTATTTGTCTTTGGATTTTATGAAGAATCTCTAAATATAAACAGGAGCACCGGACCATATAAGGCAATAATATTAGGGGCATGGACGAATGGTAGACTTATAAATATGTAAGAATGATTCAGAAGAGAAAAGATTGTCTAGCACGATGAACCAACTTTCTTAGCAGCAGACCTCTCAATGGATTCAATATAGTTTTTCCATTGCATTCCTGCCGAGAATACTAATCCAAGAAGGTGCAATTAGTCATCCTCCTGGATGCTAACATTAGCCATACTGATGGAATGCAGAAAAGGTCTCTCAGATGATTCTCCACTGCCTCAGCCGGGTATTGAATTCGCACTCTTTAAGTCCTGTCACTAGATCTAACTAACGCCTTTATCCACTTTATCCTCAAGAACATATGGCACAGTGGATAAAGGCGAGAGGGGAGATTAACAGGAGATAACTGATAACTGATATCCATTAAACATGGGACGTGGAACTAGAACAGTCTACCCCAGTGGGCGAAATAAAGGTTTCAGTTCGACACTCCAACCACCTGAAGAAGGCTGGAGCGTACAACAGCCGAAACGTTGTAATAAATATGGCGACAAATATGAGGACAATAGTCCGAATAATGTAAATAATGTACATAATACCTCATCTCAGAAATATAGTCAGATACTAAGGAAAACATGGCACAGTGGATAAAGCCGTTAGTTAGATCCAGTGGCAGGACCCAAAAGAGTGTGAGTACCAGACTAAGGAGTGGAGAACTTGGAGAGGGGAATTAACAGGAGATAACTGATAAATGACATCCATAAATATGGCACGTGGAACTAGAACAGTCTACCCCAGTGAGCGAAATAAAGGGTTCAGTTCGACATTCCAACCACCTGAAGAAGGCCGGAGCGTACAATGGCCGGAACGTTGTAATAAATATGGCGACAAAGATGAGGACAATAGTCCGAATAATGTAAATAATATACATAATATCTCATCTCCGAAATATAGACAGATACCGAAGGGTCGAAACGTTGTAATAAATATGGCGACAAAGATGAGGACCATAGTCCGAATAATGTAAATAATATACATAATACCTCATCTCAGAAATCTAGACAGATACTACGGAAAATGAAGAACGAGGTAGAACGAAAGATAGAGCCCTTGGCGACAACGTCATTAATACGAAAAAAAACTAGAAGAGTGGCCATTTATGACAATTTTTTCAAATGTGAATACATTTTTTAAGCGTTTCACACCAAGCAAGGCGGGAAGCCACTAGCACGCAAGGGGTTACAGAGTGTTGGAGCGAGAGCAAATAGGAGTGATAGAGGATAGGATGAAGAGAAGGATAGGGGAGATCTAGTTTATGTCTTCATTTAGTTTAAATTTAACGTAGGTTTTATTTGATTGGCTGATCAGAGTAAATCCCACAAACCTTATACCCCCACTTTTGTCTTTTTTCGTAAAAAGAGGTTGCATTTTGCCTTTAAAACTAAATAAATCGTTCACTCGCTAGGAATTTGAAATCGTCTGATGAGATGCGTCGACACACGATTGCAAGTGATTTTGGCATATTTCCGGTTTAATATCCTAAAATAAATAATATTGCTCTACTTTATATTGAGCCCACTTTTAAATTAAATGCAACGAACTTTGGAATTGTATTCTATTCGTTCTTATCTAACCTGGATCTATATATATATATATATATATATATATATATATATATATATATATATATATATATATATATATATATATATATATATATATATATCCGTTTATATATATATATCCGTTTATATATATCGGTTTTTCATTTCACCTTTTGGAAGCGAAGTCTGATGATCCTGCGTCCTTTAAAAGGGCTATGGTGAAATAAATTATTACATGGATCCTTAAAGTGGTCTGTTATATATATATATATATATATATATATATATATATATATATATATATATATATATATATATATATATATATATATATCGGGAGGGTACATTTCGTCACTGCCGACTCAACATCGTGCGATCGATGTTGACAGTCTAGTGTGCACATCTCTTAGATTGTCTTTGAGATTTAAAACGTTTGGCTGTTTGTCTTATTAGTTACAGTAGACTATTTGGCTGGCGTTTCATTTTCAAATACTTTATCACACAGAAAATGGAACTTCATAATCAAAGAGAAAAGAAAAATTTCATAGGAAGGTCATTTATTTGTATTTGATAATTTTAGTAAAAGATACAGCAATATGAAATTTTGTCGTTGGGACAAAGTATCTAGGTGGAATACAAGCGTTCGTACGAAGTTTGGAGCTGTTATCAAGGAAGTAAAGCAGCATTCCCACAATTCGTCAGAGGCCAGTGCAGAAATGCGTAAATTTCCCACAGCCTTGAAACGTCGTGCCGAAGACAACATTGAAATGCCATGTGCAGTAATAAATGAAGTATTAACTACTGTATCTCAGATTATCCTGAAAAAACTAATTTATTCGATTTTAAAAAGATGTTTTAAATGATCCTTATTAAATTACATTTATTCGGTTTTAAGAAGTTGTTTTAAAACATGACCCTGAATAAATTACTTTTATTCTGTTTTAAAAATTATGTTTTAAAAATGATCTTTAATAAATTACTTTTATTCGGCTTTAAAAAGTTATGTTTTAAAAATGATCCTTAATAAATTACATTTGTTTTAAGTTATGTTTTGAAAATGATATTTAATAAATTACTTTTATTCGGCTTTAAAAAGTTATGTTTTAAAAATGATCCTTAATAAATTACATTTGTTTTAAGTTATGTTTTAAAAATGATTTTTAATAAATTACTTTTATTCGGCTTTAAAAAGTTATGTTTTAAAAATGATCCTTAATAAATTACATTTGTTTTAAGTTATGTTTTAAAAATGATCTTTAATAAATTACTTTTATTCGGCTTTAAAAAGTTATGTTTCAAAAATGATCCTTAGTCAATTACATTTGTTTTAAGTTATGTTTTAAAAATGATCTTTAATAAATTACTTTTATTCGGCTTTAAAAAGTTATGTTTTAAAAATGATCCTTAATAAATTACATTTGTTTTAAGTTATGTTTTAAAAATGATCTTTAATAAAATACTTTTATTCGGCTTTAAAAAGTTATGTTTTAAAAATGATCCTTAATAAATTACATTTGTTTTAAGTTATGTTTTAAAAATGATCTTTAATAAATTACTTTTATTCGGCTTTAAAAAGTTGTTTTAAAAATGATCCTTAATAAATTACATTTGTTTTAAGTTATGTTTTAAAAATGATCTTTAATAAATTACTTTTATTCGGCTTTAAAAAGTTATGTTTTAAAAATGATCCTTAATAAATTACATTTGTTTTAAGTTATGTTTTAAAAATGATCTTTAATAAATTACTTTTATTCGGCTTTAAAAAGTTATGTTTTAAAAATGATCCTTAATAAATTACATTTGTTTTAAGTTATGTTTTAAAAATGATCTTTAATAAATTACTTTTATTCGGCTTTAAAAATTATGTTTTAAAAATGATCCTTAATAAATTACATTTGTTTTAAGTTATGTTTTAAAAATGATCTTTAATAAATTACTTTTATTCGGCTTTAAAAAGTTGTTATAAAAATGATCCTTAATAAATTACATTTGTTTTAAGTTATGTTTTAAAAATGATCTTTAATAAATTACTTTTATTCGGCTTTAAAAAGTTGTTTTAAAAATGATCCTTAATAAATTACATTTGTTTTAAGTTATGTTTTAAAAATGATCTTTAATAAATTACGTTTATTCGGCTTTAAAAAGTTGTTTCAAAAATGATCCTTAATAAATTACATTTGTTTTAAGTTATGTTTTAAAAATGATCTTTAATAAATTACTTTTATTCGGCTTTAAAAAGTTATGTTTTAAAAATGATCCTTAATAAATTACATTTGTTTTAAGTTATGTTTTAAAAATGATCTTTAATAAATTACTTTTATTCGGCTTTAAAAAGTTATGTTTTAAAAATGATCCTTAATAAATTACATTTGTTTTAAGTTATGTTTTTAAAATGATCTTTACTAAATTACTTTTATTCGGCTTTAAAAAGTTATTGTTTTAAAAATGATCCTTAATAAATTACATTTGTTCTAAGTTATGTTTTAAAAATGATCTTTAATAAATTACTTTTATTCGGCTTTAAAAAGTTGTTTTAAAAATGATCCTTAATAAATTACATTTGTTTTAAGTTATGTTTTAAAAATGATCTTTAATAAAATACTTTTATCCGGCTTTAAAAAGTTATGTTTTAAAAATGATCCTTAATAAATTACATTTGTTTTAAGTTATGTTTTAAAAATGATCTTTAATAAATTGCTTTTATTCGGCTTTAAAAAGTTATGTTTTAAAAATGATCCTTAATAAATTACATTTGTTTTAAGTTATGTTTTAAAAATGATCTTTAATAAAATACTTTTATTCGGCTTTAAAAAGTTATGTTTTAAAAATGATCCTTAATAAATTACATTTGTTTTAAGTTATGTTTTAAAAATGATCTTTAATAAATTACTTTTATTCGGCTTTAAAAAGTTGTTTTAAAAATGATCCTTAATAAATTACATTTGTTTTAAGTTATGTTTTAAAAATGATCTTTAATAAATTACTTTTATTCGGCTTTAAAAAGTTATCTTTTAAAAATGATCCTTAATAAATTACATTTGTTTTAAGTTATGTTTTAAAAATGATCTTTAATAAATTACTTTTATTCGGCTTTAAAAAGTTGTTTTAAAAATGATCCTTAATAAATTACATTTGTTTTAAGTTATGTTTTAAAAATGATCTTTACTAAATTACTTTTATTCGGCTTTAAAAAGTTATGTTTTAAAAATGATCCTTAATAAATTACATTTGTTCTAAGTTATGTTTTAAAAATGATCTTTAATAAATTACTTTTATTCGGCTTTAAAAAGTTGTTTTAAAAATGATCCTTAATAAATTACATTTGTTTTAAGTTATGTTTTAAAAATGATCTTTAATAAATTACTTTTATCCGGCTTTAAAAAGTTATGTTTTAAAAATGATCCTTAATAAATTACATTTGTTTTAAGTTATGTTTTAAAAATGATCTTTAATAAATTGCTTTTATTCGGCTTTAAAAAGTTATGTTTTAAAAATGATCCTTAATAAATTACATTTGTTTTAAGTTATGTTTTAAAAATGATCTTTAATAAAATACTTTTATTCGGCTTTAAAAAGTTATGTTTTAAAAATGATCCTTAATAAATTACATTTGTTTTAAGTTATGTTTTAAAAATGATCTTTAATAAATTACTTTTATTCGGCTTTAAAAAGTTGTTTTAAAAATGATCCTTAATAAATTACATTTGTTTTAAGTTATGTTTTAAAAATGATCTTTAATAAATTACTTTTATTCGGCTTTAAAAAGTTATCTTTTAAAAATGATCCTTAATAAATTACATTTGTTTTAAGTTATGTTTTAAAAATGATCTTTAATAAATTACTTTTATTCGGCTTTAAAAAGTTGTTTTAAAAATGATCCTTAATAAATTACATTTGTTTTAAGTTATGTTTTAAAAATGATCTTTAATAAATTACTTTTATTCGGCTTTAAAAAGTTGTTTTAAAAATGATCCTTAATAAATTACATTTGTTTTAAGTTATGTTTTAAAAATGATCTTTAATAAATTACTTTTATTCGGCTTTAAAAAGTTGTTTTAAAAATGATCCTTAATAAATTACATTTGTTTTAAGTTATGTTTTAAAAATGATCTTTAATAAATTACTTTTATTCGGCTTTAAAAAGTTGTTTCAAAAATGATCCTTAATAAATTACATTTGTTTTAAGTTATGTTTTAAAAATGATCTTTAATAAATTACTTTTATTCTGCTTTAAAAAGTTATGTTTTAAAAATGATCCTTAATAAATTACATTTGTTTTAAGTTATGTTTTAAAAATTATCTTTAATAAATTACTTTTATTCGGCTTTAAAAAGTTATGTTTTAAAAATGATCCTTAATAAATAACATTTGTTTTAAGTTATGTTTTAAAAATGATCTTTAATAAATTGCGCTATGAGATCGCTGAAAAATGAGCATAGCAGGAAAGTAACGGCCTTAAACTTGATGAAAATAATTTTTTATCATCTAAATGATTATGTTATTATCAAGAGGAATGATCAATGTATTTTCCGAGCATGTTTTTACATTTTTTAATAATTTCTAGCACGTCTAAAATATTCGTTAAATATCTTGTATTTTTTTATCAGCAATATTGACAGAAAATCAATTGTTAGCCATTTTTTAAAAACTTTTGTTTACAAAAGTAATAGTTTCCGTTTAAAATTCGTTTAAAAATTAATTTAAGTAAATTAGAAATTATAAAGTTTATTTAATGTATTGTGAAACAAACATTACTGACTTTCTGCACTGAAAAAAATGTACTTTAAAATGATAGAAAGCCGTTGTTGATTGACAAATGACGTGTGAGTGATTTCATCTTACTGGAGGAAAATTTATAGTACGGAAGGTCACAAGTGACAGTTTAGCTTTATGTGAACAACTTATTTACCTCGTTATTTTTAAGTAGGTATAGCATGATAAAAACGGCCTTATACTTGATGAAAGCAGAATTTTATCGTCAAAATGTTCATACCAACGCAAACCACGTAACGGACTATTGTTTTCATGATGCTTCTCGTCTTCCGTACATTTGAATTTAATCTATTTTTGGACACAAAAAACATGCTATATTAGATTTTTAGCTATTGACAACTTGCTGATTGTAACCAGCTTTATTTTATAATCAGTAATCATATTTATCTACTTAATAACACCATTGACTAAACTGTACAACATTTTCATTAATTTTTAAATAGTTAACAACTTTAATGTAAAAAAATAAAATAATTTAAGAAATAACAAATAATTGATGTAATCTTTTTTTTTCATCGAAAACTTTTTCTTTCAAGAAATATTATCCATATTCATACAAACAAGTAAAAGCAACTAAAAGCTTTTGAAATTAAATAATATCTTTGTTTTATTGAGTTTTGTATGTTACAATTCAGTGGTGATTTTAAGGCAGCAGGCGGTCAATTAAAAAAAATTATCTGCTTTTCTCAAAGCATTGTGATTTTAACTAATTAATCACTAAAACTGTACAAATTAGAATTTCATGTGTTTTCATAAAATTAATTACATGGGCGGGGTAGAAAATATAAAAATAAAATTTACCATATCTTAAAACAAATAAACATATTTATAATAATTCCCATTATGTGTGAATAGTTTCTGAAAGTTTAATTAAAATCTGACAATTACTTTTATTTTTGCAAGATTTTCAAAATTAATGACTGCCATTAAAAAAAATAAACAAAAATCCGCCACGTTATTTAGTCGGGCATTCGCTGATGATGAGAAACGATGTTTTTCAATCAAAAGTTAGAATGCTCTAATAAAGATAGAAAAATTTTGAAAAATAATTAAAAATTATTTTGTTCTTTCCTCTTAATAAAACCATAAACAGTTTGACGATAAAATTTTGTTTTCGTCAAGTTTAAGGCCTTTATTATCCTGTTATGCTCATTTTCCAGCGATCTCGTGTAGGTACCGAGTTTTATTCGATATTAAAAAAATATATTTTAAAATGATTCTTAATATATTACTTTTACTTGTTTTGAAAAAGTTATGTTTTAACATGATCCTTAATATATTAATTTTTTTTTTTAAGTCAACGAAAAAATTCATAGTTTGCATGTCGTTGTGTCGGTGGTGTTAAATCGGCGTTATTGAGTCGAAGGCGTTGAGTTGGCGGTACTGAGTCGTCCTCATATGTATATATATATATATATATATATATATATATATATATATATATATATATATATATATATATGTGTGTGTGTGTGTGTGTGTGTGTGTGTGTGTGTGTGTGTGTGTGTGTGTGTGTGTGTGTGCAGATGGATGAATGAATGACTTTCCATTCGTTTTTTGCCGTACGAGCGTCCAGCGGTTCAGTTGTTAGAACGAAACAGCTAGATTACCTGCACATATGATTTGAGGCATTGTAAAGAACCGGTCACACTTTTTGGAAGAGTCGAATAAAGAGAACTGCTTCAATGTGACCCAACGACCCTATTCAGGTTTTGAATTCAGATTTGTACTTCTCCTGGACCGTTTGCCACCCATTGAATAATAGCACACATCGTCGACATCTAACAAGACACGTAATCCAATAAATTACTGTAATTGAACGCATTTTAAGGCAAGCCGATTTTTGTAAACTAGATGCTGAATATTAAAACAGCGAAAGAATAGGTATATTGGATCAGAATAAGTTTGTAGCGTCTTAAGATACGTAGCATTTGAATATGCGTTTACATTTCAAACATGGAAGACATTTATGTCATATTTACATATTTTGAAAGGTGATATTTTCAACGCGTCTGTGTGTTCATTTTAAATTTTAAATCTTTATACGTTAAGAAATGAAAACAGGCGTATTTTCATTATTCGATGTTTTTTTTTTTTTTCTGTAAGTTAAAAAAAAAACTCTTCACAAGTATAAAAAAGAAAAAAAAGTTGTGTGCTGTTTACAGGGATCGTGCCATAGCTGCAAGTACTAATTATAAGTGTTTCACTGTGCTCCGAAATGGAAATTTGAAAGACCGAAAACATTCTAGCAGGCCTGCAGTCTTTGATAATAATAAAAATTGAAACGCTGATTAAACATAATGCAGAGATACATCGCAAGTTATACAAAATGGATTGTTTACAATACGGCGACACACATGAGGGATAAACGAAAAGAGCGACTGTTAATCAGTTTAAAAGCTGGTTGATATCCGAAGAAAGCCATACTGTGTGTCGGGTTACTTCCTCCTAAATTTCGAAACCGTTACTAGGGGACGCTTTCCGGTACTATAAACACACGGCGATATCCTTTCTCGCTCTCTTATTCTCATTTTTTTCCGCAGAGATCTCAACATGTACGTTTCTCGCAACTATAAAGCGTTTCCCTTTTTAGGACACACATGAACATTATACACACACACGTACGTACGAACGCACCTTTTCACTTCATTTTTCTAGGACTTTCTACAACACCAAACTTTCTTTCTTTCTTTCTTTCTTTTTTTGCTATGCGTGATACACACTTAGGTGATCATGTATCTTTCGATATATGACTGACGAGGCTGATTTTCCCCCACAGTAGGTTGTCATTTCTTTCTGCGCTAGAGCAGTTGCAATCCACGGCTATAGATCCCGGTCTGTCTTGTTATTTACCCATAGCTGGGGGGAGAAGAAGTGGATTCATACTTTTCCCAAGAGTATTAGCACATATACGCAAACAATTCACTAACTTAAAAGTTTTCTTTACTTATATTCATTGTTCACCAACACAAGATTTTTCTATTCTACATAAAAATCTTTGTTGTTAATGCACACGATCTTTTGCTTGCACAGATATATGTTGCCCTTTGTTGTTTCTTCACATTTTTTTTTTGTTGGACTCATACTCCGAGTTTACCATGTTTGATTGTGGGCATTTCAGGAGACACGCGTGTTTATCTCTCAACTCGTACATCGACCCGCAACACCGTGTATTTTGTTAGTTTGGAAAAGCACTGTGTAATACGACTTTCTCCGCAACATCAGGAGTTTTGTTTTTTTTTTCAGACAAGAACATCTCCCAATTTGACTAGTGAAAAAGTAAAAACTGATGAACAGCGCCTGGATTTTCTCAATCGAAATTCCATCAAGAGAATGCCAGACGGCGCGGCAATTTGCCGACTAAAAAGAAATTGTGAGAGTTTTTTCGAGATGACCAACTACAGCCGTTGTACTCACCGGACTTTTTACCTTCAAACTACCAATTATTTCGGAATATACAAAATTATCTTGACGAATAGAACTTTAATTCACTGGAAGCCTGTAACAATCACTTAGATATAGAAAGAGGCCGTGTTCTGGGACGATGGAATCAAAAACCATTCTCAAAGAGGTCGAACTATAGTTGAACAATATAGAAGAATATGCGCCTCAGTAGATGTAAGTAGAAACAAAGAAATATTCTTTTTCACTGGAATAAAATAAGACGACTTCATCTATATATCTTAGGTAAGTAGAGTTGTTTGGTATGATGTGTCTAAATGAACCTGATTCTAAGAATTCTAGAAAAAGGCAAGAAAGAACACCGCCGAGAGGTGATCCCATAGGTATGCCGAATTTTTGCTTGTAGATAATATTGTTGAACGAGAAGAGGTTAGTGATTAGTTTGCATATTTTTATAATTTTGTGAACGAGTAGAGGAATCTTTTCTTTGATTTTCTGATGTGGTTTCTCAATATGATAAGACAATTCTTGATGGGTATATTGGTGAATAATGATTTGATTCTAGGCTCGGCATAAGCATGTCTATATCTACGTTTCGCATTTTCTGTATATATATATATATATATATATATATATATATATATATATATATATATATATAAATTATATTAAGAAACAGACAACATTAAGGGTTCATAAGGATTATTATTTATTTACTTAGGAACTGAAATCGATTCTAATTCCTCAACATTTCATTTGGTGGCGATATATATATATATATATATATATATATATATATATACATATATATATATATATATATATCGCCACGAAATGAAAATATATATATATATATATAATTTGGATAAAATGGCCAATATTTTAAATGAATCTTCTAAGTTTAAGATGATCGGTCCTGGTGGTACATGTGACAATACTAGCAGGGTCGAAACGAGAACACAGAGATGGTTGCTCCCAGTATACAAGAACAACATTATCGCTAAGAAAATCTATAACAGGATGACAACGTCCTAAAATGTATGGACTACCTAAGTATTCTGCAGTAAGATTTTTAAAAATGGGTAATGATGATGATGATGATGACGATGATGATGAGATACATTATTAATACAATTAAATTTTAATAGACAATTCTTACATACACTATTAAGTTTTATTCTATAACAGGGTTAGACGTACAGGGTCGCAACGTCCTAGAATGTATGGACTACCTAAGTAATCTGTAGTACGATTACAAAAATCATTGGAGATGACGATGATGATGCTGCGATACATTATTAATACAATTAGTGTTGTTTTGTATGATGTGACTAAATGGACCGGATTCTAATAATTCTAGAAAAAGTCAAACGAGAACACCACTGAGAGGTGATCCCATAGGTAAGCCGAATTTTTGCTTGTAGATAATATTGGTGAAAGAGAAGAAGCAGTGGTTAGTGATTAGTTTGCATATTATTATAATTTTATGGACGAGTTGAGGAATCTTTTCTTTGGATTTTCTGAGGTGGTTTCTCAATATGCTGAGAGAGTTCTTGATGGGTATGTTGCTGTATAATGATTTCATTCTAGGCTCGACAAAACCATGTTGTCCATATTTACGTTTCGTATTTTCTGGATTAAGTCCCCAGTGTGTTATGCTGATTGCTCCTAGGAACGGAATTGTGATTTTGCAATGGCTCTAGCTAATTTTGGAGGTGCACTCTTGATACCAGCGCACAGTGGGTCAGAGGCGTATGTCGGGTTTCTGCGTTTTGAGTAAGACGTATAATTAGGAAGAAAAATAAACCCAACACCGATTCAAATACTGGTATTTATCAAATAAATTGTTTACAACGTGAAAATGTTTATACCGGGGAGACATCACGTGTTCTAAAAGCCCGTATCTACGAGCACAACAGAGATTTGCGTTTGTACAAACGATCTAACTCTTTCGTTTTGCATCGAAACTATGCTGGACATAAGTTTGATTTCACTAAGGCTGCCCTAATTTAGAAGGGCATAATTCGTTAAGGAGAAAATACATTGAAAACTTAACATTATTACCAACTATAAACATACGCTTAAAACATTATATCGCCATCTTTCTTTGAATCCATTCTTAAAGAATCTAACTTAAATCCATTTAATAGAAAGAATACATTCGTAAAGAGGCGAGCCATAATTTGTTACTACGTGCTGCGTGGGTTAACCGCACAAAGGTGAAGATAAAAATCCCGCTAGACACGCGCACACAATTACAAGTCCACTTTACCATCCGATGACCACTTTGACATACAAGAATCTTCACAAACTTACATGCACATATAATTATCCACGGTTTTAATGCACGTGACACGTATCCGACTAATGACAAGTGTCGCAAACATAATTGAAAATACCAGTGTTTCTCTCTTTTTTGCCAGTTTTCCTCTCAATCTCTGACGAAGTTTTAATAAAAATGAAGCATGTTAGTTTGATATACGTAACCGATTTTTTTTTTTATTTTATCAAGCTGCGGATTCCGTTCCGTATTTGATCTGCATTTGAGCATTGAACACGGAAAACCACTTCAAAGTGACAGCAACAATATTTTCACAAACAGACACTTCTTTTAACCGGTTAGCCTCTACAAAAAAAGGGATTTCCTACTCCACTGCATTGCCGAAATGTTATTCCGAAAAGCACTTCAAAGTATTGAATAACACAAATGATATCTTCCACAAAAACCTCCACGACTACCTCCACACATGCGCAGAGCAACTCAAACACCAAGAAAAGCTCACCAATGGCCAGGCCACATCAATTGGGAAAATATTATGCCGTGAAAATATACTTTCCAAATCCGAAGTTGAAATCTTGCGACGAACATTACCAGACACAAATTACAAACAGTTAAATCAGTTAAAACAGAAACTTCACGACCTTTGCACCTACAGCAGATGGAAAGTGATTGGTAATTCGGATCTTATCCACAAAATCTCAAAATTCAAACTTTCTCTCACTGAAACCGAAATGAGTATTTCATCAACAATCCTTCTTTTGTAGATGAGCTGCTTTCGCTTGTTCCCAGACTTCATGAATTTAAGCTTTCAACTTGGCTGGCATCTCGCTCACACACGTTCACCGTCGAAATTGTTAAATGTAGCCGTCTCTTCTAACGCCAATAGCTTCATGTCTCGCACATATCTCCTGTGGAACTCCGTCCCTTTTCCTGTTTCCCTGATAGCTATAATATCCAACTATTCAAATGTAATGTCAATCGACATCTCCAGATGCCCTGATCTATCCCCTATCCTTCTCTTCGTCCTTTCCTCTATCACTCCTCTTTGCTATCACTTCAATTCTCTGTAACCCCTTGCGTGCTAGTGGCTTCCCGCCTTGCTTGGGGTGAAACGCTTAAAAAAAAAGAAGAAAAGTTTCGTTAAAACGACTGACAAGCTACTTCGGTTAATTTTTTTATATAATTTTTCTTGTGTTCTAATATTTTCTTTTTCTTTTCTGGGCATAAAGTATGTTCAAATTGTCCGAATGTTCTGTATATCCGTGTGCTTTCGACTATTCTTTTAACCATTATTAAGGATGATTTTTATTGTTACTTTCAGCTGCATGCATGGATTTTTTATGTATGTATCTAGAGTTATAGGAATATTTAATTTTCCAAACACGGTTAGCTCATTTTGGCCGTGTTCATAAAAGAGGTTATTGACTTTTTCTTTTTATTCATAATGCTTCCATTATTTTAGCATTTTGTTACATTTAGATAAGCCTATCATATTTGTATTATTAATGAGTATGTTGTGGATGGAGATGGGTAGCTCTGGGTGCGTGTTTAAATGAGACCAAATTGCGCTGTGGTCAGAGATATGTAACGTGAGTCTTCTTGTTAGGCATGTAGTGTTATGTTCAATATAGTTATTCAGGAATAATAACTTCCTTGATGGACATGTGAATTCATAAATAATATTGGTTCACTGTAATTTGGATCTTGCAGATAAGTTATTTTTGTTAAAGGTGAGATTAGTAGTTTTAAATTTGTTATAGTAGATAATTTAATTTTCTTGTTTTTCAACTGGAGTAGTATATTTCTTTATAATGTTACTATGGGAAGATTCATCCAGCTGATAGTTAACGTGCAATTGATTTTTATAAATGTTATTGTTTTTATCCCCAAATTCAGTGTTGCTATTAGTTACCTTAGTAAGAAAAAGTCTAATTTGGGTATCTATGTGGTAATTCTGAACACCGTTATTAATTAGCGTCTGTTTCATGTTGCTAAGTTCTTTAAAGAATAGTGAATGACGGGATGAATTCTCGTGCGCTCTCATGAGGAAAAGTTTTATAATAACTATTTTATATCTAAGTCGATATTGGTAAGTAAAACTAAGGTGGCAAGAGTTTCTAGTTGTGGGTATTTTGTATAACAAAGTAGTGAATTTGTTACTACTAGACTTCACAAGAACGTCCAATAACGAGCGTTTATTTTTGTTTGTTCATAGGTAACGTAAAGGACAGAGTTTTCGCCAAATGTAATTTTGAGATTCTCAATTTTTTTTTTGTCTTCAGCTAAAATAAATATATCATCTATATAACGGACATATATTTTAGATTATTTTAGGAACATTTTTAATTACAGTGCAACCTCGGTTCACGAACGTCTCACATGTCGAACAAACCGGTTTTCGAACAGAGAATTCGAGATGAAAATGCCTCGGTTATCGAACAAAATTTCGGTTCTGGAACAGAATTGTCGAACCGAGTTAACCCGAACGGAGTAATTTCTGCGTCAACCGCCATGTTGTATATATTCGTGTCTTGTGCTTTTTTTCCAGTTTTATGTGATTGTTTTCTCTACATTTTTCCTATTGAAAAAATTGTTTCTGTTTACGAACATTTCGTGTTGCGTACTGCCTTCAGGAACTAATTAAATTCGTGAACCTAGTCCCCACTGTACCTTGTTTTATATAGTAGTCTGAGAAGCATGGTCCAAGTAGATTTCCCATTGACCGTTAGTTTGATTAAAAATATTGACAACATGGTCTTAGAAGAAGACTTTAGTTGAGCAGTCGTGCAGTAATTTCTAATTTTTTTATGAGGTTTGATGGATGGCGGTGGAATTGAGTTATTTTTATACCCATGGTTACAGATTATATCGATGGTTTAATCGTCAGAAACAGTATGTAAATAAATTTTCTACATCAAGTGATTTGGTTTCGTTGTTGCTTTAAGAATTTGGAGAAATTCGTGATATTATAAGTGGTAGGTAGAAATGAAGTAATGATATCACAGAGGAATTTTGACAATTAGTAAATAAGTCTTTGGGCCTGTAAAATGATAGGTCGTGATGGATATCCGGGTGTATGTATTTTAACCTTTCCCTATAGTTATACTGGTTGGTAATCTTTAATCATTTTGTTGCTTTTCAACAATCCTACATCAACATTTTCTGGTGACGTTGGACGTTCTCGCTTGTCACTTTTGCTATGTCAAACGAAATCTCGTTATCACTTCCAAAACTGCTCGTTATATTCGAGACTTCGTAGACCCCGGAACTAGTAGTAATGCATTTCAATAATATTCGCGCTAGTAATACTTGTTCAAGTAGTAATCGCCAGATAGTATACTAACCAGAAGAGAATCATAATCCGTATACTCGTAGAGAGAGTGAACATATAGCTATAGTGGATAGACAAGAAGAGTGAACAGTGATCCGTATAGCTGATAGAAAAGAAATAATGATCAGTTCGTCAACACGCTACTTCCTATTTATTCACTCCCTTTATGATCACGTGATCTATTTAATAATGGAATCACCCGTGTTGCTCACTGACGATCTAGTTTCAAACCACAGTGTCGGCAACGACACTTACTCTTATACAACAACATTGTTTAATGTTATAAATTTGTTGACACATTTTTTAGTGTTTCCGTGGTGTTTTTATTTAATTTAGTAATTTTAAACCGATAGTCAATGACGTGTTGTAATTTTATATAATAATCCAATTTGTTCGAAATTACGTGTGTTAGTTTGATGACGATATTAAAATTGTTTTTTTTTTTTTAATTTTTGCGACAGTTTCGAGATTTTGTTAGATTATTGTTATAATTATTGCGAAGAGTGCGATCTTTTACTCCTTCTACCTTAACCCTTTTCTGCCCTGCGTTCCTGAACAATTTTAAACCTGAGCTCCTGAATCAGAATTTGCAAATAATTGGTATGTAATGTTTCATAGTAGATATATAAATAGTTACAAAAGTATAAGCATTGTACTAAGCAATGAGAGACTATGATTGCATCCCTTCAATTTAACGCCAGAATTCTTTCTTTGTCTGTCAGGCTACCCAGCAGGTGCTGACTCGCTTGATGCACAAGTATAGCAAAATACGACGCAAGTGTTTACTCACCGTTAAACCGGTGGCTGGGAAAATTAAGTCATGTTTGACTACCACTGATAAAGCGGTAGTCAGGACTCAAAGGGTTAAGATCTCTGAGGTTTATGTGAAGTTTTATTACCTTATCAGCGTTCAGTTGAGATAATGACTCATGTAGAATTTCGATTTTGGTCTTCTTTGTGAGGAGGTCAATTTTAGGCAGGAAATGGTTATTTGGTCATAGATCTTGGAATTTCTTCTGGTTATCTGGCTGGATAGGTTTATATCACTGTTGTTGGTAAGTAGACTATTTACTTGGTTTAAGTTGCAATGTTTTTAATAAGGATTTGTCGGCGTTTAAATTCGTCATCATTAAAATTTAAGGTTATATGGTACAGTGCTTTGTTGTATTCGGATTCGGTCAAGGTGTTTTATAATATCTCATCATGTCTTTGGGTTTCATTATTTGAATGTTGAATTTAATTTTTTTTAGCTGCTTTTATTTGTCATAAAACAAGTTTTTTTTCTGGGTGTTATGTTGTATGCAGAGTCATGTAATTTAATGTTGAGGCTATTATGTTTCTATTGTTATACAAGTACATTACGGATATGCAAGATTGTCCGAAAGTCTTGTCACGCCTATCTCTCAACCAAACTGTACGAGTTCGTGTCAGCCATCTGAAATAGAAAATTACATTATATATATATAACCATGCATGGAGTATTGCTTCCATAAATGGTCTGGAGCCCCTTCTGTTTGCATCAAGATCCTTGATAAAATCCAAAGATGGATATGCAATGTAATTGGCCCTGATCTGGCATCTCGTCTGAAGCCGCTCTCTCACAGACGTGCCATTGCCTCCCTCTGTCTTTTTTACAAATACTTTCACGGTAAATGCTCCGATGAGCTGCTTTCGCTGGTTTCCAGACTTCATGAATTTAAACGTTCAACTAGGCTGGCATCTCGCACTCACCCTTTCACTGTCGAAACTGTTAAATGTAGCCGTCTCTTCTACTCCAATAGCTTCATGTCTCGCACTTCTCGCCTGTGGAACTTCCTCTCCATTTCTTGTTTCCCTCATAGCTATAATCTCCAACTATTCAAATGTAATGTCAATGGACGTCTCCAGATGCCCTGATCTATCCCCTAACCGTCTCTTCAGCCTTTCCTCTATCACTCTCGCTCCAACTCTCTGTAACCCCTTGCGTACTAGTGGCTTCTGCCTTGCTTGGGGTGGAATGCTTAATATATACAGGGTGACCAAAAAAAACGGGAATTTTTAAAGTGCGTATTGCCAGACATGAGCAAGTGGCAACACTGCGAAGCAGTGACCTTGAGCAAGTAAACATTTCGCCATTTTAGTAACGAGAATGAAATTCACAGTATCACAACTTAAATGTTGCAGCAGTCAATGAGGAATCTCAACAGCAGATTTCAAGAATGCATTCGTACAGGAGGACGCCATCTACAGTAAGTAATTTTTAAAAAATGAAAATTCCATCATTGTTTCTTAAATGTCATGTTTTAAGGTTTCAATTACTATGAATTAAATATTTTTCTTCCATCACTCTTGGTTTTATTTGATTGTTAAACAGTTCCCGTTTTTTTTGGGTCACCCTATATATATATATATATATATATATATATATATATATATATATATATATATATATATATATATATATATATATATATATATATATATAAGACGATCGCATATGTTTAGCAACTGCCTGTCTGATCAGTACCTAGAAGGGTGACCGCTTGGGGATACCAGCTTACACATGTGCGTGTAATGTAATGAAGTTGTTACTCGAAGGGCTGAGGTTCAATTCTCGTTGCCTTCGTTGTATTCCCTTAAGCGCAAATACCATTGGGAAATGTATGGATGCACCTATTCATCCCTCTACCTAAGGTTTGTATCAGACTTGTGTCACTAATACCATTATCAGCACCAAACAAAAACATCTTACGATCAAAAAGTATTTACTTCCTATAAATAACCTACAGAGGGTTGTTAAGCCATGAAAAAGCAAATATATCATTCATAACACATACAGACACACATACACACACACATATATATATATATATATATATATATATATATATGTGTGTGTGTGTGTGTGTGTGTGTGTGTGTGTGTGTGTGTGTGTGTGTGTGTGTGTGTATACTCTTCTTCATCCAGCTATGGGTAAATAGCAGGACAGACTGGGTTTTATAGCCTTGGATGGTAACTGGTCTAGGAGAAGTAAAACTCTGAATTCTAAACCTGCGGAGGTTCGTTTGGGGATCTTGTGGCACTTAGTGCACCAGGTCCCTATATTCTGCCCTTGAAAAAGTGTGGATGGTCCTGCACGAAACCTTCACCACTATAATCATCATATGCTGTTGTCGGGCTGTCAGTTTCCTTGGAACCGATCTGCTTGACCCTTATACGTCGAATTCGACGTGAGAGTTGAGAGAGAGAGTGTATATCTATCTATCTATCTATCGATCTATCTATCTATATATGTATATATATATATATATATATGCAGAAATATAGTCTTAAAGTGTGCTATATTTATGGGGTAAAGTGCTCAATATCAGAGATAGAGCGTGTGTAAATATAAAAGTGGACATGGAAGTCAGCACTTAGAGGCGACAGTCTGTTTCATGCTAGTGCAATCGACGATTGCACTAGCATTTATATATATATATATATATATATATATATATATATATATATATATATATATATATATTAATGCATGTTTCATTAAATAATATAGACAAGTTTTGTCTATTTTAAGTAAGTTCCTTTCGTATTGTCTGATAAGTTTAATCACATTATCGTTGAAAAACGAAAGGAAAACACCATATTGACACATGTTTGAATCTAATCTAATTTTTCGGCTTACATAAGCCATTATGAAAGATAACAATTTTAATAAATCAAAACAACACATATACGAAACCACAATAATGGCCGGCCGTTGCTGTTTTAATAAGCTCAAAGTAACGACAAACTCTTAAGAGCCAAGGAAGCGAAAAACACGTCGTAGCTCGTGACGTCACACATCGCCACGCGCAAGTGAATAGGAGAAGTATTAAGTATGGGAAGCCATTGGTATACAGCTTCAAGTATTTTTAATTTTTGTTTATTATTTTCATGTTTAAATATAATTGTGTTGTCAACAAGGATTTTCCGGAATTGCGGGCAGGCATGGTGTTTTAAATGTCGAAAAATCTTAGAGTTATCAGTTAAATGTAGAGTTAAGCGTCTTGAAAACGTATTTGTAGTGTGACCGACATAAATATTATTTAATCCATTGGCGATACATTCTCCAAAAGGGCACTTGAATTTCTACACTATGTTAGTTTTTTGCAAATCGCTAACGGGGAGGGGGAAGAATCATTCCGAATAGTTAAGTTGGATATGCCAGATTTAGTGTAGTATATGATTAACCTAATGTTTTGCTCGGATCTGTTGTAGTTATATTAGAATTAACTAGTTTTTTTAAATATATTTTTGTCTTGTTTATAATTGGTATGCATTTGACTACGATAATAGAGATTAATAAGTTTGGAATTAGTTGAAGTAGTACTATGTTCTATTTGCTTAGTATTAAGACTTCTAAGATAATATTTTATCTGTTCATCCACTATATAATTTGGAAACATATTATTAATAAGTGTTTGTTTTATATTCTTAAGTTCACTGTAAAGAATCTGTTTTATAGATGAGTTAGTTTTTGCACGATGTATTAAATTTTTTATAATAATGACATTCGCTTTTGTAGGTAAGTGTACAAGAATTTATACTAGTAGGTTTTTTGTATGGCGAAATAGTAAATTTGTTATTATTTGTGTTTATCAATATGTCAAGGAAAGGAATTGTATTATTAGTATTGAGTTCATACTTGAATTTAAGGAGAGAATTATCTTGAAAACGTTTTTGAAGTTGAAGTATTTCATCTGTATTTTTAACTAAAATAAGGATATCATCAACATATCTTAGATAGATGGAAGGTTTTTTTTAACATCTGTAAATATCTTATTTTCGAGGTTCGACATGTAGAAATTGCTAAATGTCGGACCCAGTACTGAACCCATGGAGACGCCATCGCATTGTATATATATATATTATTACTATGATCTAAGAAAGGGACTTCAGTAGTACAAACTAATAGTAGTTTCCATAATATATTTGGATTAATTTTAAGTGGGGGTAAAGATGAGTTACTGTATATATTCCTTATAATTATGTCAATAGTTTCACTAACAGGGACATTGGTAAATAAGTTTTCAACATCAAGTGAAGCTATGATTTCATTATTAGGTGTTTCGCTTTTTAGGATTTGGTTTACTTCTAGTGTTGAACTGACGCTAAATTTACTAGGAAGGTAAAGAGTAATGACTTGATTAATGTATTTTGTTAATTGATATACTGGAGTAGTAATTTGCGATATGATAGGACGGAGAGGATAGTCAGGTTTGTGTGTTTTTATATTGCCGTATATGTAACCGGGTCTGTAATTACCAATAATTTTAGGGAGTTTTAAAGAGTTCTGTTCAGCATTATTAGTCGTAATTAGTTTATTAAGCTTTGATTTTAGTTGGTTGGTCCGGTTCTTGTTGAGTTTTTTAAACTTGTTGTGACCCTGGGGTACGTGGTCAAGTTTTTGTTGTAATTTAGTTTGTTTAGAATGACAACAACGTTGGTTTTATTAGCTTTTTTTTTACAATTATGTCAGGGTGGTTGCGTAGTAATTGTGCTACAATTTTTAGTTGTTTAGAAAGTATTTTGAGGAATTTCGGCTTTTATCATGCCGGTCCTTGAATGCCTCGGCCTTAAGTAAGTCTTTAAATTCTGGTGTCGTTTCTATTAATTGTTAATCCTGGAGTTTAACAATGTTTTCGTATAGCGTCTCGATTTCTAATTTTTTTTAAAGTCGATTATATTTACGGTATATATGACAGTTAGTTCCAAGGTTAAGCAATTCTTTTTGCGCGTGGTCATGTGTGACGTCACGAACTACGACACGTTTTTCGCTTTCCTTAGCTCGTAAATAAGAGTTTGTCGTTGCTTTGAGCTTATTCAAACAGCAACGGCGGGCCATTATTGTGGTTTCGTATATGTGTTGTTTTGATTTATTAAAATTATCATCTTTGATAATGGCTTATGTAAGCCGAAAGCTTAGATTTGATTCAAACATGTGTCAATATGGTGTTTTCCTTTCGTCTTTCAACGACGATGTGATTAAGCTTATCAGACAATACGAAAGGAACTTACTTAAAATAAATTGACAAAACTTGTCTATATTATTTAATGAAACATGCATTAATGAAAAATTGCTGCCGAAATATACACAATATATATATATATATATATATATATATATATATATATATATATCAAATATGTGGTGCAGTTCAATTTATATTGCAATGGGTCATTCATACAAAAAGTAGATTACTAAAGTTAATGATATAAAATGGCGAAATCTCTTCGCAAACAATATTTTAAAGTTCATTAACCTACAAACCACTCGATGAATGTTATGATCCTTGTTTTTAATAACTATAAGCTGTATAATATATTTTTTAATCTGCAAGTACTTTCAACTGTACATTCAGTCATCCTCAGGTATAGAAATTGTTTTGTTTTTAATAAAATTCAGGTAGCATCAGAAAGGAAAAATTAAATGTGAATCGAAATATGTTTTTTTAGAAATGTGCTATTGTTAACGGATAAAAACTTTTGCAACGTGTAGTCGCAACGTTAAAGTTGATTTTTTTTTTTAAATTTAAGAGTGTGAGTTTTTTACTAATATGGTAATTTGAGAATTTTTTGTCGTAGGAGTTTATCAGTCAATGTGGCATGAACTAAATTGTTCAATAAATAGAGTAATGTCTCAATTGTTATCCCGAAAATTTGCACGTCGGTCAGTTCTTAAACATCGAATATGTGGTGCAGTTCAATTTATATTACAATGAATCATTTATGCAAAAAGTAGATTAGTAAAGCAATGATTGATATAAAATGGCGACATCTCTTCGCAAACAAAATTTTTCAGTTGCATTTACCTACGAACCACTCGATGGATGTTATGATCCTTGTTTTGTTTTGTTTTTGTTTTTTTGTATGAATGATCCATTGTAATATATATATATATATATATATATATATATATATATATATATATATATATATATGCAAATATACAGGGTGCGATTGATAAATTGTCGTTTAAATTATGCAAATATGTAAATAAAACTGACATCTTATTTTAACATACATATTTACGAAAATTACACGATTCGCCTTCTATTCGGTAAAATCATGGCGGAACCAAGACCACTGAGCTGGCAGATTTTTCCTATTTCTTCTCAATATTGGCATATAATGGATTATGACGTATTTTCCATCTTTGCTTATTCTCCAGAGATTTGCAGTGTCTTGCTTTCCACTAATTATTTCACTAATTATTGTCGTCTAAATTGCGCAAAAATGAAAATAGCATTGATATCTCATTTTAACATATTACATTTGCCAAAATTACACAAAAATATGTTGAAATACTAAACAGTAAGTTTATTTAATAAAATCACCATTGGCCTCAACAACGGCCTCCAGACGACATGAAAATCTCCGGTAACTCTTTTGGGCAGTTTTCTTGAGTTGGTGAATGCTGCCACGATCCTTGCTTTCAGTTCATCTTACAAGGAATTCTGTTAATCTCTCGCTTATCTGCGTCCCGCACATACTAATCAACGGGGTTGCCGTTTGGGCTGCTAGGTGGCCAGATGTAAGGGCTGATGTGGTCGGAGAAATTGTCTGAAAGACATGACTGGGTTCTGCTTGTGTGACAAGGTCCAGGGACATTTTGCTAGGCATAGAGTCTTCCAACATCTGCTCTTTTGACTCAGGAAAGCACTACATCTTCAAGCAGTACAGCATGCCATCTCCAAATTTATGGTGGTGTGAATTTCGTCAAAGTACAGTTTTTCTCACAGACGGTGTCCAACTGACCCTACTATACTGTGCAGTTGAAAAAATAAAAACAATCAATGCGCGAAATTAATGTACGAGCTTGTGTCAGCCATCTGAAATAGAAAATTATATCATACACAATATAAAATGCCGACAATTTACCAATCGCACCCTGTATATATATTTTTAAGACATTTTATGTTTATACATTCTTTTTATAGATACAAATATTTAAGTAAATGCTCTGTTTTATAATAAAGAGTATTAATAACATTTACCAGTCTGAATGTCCGAGAAATTTTCATAGAAAATATTCGTCCCTCGGCAGGAATCGAATCTGTATCCTACACGGAACCGTCATTTAGCCTGTCGTACTCTTAACCGATCGAACCACGGTTGATCGTTCGACTGGTAAAGTCGAATTTACTGCCTTTAAATTTCAATCTTCCGTGAATCTCTCACGTCCATTCATATCTGCTCAATGCGTATCTAAATGCAAACAAATGACGTCACACATTATGAAATGCACAAAGTCCGACAATTATTTTAAAACTTTTTATGTTCTATACAAAGAATGTATAATATATAAAAATGTCTTAAAATGCTGTTAATACTGTTTATGATGAACAGAGCATTTACTTAAATATTTGTATCTATAAAAAGAACGTATAAACATAAAAAATGCCTTAAAAAATAATTGTCGGACTTTGTCCATTTCATAATGTGTGACGCCATATATATATATATATATATATATATATATATATATATATATATATATATATATATATATTATAAATTTATTGATTTAAAATATGTTTTTTTCGCTACACAGTGATACTATGTTTCAGAAATGGAAGCTAAAGCCCTGAATTTAATTTTGTTATTAAACGAATTTTGGTGGAACTAATGTCTTTGGTTTAATAAGAAAATTAAATTCAGGGGCTTTAGCTTCCATTTCTGAAACATGGTTATCACTGTGTAGCGAAAAAAACATATTTTAAATCAATTAATTTATAATATTAATGCTCTGTAAATTTACATTGAGCACTATTGTGTAAAAATAAAAATATCTATAAGAACACCGGATTTTATATCTTACGCTTCTTTCTTTTTATATATATATATATATATATATATATATATATATATATATATATATATATATATGAAATGAGAATGAATCGAATATAAATTCCACGTTCATAACATTTATTTAAAAGAGGGCTCAATGCTCTCAGATAGTAGTGTAATATTCGAATAGGAAATGTCATCCGTCTAACGTTAACATTGTAGCAAAATATTTTTCAGCAATAAAGTCTGAATTCGCTACGATTTTAAATCTGTGTTTCATAACTTCCTATTTAGCATCGTTTTTTTTATTGGGTGAACTGATTATAAACATAACAAGTAATACTGCATTCTACTCTATGTTTTCCTAGACTTTTTTCTTTTTTCTTCCTCCTTTTTATCTTGAAAAGTCGTTGTCTGACATTGAAATCCCCCCCACAAATTGTACTAATCAATCATTTATTAGCGCCAGATGAGATGTGTTGATACACATCAAAAATGACTGCATTTGCGTAGCGTTTTTCTACATATTTGAATGTAATATCCTATAATGAAGCATATATATATATATATATATATATATATATATATATATATATATATATATATACACACACATATATATATATATATATATACATATATATATACATATATGTAAGCAAATATGTGGATATAGATATAGATATCGACAGTATGAGTAAAAATATGGAAAAACGAAAATCCGAATATGCAAGTTTACTGTTTTTAATGTTGTTTTAATGTCGACATCTGATGTTTCAAAACGGAACGCTGACCTTAAAATTCAGTCATTTTGTTTTGATTATTCTTATGTCTATCGTCTTTTCATGTTGACTTGAATATCGTCTAATTTTAATTATGTTTTAATAACTATGTCCTGAAGAAGGTCTACTAGACCGAAACGTCTGACGTCGACATTGAAACAAAATTAAAAACAGTAAACTTGCATATTCGGATTTTTTTGTTTTTCCATATTTTTCCTCATATATATATATATATATATATATATATATATATATATATATATATATATAGTTAAATAGGTTTGACAGGTTTCGCCTATCAACTTCTTTATTATTTTTTTCAAATTTACGACTTTCCATTGTTTTTTTTGTTTTCCCGCAGTATTTTGAATGTTTCAATATTTGTTTTCGTGTATTGTTCTGTGTGTATTTACGCAACAGTTTTTAAATTCCAGTGTTTTTTGTTATTTTGGGAGGGTGGGGGACGAACCAACTGCATATTACTCCAAGTGACATCATATAAACGATGTAACTGATTTTTTTTTTTTTTCGCATTTTTTTGTTTAATTCACTTCAATATAGAGGGCCGGTATATATACTAATCAATGGGGAGATTATTAATTGATTTAATATTTGAAATTGGATTTTTCATTAAGTTATTACGCCAAACGAATATCACCAGGTGATGTTCGGGTCGGCCAGAAGCAGAAACTGCATTTTGCCTAATGCTAATTACATGTTTAAAAATATGGATTTGCTTTGCGTCGGGAAGTCCCAATAATAAAATATCGTTTCGTTGTTTTAGTTAATTTTCTTTTTGTTGCTGTTGTTATGTTTTAGCGGCTTATCGACCTTCGCGGGTTATTTAATATTGAAATCTAAATATTTTGTACGCATTTTTTATGTTATTGTTTTTAAGATAATAATTGTTTAGTGATCTTAATAATTAACCCAAAGCTAAGACAGAAGAAGTGGATTCATGCCTTTCCCAAGGGTATTTGCTCGTAAGTGAATGTACGAACCTAACTGAAACTCGGCTCTCCGATCAACAATTCCGAGCTATTATCCATTACACCACCCGCACATCCAAGTTTACAACACGATAAGAGATGGGTTCATGCCTTTCCCAAGGGTATTTGCGCGTAAGTGAATATAACGAACCCAACTGGATTTGGAACTCGGCTCTCCGATTAAAAATTCTGACTCATTGTTCCATTACACCACCAACACAAGCAGCGACCTATCTAGTTACTGACCGGGCAAGGCGTTGCTTAACTTCGGCGGTCATATGGGAACAGTTGTTTCAATGTGAAGTGGCTGTAATCATTTGGTCGCCTTAATTTCTCTTCTCATTTTGTTATCTCTGCTTAATAGTGATTTTTCCTCATATTCTTTCACACCCAGTACTACCTTGCATTTTGTGGCTTTATTGCCTTGCTTGGGGTGAAATGTTTTTAAGAAGAAAACAAATACTAAAGAAAATAACAAGGAATCAAAATTCACATATATATATATATTTTTTTTTTCAACTGCGTCTTTGTATTTTGTGCGTTGATGGTTGCCAGGACTAAGTGGGCACCGCCCAGAGACATCGCGATGGGTTTCGCAATTTTTCCAGCCTGTAAAAGATGAAATATATATATATATATATATATATATATATATATATATATATATATATATATATATATATATGCAGATTTCATTAAAAATGACAGACAAGGTGCTTTTATTTAGTTTTTTATACAATTTCTCATGCGATCTAATAACGTTTTCCTTTTCGGATGATAAATTATATAAAAACTGTCCGAATGTTCTTTCTTTTTATCCGAGCGCTTTCGGCTATACATTTAGCCATTTTCATTGAAACAGGATGAATGCAGAATTAGGAACATTATGAAAAAATGCATAACACCAGTCGACAATAGCAAAAAAATTAGATTAATTATTTATTATAAAAAATTTAAAACCTCTAACGTTACAGTTAAAAATAATAATTCACCTCCCAGAACAAAATTAAATAGGAGAAATATTATTTACGAATTCAAATGGTCAAATGTATAGCTGAAAGCGCTCGGATAAAAAGAACCTTCGGACAGTTTGTATGTAATTTATCATCCGAAAAGAAAAAAAATATTAGATTGCATGAGAAATTGTATAAAAAAACTAAATAAAAGCACCTTGTCTGTGATTTTAATGAAATGTGCATGAAAGAAGGATTACTGCCTAACTACAGACACGCACACGCACACAAACACACACACACACACACACATATATATATATATATATATATATATATATATATATATTATTCGGGTTATTGTCCTCAGCTTTGTGGCCATATTTATCACAACGTTTCGGCCGTTGTACGCTCCAGCCTTCTTCAGGTGGTTGCAATGTCGAACCAGTTATTGGACTCACAGCTCCTTGTCATCAATTAGACATGGCACGTGGAACGAGAACAGTCTTCTCCAGCGAACTAAATGGTTCAGTTAGACATTCTAACCACCTGAAGAAGGCCGGAGCGTACAACGGCCGAAACGTTGTGATAAATATGGCAACAAAGATGACATAGATGAGGACAATTCTCCTGTATCCTATAAGGAACCGTCATAGAGCCTGACGTGCTTCACCGATTTTGCCACAGAGGAGCTTTTCGGTTAGCAAGAGCGATTTTACTGTTTTTAAACTACAATTTTCCATGATTTTCTCTCGTACATTCTTATCTGCTCAATGCGTATCAAAATGTAAATAAATGACGTCGCACATTATGAAATGGACAAAGTCCGACAATTATTTTAAGACATTTTTTTATGTTCATATGTCAGGCTATATGACGCTTCCGTATAGACTACAGGTTCGATTCCTGTCGAAGGACGCATATTTTCTATAACAATTTCTTGGACATTCAGGCCGGTAGATGTTGTTAATACGCTTTATTATAAACAGATCATTTACTTAAATACTTGTATCTATAAAAAAAGAATGTATAAACATAAAAATGTCTTAAAACATATATATATATATATATATATATATATATATATATATATATATATATATATATATATATATATATATTGAAAATCACATAATTATAAAAAGAGGAATAATTGTAGGTCACAGCAAAGGACACTCGGTTTATTTTTCAAAATTTGAACCTCAAAATCACATTACGTCGAACACCGTGAAGACAGGATTAGGACCATGGATGGCCTTTATGAAAATATCTATTCGGAGTCAGAAGCATACTCTAGTAAATTTCCTATACGTTTATTATTCCAATATACTTCACGTTACATTTAGATTGAGTTTTATAATATTGTAGTAACGAATTGAATACTTAATAAAAAAAGAGCCACAATTTACAATAAAGATATTCACAGTATCAGACAAAAAAGCAAATATATTAAACAATTTAAGCATAAAGCTGTTCTCAAAACATTTGGGGTGTATCAGTTTATTTAACAGAACAACTTAAAAAAAGATGAAATATTCAGAATTCTAGAAGAGGCAAGTTAATAATATTTAACACTGTTTGCTGAGCTAAAAGACAAAGTCTTTTAGCTTAAACCAAAAATAATTTTAAAAAACTGCCACGTTTGGAACGACAAAATTATTTAATACCATACAATATTTGATAAGTAATTGAAACATTTAAAAAGTGGAATCCTTCAATACAAAAAAATAAATAAATATTTAAATAAAAACAACAAAACAAAATCGTGTTGAATCTTCTGCTGTTTACCATGACAAAAAAATTAGCCAGCATTCTTCATTCCTAAAATGTCAGCTTCTTTTTCAAGTCACGTGATCAACTAAAGGGAGATAATTACTATAAAGCTGTAATGACGAATGAGGTATGCAATATTAATGTATGTGAACGTGGTAAGTAAGTGAAGATTATTAATAAAAGAATGAAAGTTAAAAATTGAAATGTTTTTATTTATACTCAGCAATAAAGTAGGATTCGGCAACCCCCGGTTCCCGGGTCACATCCTATCCGCGAAGGATTTTTGTCAGGTCCGCCTACTTTAACACCTGGCACGAGGCTATGCCGAAGGGCAGAGTCTCGTTCGGGGAGGTAGACTGTCCCTGAACCCGTTTTTACGGGTTCCAATAGGGAATATTTTTGGCCGAGCCTACTGGCTCGGAAAACCCACATTAAACCCAGCCTTGTGCCACATGTAGCCCTTGGGGGGGGCTAAATATTACTTTAACACCTGGACACAAATTATTTAATTTTTGGAGAAAGTGGCAGAAACATATGAGTTGGAGTTAATCAACTTACAATTTGGCGATTTTTAAAATCAAAAATGCAATTGCGAATCCACTGTTGACTTCTACAAGGAATGTTTTGCCAAGTGGAACATATAAAAAGCTATTTGAATAATGCAAAAATTATGGTGTCATTATTTGGAAATACATATGCCTGTGAACAACGTTTTCGAAAATTGGTTTTTCGAACCAGGTTCTGTGATGACCACCTGGATGATGTTTTTCACCTTCAGTCGGAAAAGATTTCACTTGATGTGGAGAAGTTATCGAACAATAAGCAGAAACAAGTGTATTATTAAATAATTTTCCGTTTTTAACTATTTCGTTTGTAGTAAGGAATTCGCATTTTTTGTTGATTATGTTAGTAGTTATCCTGTTATACCTGCAGTAAAATAAGGAGACTTGTTTAAAAAATATAACATTAACTTCGTTGTTTTTCTGTAAACCTCCAGACCAATGTAGTCTTCTGGACGTAGCGGTCAGAGGTTGAGACAATTTGTTATAGTAAATTTGATATCATGATCCTACTCCACGACACTGCATAGCTTTCTGGCCCTCTCACTCCAAAAGGTTGCCTGCACCTTTAATAAAGGATCCGCTGCCTTCGCGAATTAAAACCCATAGCTATAACAAAAAAATAATTAAAATCTGTAAAAAGCTGATGAAATCATACATAATCACTTTTATAGACGATATATGAAGCATTCTTTAACATTTAATGGTATCGTATTGTGTAATTTGATGGCATATAATACCCCAGGGATTATTTTTTAAAGTAACGGACTTTATACAGCAACTGGAATAAATTTGCTTTCTTTAATATTAACTTTGTACCTATAATATTTAATGCTGTATAAAGTCCGTTAATATTAACTTCCAACATTTCTAAAATCTGTTTGGATGTAATGCTCAAAATAAATGAAAATATTAATTTTAATTTTATTGATGTATTCAAAATTATTTCAACATTGAATATTTCCCTCTATATGGTATATAAAAAAATTATATAATTAATTTAAATAATTTAATATAGTTTGTTTAAGGTAAATTTTAGCAAGCCATGATTTTTCAGCTATTAAATTAAGAGGAACGCTTTTAATCTCATCTGTTAGTTTATTTACTGCTAATTAAAGAAAATGGAGGTCAGTATTCTTTAATGAATGACAATGGTTAACTTATCATAGACTTTTATCTTGTAGGATCAATGACCAGTTAATACAATGGGTTCGTCGACTGAGTTCCACGGTTATAATTGCAGTCAGTGCGGTGAGGACATGAGATGACGCTGGGCGGAAATGTTCCCCTCCCCGCAAAAGAAATCAAATACCACGGATCCGTGACCAAGAGTAGCCTTCAATTCGGAGAACCTCGGATGAGATTCGACTGGGAAAGGGATGAGCTCTGCTTGGCCGACTTGGCCAAGACACGCAACGCAGGTTTGAATACTTCTGCGGCTTTCAACCCAGACAATGTGGAGGGAACATTATCGTAAGTGCGAAGCTATGCAATTGCATCAACAAAAGTTTCAACATATCAGGGAAGATATAAATGTAATGAAATAAAGTATTGGACAAATTATTACAATTGATTTATTATAGCGTGATAACATAATATATTGAATAAAATATTAAAAGCTAAAATATTTATTATTCTTTTCTCAATCGGCCACAAGGATGCGTTAAATCGGACTAGCTCATGATTACACCACGGATAGGTGCTGGATCAGGACGGGACGTTCAGAGCTCTCCATAACTCTACCATTTTTACCGATGTGGGTCAAAAAACCCTTTGGCCATTTACGAACCATCTTCTGTATTTCATTCAGTTATCACTCATTAAATACTTTACTCGATGTTTACGCCCGCGACTCTTATATTTAATATGCTGTGTGAGTGTTTGATTCTCGAAGACTTCTTATTAACATTTCTAAAAGGAAAAATTTTGTATCGCGAAGAAAATGGCGTTTATTTAAAATCTGATACGCAATTATGTGTTTGCGGAGCATTCGATATTAAATTACACAACAAGTGTTAACATATCATAAAATTTAAAAAAAACGATTCATTACACACACACACACACACACACACACACACACACACACACACATATATATATATATATATATATATATATATATATATATATATATAAACAGCATTATTTTATAATATTATCAATTATAATATTATCATATTATATTATTACAAGCCTATAATATTATAAAATTATAATATTATAATTTTCATATCATGTGCATTTCCAACGTTAATAATATATATATAAAGCGTATTTACATAGCAAACAGACCTGTAAAATTCTTTTTCCAGAATTACAAATAAAAATTTAATAGAATGTACGCGCATGCGCACGATTGTGTGTGTGTGTGTGTGTGTGTGTGTGTGTGTGTGTGTGTGTGTGTGTGTGTGTGTGTGTGTGTGTGTGTGTGTGTGTGTGCGAGCGTGTGTTGAGATCAAATATGGAAGAAAAATTGATTAGAATCCAATGGGATGATAGGATTCGGAACAAATAGGAAACATTTATAAATTCAACATGATTTGCTTTCATTTCAGCTTTTTTTTTTCTGCTGTTCCTTATCCTATCAGTGTAGATACAAAGTGAGAT
>OZ038498.1:17614760-17639760 GCA_964036315.1 Acanthosepion esculentum | reverse complement strand
TAGATAGATAGATAGATAGATAGATAGATAGATAGATAGATAGATAGATAGACATGAACAGGTTGAGATAGATAGATAGATAGATAGATAGATAGATAGATATGAACAGGTTGAGATAGATAGATAGATAGATAGATAGATAGATAGATAGATAGATAGATAGATAGGTAGATAGATATGAACAGGTTGAGATAGATAGATAGATAGATAGATAGATAGATAGATAGATAGATAGATTACTTCTCCCCAAAGTAAGTAATAACGATAGTGAACACACAGTCAAAAATCACATACACATTTATTACATAAACTAAATGCATATGAATCACAAAGACATATTATAAAGAAATACACTACCCGAATTGACCAGAATACAAAAAATCAAATTAATTATCTATTATAAAAAATTGAAAACATCTAACCTTATCCTCAAATATAACAACACACCAACTAAGTCAAAATTATAAAGAACAAACTTTATGTATGAGTTCAAATGCCCCTTAAGGAACTGTGTTCCTAATAAAACCGGACTCATAAATAATTACATCGGTTACACAACTACATGCTTATCTAGACGTCTTATGTTACACCTATCTGATCACAGCTCCATTAGAACCCATTTAAACACACACGCAAACTTACCAGTCTCCATTAGAAGCATACTAGTAGAAAACACAAATATATTAACTGCATCCACCTATAAAAAAAAGATTGAAACTAATGGAAGCTTTAATAATAAAAAATAAAAGGCCAACTCTTAACAATATTAACTACGAACAAGGCAACAATGTGCTAACCGCATTCTGAAATTAAAAACATCCCTACTACACACTAAGACATACACATAATGCACACACTCAATTAAGCTGAAAAATTGAATCATCCCTGATAATGGCTAAAGGTATAGCCGAAAGCGCTCGAAACTATAAAAACTTTGGACAGTTTTTACACAGTCTTTGTCCTGTAAAGAAAGCTCTTGTTCGAACACAAGAAAAATTAAATAAAAAGCTTAACTGTAGTACCTTGTCTGTCGCTTTTAATGAAACATGCTTAAACGTAGAATTGTTGCCTAAACATACTACTATATATATATATATATATATATATATATATATATATATATATATATATTTAGTTTATGAAAAACTAGATAAACCGCATAGGTAGACCCAAGGAGGTTAAAATCCAGAGAGCTCAATGTAAATCAGAGCTAATAATTTAAATAAAAACAAACCACTTTAAGATTCCATGTAATAAATTATTTCACCGCAGACCTTTTAAAGGACTGCGGATCATCAGACTTTACTTCCAAAGGTTGAAACGAAAAATGAAAAGAAATTTACACACTTTTGACGGGCAGTATTAAGCATATGTAAATTAACGAAGTGAGGAAGTGAGCGGGGAGAGACATGATTGAGTTAGATGTAATTTAATATTTCTATTCTTTCATACTTAATATTACTTGAGGAGGTCCAGACATTGACACATTTAATCGGTTAACTTAACGGAAGTTATATATTGATATAGAAGGGGGAGAAGAGAAAAAACCTAAAAAGAGAAAGAGAGAAGGAAGTCATGAGAGAAGGTGTCACTGACTTTCTTTGGAATGAACGAAGTAGACGTTGTCGTTTTTTAACACAGATGCCATCTGAGATCTTTACGATGCATACAATTCCAGCAATAACACTTCGAATTAAAATACACAGTGATCACACACACAATGAAGTAAAATCTTAATCATATGTAAATTAAAGGATTACACACTTGCATTAGACGAGACGTTTGCCTCTCCAGATCTTCAGATGTGATTCTTTGAAATTATATCAGGATCTAATAAGAAGAGCAGGTACGTGTCTTGAACCAAAATAATTCCGTTTATACAATTATTTGTTTGTTATTTTGTGTTGAAATTAAATTAGAAGTAGGAAAGAAAAGAAGCTTTAACAGTAAGGGTTAATTATGAACATCAATGTAATTCTCATATGACAGATATAAGCACTCTTGCATTTATACAGTTGCATATGCACTGACGATGGCACGCTAGACATAGATACGTGCAGCATACGTATACTTAAGTATATTCGTACAAGTATGTATATATATATATATATATATATATATATATATATATATATATATATATATATATATATATATATATGTGTGTGTGTGTGTGTGTATGTGTGTGTGTGTGTGTGTGTGTGTATGAGAGAGTGAGTGACTTTCCCGTCAATTTCGACGTATGAGGTCCCGACGGCCAGCTACTAATTATTTAACTTTTGAGGCCGGCTCAAAAATTGCACAAAAGACTACAAACCGTACAAGAGAAAGTATTGCGTGCAAGTGCAGCAGGAATACTGTTAACTGTTTTATTTCTCTTTCGTGTTTCACGCACTCGAAGGATGCTTACTGCTTGATGGGACTTTACTCCTGCATGGAAGCTGGAAAGATACGCTTGTCTCTTCATAGTTACTTCTTCCAAGTTCTTGAATGTAATGTTGACGCGAGAAAGGTTGCTCTTCAGTTTATCTATATACCTGAGCCAAGGTCTACCAACGTTTCTATGACCTCTATGGAGTTGACTGTAGAAAAGAACTTTTGGTATTCAATCCTAACTCATCCTTGCCACATGTCCAGCCTAATATATATATATATATATTATATATATATATATATATATATATATGCACATTTCATTAAAAACGATTGACAAGGTGGTTTTATTTGTTTTTTTATACAATTTCTCATGCGATCTAATAATAAATTATATAAACACTGTCTGAATGTTCTTTTTATCCGAGCGCTTTCGGCTATACATTTAGCCATTTTCAAGGATTATATTTTAACTGTTAGACTTAGAAATATTTTGCTTTATATATGTTTCATATAAAAAAAAGTAGCAAAAAGTAGATCAATTATTTATTATAAAAAATTTAAGACTTATATATATTTATATATATATATATGCGTGTGTGTTTGTGTGTGTGTGTGTGTGTGTATTGGAATATATCGGCCAATGAATAATGAAATAGGAAAGCGTTTTGTCTCCATAAATTATAATCTTTTATCGTTGGAATCACTCTTTGTTGCTGTGTGTGTGTGTGTCTGTGTTCACATGTAGATATTACATTTCATCATTGTCTGAATATCAAGAATCTACGCACACACACACACATACATACACACACACACCACCCCAACACGCATACATATCATAGAAAAATAAAGTATAATTCCACTGTCCGTAACATTTAATTTAAAAGAAGGCGGCTTAATACAAAGTATGTTTCAATATAATAAATTACATATATATATATATAGGGTGACCCCAAACAAAACGGGAATTTTTGAATTTGCTTATTGCCAGACATGAGCAAGTGGCAACACTGCGAGACAGTGACCTTGAGCAAGTAAACATTTCGCCATTTTAATAACGAGAATGAAATTCACAGTATCCCAGCTGAGATGTTGCAGCAGTCAATGAGGAATCTCAACAGCAGATTTCAAGAATGCATTCGTACAGGAGGACGCCATCTACAGGACGTAATTTTTAAAAAATGAAAATTCCATCATTGTTTCTTAAATGGCATGATTTAAGGTTTCGATTACTATGAATTAAATATTTTTCTTCCATCACTCATGGTTTTATTGGATTATTAAAAAGTTCCCGTTTTTTGGAGTTACCATATATATATATATATATATATATATATATATATATGTGTGTGTGTGTGTGTGTGTGTGTGTGTGTTTGTGTGTGTGTATGTTTATATATATATATATATAAATATAAAAGTGAACATAGAAGTCAACACTTAGAGGTGACAGCCTGTTTCGTACTAGATGCAATCGTCAGGACATTACGTGGCCTGACGATTGCATCTAGCATGAAACAGACTGTTGCCTCTAAGTGTTGACTTCTATGTTCACTTTTATATTTACACACGCTCTATATCTGATATTGAGCACTTCATCCCATAAATATAGCACACTTTAAGACTATATTTCTTTATATATATATATATATATATATATATATAAAGATATATATATATATAGGTAACTATACTCGTGTCGAAAAACCTTCGAACTCTTGACTAGGGACAATCCACGCATTAGTTTCCCCAGTTGCAATTGTAGGAATAAAAATACATGTCCACTACAGGGTAAATGTCAACAAGAATGCGTGGTCTATCAGGCGAAAATTTACAAGGATATAGACGACATATAGACGACATAAACCCTAAAGTGTATATAGGAGCTACTCAGGATACCTTTAAAAAAGATATTATAATCACATGAGTAGTTTCAAAAATGAAAAAACTAAACATAGCACTACATTATCTAGCTATATATGGCAAATCAGACAAGGTAGCAAGGAGCCCATCCTGAAATGGGAAATATTAAAAAGATGCACTAAGTCTAAATCGGGCCATAAGTTCTGTAAGCTATGCACCGAGGAAAAATTAGCTATAGCTTTATATAATACACCTGATGATCTACTAAATTCCAAAACCGAGATTCTTAACAAATGTAGACACAGAAATGCTTGGTTACTGAAATAAGCTTCTCTCTCCCGATTGTAGCGTATCATTATTGTTTGGGTTTTCTTAACTATCCCCTCTCCTTTTAGTTAGTTGAATAAATCTATACCCACCCCCCGTTGTCGCTTTTCTTTTTCTCTTTCCTTTTTTTTTTCTCTTCCTTGGTCACGTGGTGTTGTCTTGGTGGTCGTCTCTATATATATGCCGTTTTCTGTTGCCTCTTTAGCCAGCCGATCCTGACGATCTGCCTAAGTGAAACCTTGGTAGGTGTGTCTGGCTCATTAGGTTTGACTATATATATATATATATATATATATATATATATATATATATATATATATACAGGTTGGCAGTTAAGTCACTAGACAGTTACTTTATAGTAACAATTAAAACAAAGCAATTAATCAACGGTTCCGAAATTTATTATTAAAATGGTTCTGGTTAATAACAATAAAATGATGTGGTAAACAATCGTAAATTGATTACCGATATTGTTCGAACGGCATGCCACCTGCTTCATGACATTCCTTTTTTATGATAAGTAACCGTATAGTTACTTTATTGCCTCCCTGTATATTGTATATTTGGACAGCAAACCTTTTTTTATGCATGTTTCATTAAAAATGACTGACAAGTTACTGCGGTTAAGATTTCTTCTCTAGACATAAATTTTGTAGAAATTATTCGAATGTTCTGTATGAGCGCTTTCGGCTATACGTTTATCCATTATCAAGGATGATTTTAGTTTTACTTTTAACTGGATGCACAAATTGTTTTATTTAGAGTTATGGGAATGTTTTATTTTCCAAACACGGTCAAAACACTGTGGTTGTGTTCAGAGTTGACGTTATTAAATGTTGTCATATATATATATATATATATATATATATATATATATATATATATATATATATATATATATAGATAATATTAGTGGTAAATATACACATACATATGCAATCATATATCTAAAATATAAATATATATACATACATGCATACACATACATATATGTATAAAAACTAATTCCAAGAGGATAGAATCCAGGTAGAACTCAATGTCCAGGACAGAGTAAGGATATAATAAAAAGACTTAAACACTAATATCCCATGGTCATAATTTATTCCATTGGAATTGTAAATACGATCCAATTCATCCTGGGATGAATTGGATCGTATTTACGATTCCAATGGAATAAATTATGACCATGGGATATTAGTGTTTAAGTCTTTTTATGATATATATATATATATATATATATATATATATATATATATATATATATATATATATATATATTGGTTAAGCAAGTATATTTATGGAGCAAAATAGCAACGATATATATGCTTCTGTGTATGGTGGAGGTGTGTGTGTGTGTGTGTGTGTGTGTGTGTGTGTGTGTATGTGTGTGTGTGTGTGTGTGTGTGTGTGTGTGTGTGTGTGTTTACAGACTTTTTCCAAATCAACCAAGGATTTTTTGTCTAAGATGTTTAAATTTAATTGAAATCTGTCGTTTCACAAATCAATTAAATTAGCAAGCATTATGTTTTCTTTGCCGCGTATCGCGTTTTCGCGTCAGTGGGTGCCATATCTTTTTCTGCTATCTTGTTTTCGTGTTAGTGGTTGTAATGTCTCTTCTTTTTCAAGTAGCCCATTTCAGTTTATTATTATTATTTTTATTATTATTATTATTGTTGTTGTTGTTGTTGCTGTTTTTGTTGTTATTATTGTTTTTTTGTTGTTTGTCCTTAATTAGTTAACGTGTACGTTACGGCCTGCCAATGCCTCATAAATAATAGACTATTCCGTTTTGAACACGTGGGAAAAAAGGGAGAGACATTTTAGAAACGCTGTTTGGTTTCATTGAAAATACAGAAAGAAAGAAAGAAACAAAGAAAGAAACAAAGAAAGAAAGAAAGAAACAGAAGATAGAGGAGGCGATAAATCTCATGTGTGTTTAACGTCTGGTTCAGTGAAATGAAAACCTTGTCGATGGTAAATTGTTTTCTTTTGTACTCTCTTACTTCTTTGAATAATGGCCAACATTCATACATATGATTGCTATTTCTTTGTTTTGTTAATGTTTACCGATGTAAAAGGGGGAAATTCCACTGGTATATGTTTAACCCGGGAAATCAGATGGAGCTGAATCAGTCATTAAATTATGAATTATAATTCATCACAAGTACTCAAACCATTAAATTTTCCTGTCCACTACAAGTTTTTATTAATATTAATGAGGAGAACAGCACACCTAAGAAAATTCTTCTTTTATGTGCCGTGTCCCTTCAGAACTCAGGATATCATGGCCCTCCACAACTTCCTGCCCCTTGTAACTCTTAATATGTTTTGTCTTTTAGCTATTTCTTCCAAACCTTGTTCTACATCCATTTGCTCAAGCTCATCAAGTATGTTACGCGCTGCTTTCCTTTGTGCTTCTTTTCCTTAAACTGCCCTGTGAGTATCAGGTTTTCCGAGCCCTCCTTCTTTATCACTTGCCCCATAAATTTCATCTCTCTCTTCCTGATGTTATGTATACGTTTCGTTTTTGTTTCCATTTTCTCCAAAACCTCGTCGTGGCTCACATGTTCGGTCGACGGTATCCTCAGGACCTTTCTGTAGAACCACATTTCAAGTTTCTTCTTCATGTTTGGAGAGCTTGTTCAGCATTCACTGCTATATAGTCGGGACAGATATTCACGTAACAGTTAAAAAAAAAAATGAAAAAAAACTATAGAAGCCACATGATTCGCAACCAAATGTACGCGTCCCTCGTCCATCAAACTTGAAAAGAACGCCCTCGATACCCGACCATGATGCCATCTCACTACCCTGGCGTATTAACAGAGATACACGCTACATCAGTTCCTGAGAGGTGTTCAATTGTTTAAATTCAGGCCTCTGAAAGGGGAATTTGTGATAATAAACAGGATGTTTAATGTAGCCCATACTGTCTGGCGTTTAATATTATTATTATTAGTAGTAGTAGTAGTAGTAGTAGTAGTAGTAGTAGTAGTAGTAGTAGTAGTATAAGTAGTAGTAGTAGTGGTAGTATTAGTAGTGGTAGTAGTAGTAGTGGTAGTGGTGGTAGTAGTAGTAGTTGTTAAATAGTATTCTTTTTGTTAAATTGAAGGAAATTAGTTACTTTGTTCTTTTATGGATAAGGATACTAGAATTTGTATTCGTTTTCTTACAGTTTATGTTGTTCGGAAAATAATGTCCAATTTTAGAATAAGTATTTTAATTGTGTTCTAATATATTGTGATAATTGTTGGACAAAAAGATATTACACATTCTTAACAATTAAAGTCTCTGTCTATATTTCTGAGATGAGGTATTATGTACAGTATTTGCATTAGTCGCACTATTATCCTCATCTTTGTCGCCATTTTTGTCACAACGTTTCGGCCGTGGTACGCTCCGGCCTTCTTCAGGTGGTTGGAATTTCGAATCGAACCCTTTATTTCGATCACTGGGATAGACTGTTCTAGTTCCAAGGACACATGGCACAGTTGATAAAGGCGTCGGTTAGATCCAGTGACAGACCCAAAGAGTGTGAGTTCAATACCCGGTTCAGGCAGTGGAGAACTTTCAGAGGGAAAATTAGCAGGAGATAACTGATAACTGACATCCATCAAACATGGCTCGTGGAACTAGAACAGTCTACCCCAGTGATCGAAATAAAGGGTTCGGTTCGAAATTCCAACCACCTGAAGAAGGCCGGAGCGTACAACGGCCGAAACGTTGTGACAAAAATGGCGACAAAGATTAGGAGAATAGTCCGACTAATGTAAATCTTGAATTAAAGTCTTCTTTGATAATTTTATACCAATGTCTTTCAGAATTTAAATTAAAATATTATATTATTTAACTTAAAACATTATATACCTCTGATATTGAACATCAAAAAAGAAGATGCGTTTTATATTCCTCATGTGTTAAAGCCTGGTTATAATGCTACTCAAATTGCTACCAACATTGACAGAACGCGGGGTGATGGATCCGCTTGCGACCAGACAGAACGACATGGTTTCTGAAGTTCCGCAGTGGGGACATGAAACTTGAAGATCAAGGTGGTAAGGGACGTGCATCTGCAATTGATAAAGAACTTCTGAAAACACTAATCGAACAAAACCCACGTCAAAATGTTCCAAAAGATGGGTGTCGGCATTTCAACAATGTCGTACCATCTCGATATAAATTGTCAAGGTGAAGAAACCCCATGAATGGGTTCCACATGAACTCAGTGAACTTTAAAGAGTTCGAAGTTTTGAAGCTTGTTCGATGCTGCGCATCTGCGAAATTCGACTGGTCCATTTCTTATACGGATAATGACATGTGATGAGAAATGCTTTCTTTAAGACAATCGTAACCGGTCGGTTCAGTTACTTGACCATGACGAACGACCCAAACGCTTTCCAAATCCGAAATTGGAAGATGATCGTGACTGTCTGCTGGTCATCCATTGGTGATATCCATTAAACCTTTCTGGAATCTAATCAGCGACTCACATCCGAAGTGCTGCCAGAAACTGGATGAACTGCACATTCAGTTAAGCGACCGGCACTGGTTAATCGACGAGTTGCAATTTGCCTTCATGGCAATGATCGGCCACGTATTGACCAGATGACACTGCAGAAGCTCACGCACTTGAGATGGAAGATCTTGTCACATTCACAATATTTCCTTGGCCCATTGTCAACCACTATTTTCAAGCATTTTCATTTTTTTTAAATTTTTGATTTGTGTGTGTGTGTGTATGTGTGTGTGTGTGTGTGTGTGTGTGTGTGTGTGTTTACAGACTTTTTCCAAACCAACTAATGTTTTTTTTGTCTAAGATGTTTGAATTTAATTGAAATCTGTGGTTTCACAAATCAATTAAATTAGCAAGCATTATGTTTTCTTTGTCGCGTATCGCGTTTTTCGCCTCAGCGGGTGCCATATCTTTTTCTGCTATCTTGTTTTCGTTTTTGTGGATGTAATGTCTCTTCTTTTTCAAGTAGCCCATTTCAGTTTATTATTGTTTTTTATTATTATTGTTGTTGTTGCTGTTTTTGTTGTTATTATTGTTTTTTTGTTGTTGTTTTTCCTTAATTAGTTAACATGTACGTTACGGCCTGCCAATGCCTCATAAATAATAGACTATTCCGTTTTGAACACGTGAGAAAAAAGGGAGAGACATTTTAGAAACGCTGTTTGGTTTCACTGAAAATACAGAAAGAAAGAAAGAAAGAAAGAAAGAAAGAAAGAAAGAAAGAAAGAAATAGAAGATAGAGGAGGCGATAAATCTCATGTGTGTTTAACGTGATAAATTATTTCATATATGTCTATATTTCTGAGATGAGGTATTATGTACACTGTTTACATTATTCGGACTATTGTCCTCATCTTTGTCACCATATTTATTACAACGTTCCGGCCGTTGTACACTCCGGGCTTCTTCATTGGTGATATCCTTTAAACCTTTCTGGAATCGAATCAGGGCATCACATCCGACGTTTGCTGCCAGAAACTGAATGAAATGCACATTCAGTTAAGTAAAATGCGACCAGCACTGGTTAATCGACGAGGTCCAATTTGGCTTCATGGCAATGGTCGGCCACATATTGACCATATGACACTGCAGAAGCTCATCTACTTGAGATGGAAGATTTTGTCACATTCACAATATTTCCCTGGCTCAATGTCGACCACTATTTTCAAGCAACCTGATATTTTTTTTTTAAAGTCAAATGTTATTCCGTTGCATAGAAAAAGCGGAAACAGCATTCAAAGAATTCATGGAGTCTGAACCCTTAGAGTTTTTCTTTTTCTTAAAGCTACAAATAAGCTTGTAAATAAATGGTAGAACTCTATAGATTTCCAGGGAGTACAATTTTTGAGTGATTTAAACACTGAATGCATTATTTGAGGAATAAAAGTTTTATTCTAAAATCGGAATTTATTTTTCCGAACAACCTAAAGTTTTGTTAGTATAGATAAAGATTGGTCGAACATCTTGTTATTTACTTCAGGTTCCATATGGTGTGTCTGAAAAAGAGTAACGAACTTACCTTCTCAGGTAGGATGAGAAGAAAAGAAAAATACACCTACCTGCATGGTGAACGTTTTTATATTACTGATTATGCAAATTTGGGGCATCATCTGACTTACGAGTGTCATATGACACTTTTTGCTATCTTATTAACTGGAAAAAATTATCAGACCTTAACAGGAAATCCTACCCTAGGTCACAACTGGCAATCTGTTGCAATTTTCTTTTGAGCTTTTAAGATCGTGTATTCTTTTTTTTTCTTTCTGTCGATGGCCGCGGTTGGGTCGTCGTAATAGATTGTTGCTTCTTGGGTTCGTTACTCCTTTATCTACTAAAGTCTTATTCCTTTACCCTATCTTAGCATTCCCCAATGAGCAATTTCGCTAAACCCAATTCCATTGAATCCTTCCTCGAAATGAAAAAATATCAACTTTGTTTATAGGAATCAAAATATAAAATAGCATTAATGCTGTTATTTTTTTATTAGATAAACTTGTAAAAGAACACAAAGAAGAAATAAATGAAGAAAGATTATATTACAGCAAAAAGAAGTATAATATATATACTGAGGAAACGTTGCTTTATATAGTGGAAAAGATAAGTGTTCGTCCGTGCACGTTAAGAATAATATTAATGATATCAAAAGCAACAACAATAATAATACTGTCAAATATTCCATATACAAAGAAAACAAAATAAAATAAAATTGTCTTTGGAAGGGCTATCGAAACAAAACACGTTAAGAATAACCCACTTTTGATGAAAGGAAAATAAGAATATTCTGTTACATACTGAAGCTTTTATAGAAAACATCTTTGAAACGGAAAGCGATTCTTCTCAAAATATTCGAACCATAGCAAAATAAATTAAGAGTAATCGAAATTGTATGGAATAGTCATCTGATTCTGGCGTTTATCGGCATTAGGAAACTCAGGACATCAAGAGAGCGGGAAAATTATGTGAAACGCGAGCCATGTAAATCCATAAGTAAATATCTATACCTTTAAGTATACTGAAATAACATTACAAGTATTTAGCATTCAAAACTCTATCAATATCAGAAGATTACATTCAGCAAGAGCGTGGGTCTCGCTTGAAATCATATGTTTCCTCTGTCGCCAGTATCTAAAGTCATTAACAAGTATGCAATATATATATTTTGTAAAATCCCCTGTTACTCTGTAAATGTCTGCAAATACATCCTGTCTGAAGCAAATCATATAAACCTCAATATTTCAGATTTGGTTTTTTAAAAATTGTCAAATTTTAAACAATCAATTTAGATATCGAAACAAAACTAAAATCTTTGGTAATATCAATTGAAGTAAATTAAAGTTATTTGATGTATTCTAAAATATTGCCGTCTGCATTTATTAGGCTAAATCAAATAATCACATTTTTACTTCAATAAAAAGGTAATAAAATCATCAAAAATTGATCACCATCTATAATAAAACAAACAACAAACACATATTATAAGTCTTTGAATCCTTTACATTTTAACATAGTGACCTTTCTTCTCCATAATATCCAGTAATCTATTCATGCATTTATTTTGTTAATTTGTTGTACTTGAGCAGGTTCAATTTCCAATATGGCAGTTTTAATGGCTTCCCATATGTCTTCATTGCTGTTATATTGTTTTCCAGCTTCATATGATTTTATCTTCAACATTGACCATAGATTTTTGATCGGATTCAGATGAAGACTTGATGGTGGTCATTCAGTTATAGTCTGTCAATCTTTTATGCTCAAATAATTCACGGTTAAGTTTAGAAACATGAGAAGGAGTATCGTTGTGAATAAATATACAATTTCACTTTGAAACTGCGATTTGTACAATGCAAAGAAAGTCTTGTTCTTCAAATCGCAATAGTTAGCACTGATCAGTTTAACTGCTTCATCAACTTTGAATGGTTTGGTCGACAATTCCAGTCCATGTCATGACACTACCGCCTCCTTGTTGCCTTCTTCTAGCCATAAGCATGTCTAAATTGGATGGAAACCATCCTTTCGTTATCCATCAGGTCTATCTCACGTCGCTCGGGATTCGGCCATAAAAATCACTTTAGACAAGTTAATATTCAAGTATTTCTTGACACAATTTTGACGCATTAAAATATTTGCTTTAGTGAGTGGAGGTTGCTTAGGAGATTTTTTTTTACAGCTCCCAATTTAGAAAGTATTCTACACCTTTATATCCCTATATTCCAGTCTTTCAGTTAAATGTGGTTATTTCGATATAACTCACGTTAGTGCATGTTCATCTCAAGGAAGCAACTTCTTAAAGCCTTTTCTTTGATTCGACTTCTCAACTTACTTATATTTTCAGTAGTATTCTTTGTCGTTCGATGATTTCTGCAAAGCTTCTTTGACATGGACATTCCCTCATTCAATCACTTTATTTTCTTTTGTTCGGCAGCTCTGAGATATTTCCCTTTAACCAAGTTTCAACATATGTTATAAACAAAATGAAAAATAGTTTTATTACTTTTCAGAGGTATTAAACTAATACTAGTTTAATCTGTATACTAACTTCAGTCAGTTCATTTTCGTAAATTCCAAATATCTCAGAAAACTAACTATTAAACATGGCAGAAAATTTAATTAAATATCTTACTAAGAATGGAAATGGACGTGTTTAAATTTGACAAATATTGGTTCAGAACATTTTTGAGTTAATAAGGTTTATTTGATTTGCATAATAACTTCAGACAGGCTGTACTTTAAAGCAGATTGTCCAGTTTTGTAGGAAAAAAAACACGGTTACGATTTTCCAATTACAGGTAACTCCCAGATTTTATGGGTAGTGGATTAGAACAAACATGTCGTCTCCTCTAAAGATATGTTCAAAATAACTTCTTGCGAAGTGAAATCTTTAAAAAAAAAATCCAACACATATTAAAAGATTCATCTATTTTGAATTGAAATAAGTATGTACCTCCACTGATTCGCCAAACAATGACCATACCATGATAGAAAAATGTCCCAATCTTAATACAAAGTTGTATTGTAAAATATATTTATGTTATTATTAAGAGGAAATAATGGAGAATGTTCAAAATTTTGATTAAAAATCTTGATTTCCAAGATTAGGAAATTTCAGCGCCTTTTGGTTTTTGAAAAATACATTAATTTGGAAATTGTTGTAAAAATCAAATAATTCTCGGATTTTTATGAAATTTTAGAACTTTTTCACAAATTAATAAAATTATTTTAGAAAATCGTTTATTTTAGGAAACCTTGGTAAAAATTATTTTTAACATATTTACCCCATATATTTCATTTCGTGAAATTTTGAGAAATTAAAATTTGTACCACTTAATATCATATTATTTAAAAGCTGAATTCCTTGAAGAATTTAAATCATAAATTGTTTTTTGTTTTATTTTTTTGAAAAACAGGACGAAAATCTGAAAAGCAAAATAAAATTACAATAAAACTAAAACTATTTTTAAAATTAGAGAAAGATTTCATTGTTTTTATGAATAAAGTATGGATACTATAGTCTTGAAAAAATATATATATCAAATCTAAAAGAAAATTAACTAAACTCTCGTCATTCATTCAAGCTGACAACCTGTCAACAACTAAAACAAACAGCTACTGCTGTGTTAAAATGCATTTCTGTGATAAGTTAAACTAAAAGTAACTAATAATTGTTTAAAATCAGATTAATTAAACTTTAAGTCAGGTTATATTCCTGAAATAAAGTATATTTTATTTTTGAAATAATTTTTTTTTATAATTCGAATGTCGCTAAAATTGGTGATGTCATTTTTATTTCAGAACGAAAACTCTTTCCAGTAAGAATAACTTACTTTAGAAATACAGTAAAAGAACTTTGCTCATTGGAAATATTAAATTTAATCTATTAGTTGAATTTACATTATTTACATTGTTCAGACTGTTGTCCTCATCTTTGTTGCCATATTGACGCTAAGGCCTTCTTCAGGTGATTGGAAGTTTGAACAACCCTTTATTTCGTCTAATGGAGTAGATTGTTCTAGTTTCACGTGCCATGCCTCTTCAGGGTGTTTCACTTATCTCACTTTAACTCAATTCTCCAAGATTTTGTTCACCACTGTAGTAGCCACAACTCTTTGTGTCAAGTCACTTGATCGCAACCAACGCTTTTGTCCACTGCGCCATTTAATAAAAGCGTATGTTGGATTCAGGCTTTTTTTTTCTGACAAAAAGGGATAATGAAATCCATTTTTCTCATAAGTTCATCAATTATTGATTATCTTGCTTATTATTCCCCCAAGAGGATTTCCAATCCTTAGTTGTAGTGATCGCATGCGAACTGAGCTTCGTGTAACATCAGTTGCAGAAGCATATAAAACAATATTTATTTTGTGTTATTAAACAAAAAACGCATCAGGGATTAGAGACATTTATAGCTCATAGCAATGTTGTCTTTTCACGATCCTTCCCAGTCCCCATTCTATAATTCATTTACATAACCTTTTTACATTATTTGGACTATTGTCCTCATCTTTGTCGTCATATTTCGCTCACTGGGGTAGACTATTCTAGTTCCACGTTCAATGCTTAATGGGTGTTAGTTGTCAGTTATCTCCTAATAATTCTCCTTTCCAAGTTCACCACTACCTTAACCAGTTATTGAACACACACTCTTTTGGTCCTGTCGCTGATTCTACCTAACGCCTTTATCTACTATGCCATGTGTCCTTGAGGAAATAAAGAGTTCAGTTCGATATTCCAATTACCTGAAGAAGGCCGGAGCGTACAACGGCCGAAACGTTGTAATAAATATGGCGACAAAGATGAGGACAATAGTTCGAATAATGTAAATAGAAAGTAAAGCTATGAGGTCAAAGTTCACACTGCATTAGTTAGATCCGGTGACAGGACCCAAAGAGTTTGAGTTCAATACTGGTTTATCCTCAACTTTAGACTCTGCCGAGAAGGGGAACTAGACGTCTGGGCAGCCCTTGTTCACCATATATCCCGCCCAGGCTCGTAGCGACGACGACGGAACATGCTTATTTAAATGGTTGGCAGAACGGGGATTAAGAGAGATAACAAAAAGAAACACAGGAAGTTGTGGAGAGTCATGATTGCTCAGATTCTGAAGTGATAAATCACATAGAAGATTAATATAGGTGTAGGATAATATGGCTTTAACTATAAAAAACATAAAAGGGGTCAGTGGGACATAATAGCTAACTAAGCAGTAATGGAAGAGTCAGAGAAAAAGTTTACTAATACAAAACGGAGTAGAAGCAGTTGATTAACAAATGGTAATAAAGGAATGTAAAAAAAACATCTCAGAATAGGAAAACTGTAAGCGAGACATAGATGGTGCCAGACGACATATGGGAAAACAGAAAAATATTGAACGCTAATAATCTAACAAAGAAACTTATATTACTATCAAGTTTCAAATAGATAAATCATTGGGACAATATTTAGAGAGATAGACGAAAATGGAAATCTTATAAAAAAAAGAAATGAAGGCAATAATTAATCTAAAATAAATGAATGCAATAAGTTATCTTAAAGAAAGAAATTCAATACTTCCCCTTAAATAATGAATGCAATATGTTTCTTGAAAGAAAGAAATGCAATCTGTTGTTTTGAGAAAAATGAATACAATTAGTTACAAAGAATGGAATGCAGCAAGTTGCATTGAAAGACAGAAATGCATTAATGAAAGCAACCTTAAAGAAATGAGTGTAATATGCCGCCTTGAAAGAAAGAAATGCAATAAGTTACCTTTAAGAAATGAATGCAATATGCTGCCTTGAAAGAAAGAAATGCAATAAGTTACCTTTAAGAAATGAATGCAATATGCTCCCTTGAAAGAAAGAAATGCAATAAGTTACCTTAAAGAAATGAATGCAATATACTGCCTTGAAAGAAAGAAATGCAATAAGTTACCTTAAAGAAATGAATGCAATATACTGCCTTGAAAGAAAGAAATGCAATAAGTTACCTTTAAGAAATGAATGCAATATGCTGCCTTGAAAGAAAGAAATGCAATAAGTTACCTTAAAGAAATGAATGCAATATACTGCCTCGAAAGAAAGAAATGCAATAAGTTACCTTAAAGAAATGAATGCAATATACTGCCTTGAAAGAAAGAAATACAATAAGTTACCTTTAAGAAATGAATGCAATATGCTGCCTTGAAAGAAAGAAATTCAATAAGTTACCTTTAAGAAATGAATGCAATATGCTCCCTTGAAAGAAAGAAATGCAATAAGTTACCTTAAAAAAAGAAATGCAACAAGTCGCCTTGAAATAAATGAATGCAATAAGTAACCTTACAAAAAAAAATGCAATAAGCTTCCTTTTAAGAAATGAATGCAATATGTTTGAGAGAGAAAGAAATGCAACAAGTTTCTTTGAAAAAAATGAATGCGATAACTTACCTTAAAATAAGGAATACAATAAGTTACCGTGAATTAAATGAATGCTATAAGTAACCTTAAAAATGAACGCGATAAGTTGCTTTGAAAGAAGGGAATGCAACGATTTAACTAGAATTCAATGAATGTAACAAATTGCATGAAAAGAAATGAATGCTATTAGTTACCTTAAATCCGGAATCCCGCCAATAATGGATATTATTTTGATGTTAACATTTGAACTATTTGGTTGATATATAGCGGATTTGAAATTTCTGTTTTCCAGGAAATTCACTTTGGATAATTGCTTATGTTTATTTCACCCTTATGGCTTGTATTCGTGCAAAAGATGATGGGAATAAGAGGAAAGGGTGACAATGAGATACTTAAGTTATCTCCTGTTAATTCCCCTCTCCAAGTTCTCCACCGCCTTAACCAGGTATTGAACTCACACTCTTTCAATTTTAGAAATTAATACAATATGGGAACCAGTAATAAGGAGTGTCAGAGAAAAGTGATAATAACAAAAGTTGTAATATGATCTCTGGCAAAAACATGTAGGGACAACAACAAAAAAATGCGATATGAGAACTGGTAAAAAATGTTTGCTGAAAACATTAAGTTTATAATACCCAGAAATTCATACACAGATCTCCACAAGGACACATGGAACAGTGGATAAAGGCGTTGTTTAGAGCCAGTGATATGATGAAAAAAGTGTGAGTTCGATACCTGGTTAAGGCGGTGGAGAACTTGCGGTGGAGAACTTGCGGTGAAGAACTTGGAGACGTGAATTAACAGAATATAACTGATAATTGACATCTATTAGACATGGCACGTGAAATGAGCAAAATAAAGGGGTTTCCGACATTCCACCAACCTGAAGAAGGCCGGAGCGTACAATGGCCGAAACGTTGTAATAAATATGGCGACAAAGATGAGGAGAATAGTGTAATGGGTAAATTTATTGTATATTTACTACATGTATGGCTGGATGTATGCATTATTAATATTGTTTCTGTTGAATATAATCTAATTTCTGAACAGCAATTGTTGAATATTTAAATTAATAACCAAAGTAAAAAAACAAAAAAACACGCTAAATTAAAATTAAAAAAAAACGAGAAAAGATTAGATGAAATTCCGATACATTACACATGGCTAAATGCAACCGTAAGTTCTATGCTAACAGTTGCTTCTCTTGCACTTCTCGTATGGGAAACTCTTTTCCTGTTTACTGCTCCCCAGTCAAATTTGATCTTCAAAAATTTAATACAATCCCATTCGTTCTGACTTCTTAATTCTTGTTTCTTTTATTGTTTTCACTTTTTAATAGTATTTTTTTTATTTTCTCTTATACTCCGTAAACACTAACGTCTTAGTGGCTTTATTTTCTTTCTTGGAGTAAAATGATTAAAAAAATAACTAGTAATAGAAACTCATTGTTCAAGAATTAAAAGCGAAAATATTTACAAGAAAGAAAACCTGAAATCTTCTCCTATATAAAAAGAGAGAGAGAGATGATATTGCAAGAGAATGCTGAAAAGATGGCCAAAGTGGGCACCGTTGTAGACACGAATTGATTGGAACAGTATTTTTCGTGAGTTTTACCAACGTACGATCTTAAACATATATGGTAGGAACATTGCCCAGCAGATGTCTTGCTTACGGCCATATCACATTGAAACACCGGTACGAACAAGTTAAGCAACGTCAAGCTGGGTCTGTACCTAGATGAGTTAATATTTTGGAATATCAGATGATGTGAGCTTGGATGTGCGGGTAGTGTAATGGATAATAGCTCTAAATTGTTAATAGGAGATCTAATTTCAGTCAAGTTCGCAACATTCATTTACACGCAAATATTCTTGAAAAAAGGAATGAATCCACTTTTCTCCACTCTTCAATTGATTAATTGTTTTTTGTTTTTTTTAAGCATTTCACCCCAAGCAAGGCGAAAGCCACTAGCACGCAATGGGTTCCAGAGGATTTGGAGCGAGAGCAGGTAGGAGTGATAGAGGAAAGGATGAAGTGAAGGATAGTGGATAGATCAAGGCAACTGGAGAAGTCGATTGACATTACATTTTAATAGTTGGAGATTATAGCTATCACGGATACAGGAATAGGGGAGGTAGTTCCACAGGCGAGAGGTGCGAGATATGAAGCTATTGGAGTAGAAGAGACGGCTACATTTAATAGTTTCAACAGTGAAATTGTGAGAGCGGGATGCCAGCCTCGTGGGACGTTTGAATTCATGAAGCCTGGGAACCAGCGAAAGCAGCTCATCGGAGAAATTACCATGAAAGTATTTGTAAAAAAGACAGAGAGAGGCGACGGAACGTCTGTGAGAGAGCGACTGCAGACAAGATGCCAGATCAGGGCCAATTACATTAATTAGTTAATTAGTAAGATCTGTTTCACTAAATCATTAAATATTCATACAATTTAGAAATATTTCCTGTCTTTAAGTCACCCGTAAAGGGTCGATAAGTTGTAGAAAACAAATCAAGTAAAGAAAAATAATTGGAAGATCGCTGAATACCTTAATCTCCTATGGATAATTGATGATAACGATATCAGAAATATGAAGTGAAGAAAAGAATATCCGGAACTAAAAAGACGATGTCAAAGAGCGGAGGAAATATTAAATCTCTATTCTCGTCTCTAAATCATGAAGGAATATTTACCAAACATGCCAGCTGTAAAAAATAACAGAATACTTAGCTATGCTGCATCTCCGTTTTCTGCCTTTCGAGAATGTTACGGAAAGGTTAAAATAGAAATATGAACTTCATTGTCAGGAATCAGCATTATTACAAGTTGAATAGAAGGCTCAAGAAATCTTGTAAAGGTTTATATTTAGATGTCATGAACAGTGAATTCTGGTTATGGTAAACGGATGCCTATTTGTCAAGAATATCAAAAGTAATATCAGCGTCAAATTTATATATTGCTGCCTTACTTTCACGTCTTTAACCAGTGCTTTCTTGAATACAGATAGATAGATAAATAAATAGATAGATCAATAAAAAGGTCAGACTAAAAATATATACATTATTTCTTGGGAAATTGCTTCGTTTCCGATCGGAAACTGGGCAGATATGAAAGCTTTCAAGAAAATAAGCTAAGTCGAGAGGATGTGCTTTCCTTAAAAAAGAGAAAAAATGGAGACCTTCTATACTAAGACGTTTTTTGTAGCCGAGAGGTAAAGCACATCAAATGAATGGGTGGTTCTCCAACATGAGGGGGCACAGGTTCGATCCCTCCTGTGGAGTACGTTTTCTTATTTCTCAAATATTCAGGCCGATTGGGGTAATAAACAGATTTTAAGGTTCAATTAAAATTGGAACGTCTATTTCAAATACGAGTATCCACTACAATAACGGCTGAAGTAATAAAAATAAATCTGTTAATGCTTTAGAAATATATATATATATATATATATATATATATATATATATATATATAATTGTGTATTTGGGTAGCAATCCCGTTTTTATGCAAGTTCATTGAAGATAGCTGAAGTGACAAGGTACTGTGATTAGGCATTTTGCGGGGGATGGGTTGGACAATTGTTACACACTTTATGATTGTTTTCTAAGAGTAGCACAAGGCCGCAACTATGGAGAGCTTGGTGCGTATCGAAAGCACTTTTCAGTCGTAACTAATCTAGCGAGACAAGTTTGCTAAACATTACACAACGCTGAGGAGTCAAGTTACTCACTTTATGCCCAGAAAATAAAACTCTTATACGAACACAAGATGAATTTAATAAAGTGTCGTCTTTAATAAAACTTATATATATATATATATATATATATATATATATATATATATATATATATATATATATATATATATATATATATATATATATAAGTTTTATTATATTATATATATATATATATGTATATATACATAAGTTTTATTATATTATATATATATATGTATATATACATAAGTTTTATTATATTATATATATATATGTGTATATATACATAAGTTTTATTAAAGACGACACTTTATATATAAATGAAACAGCCTGTCGCCATATATATATATATATATATATATAAGTTTTATTATATTTATATATATATACATATACATAAGTTTTATTAAAGACGACACTTTATATATATATATATATATATATAAATAAAGTGAGTGTCGTCTTTAATAAGACCTATGTATATATATATATATAAATATAATAAAACTTATATATATATATATATATATATATATATATATATATATATATATATATATATATATATATGGCGACCGTTGCAATCGTCACGCCGCGACTGCTGGATTTTTCCTGGTTATTTATAAATAGCCGAGGAAAAATCCAGCAGTCGAGGCCTGACTAAAAAATCCAACATTCGCGGCCTGACGATTGCGTCCTGCATAAAACAACCTGTCGCCTCTGAGTGTTGACTTCAATGTTCACTTTAATATTTATATTTACATACGCTCTGTCTCTAATATTGAGCACTTTATCCCATAAATATAGCACACCTTAAAACTACATTTCTTCATATACATACATGCATATATATATATATATATATATATATATGAGCCATCTAGGTATGCATTTTCAGGAATAGAATTCAAAACACTGCACGAAAGGAAATACAGACCCCTACGCAACGTGAAAAGTGCCTGCTAATGTTATAAGCCATTTGGCACCTTTCAGGATTAACATCATTCCGCATTCCGTAATCACGCAATTCTCTTGTGTGATAATCAAACACAGATTTCAGAAAGTCTGGAATCAAAAACGTCTTTTCACCACTTCCCATTTTGAAACCCAAATCGAGTTTCAAAATGGGAAGAATTGAAAAGACATGTGGGAAAAAAAATAAAATTATTGATTTTTTTTAATGGTTATGTGCAATGCACGGTACTATTAGAGAGCAGTGCCCAGATTCACCAAAACAAAAAAGTGTCCCTATGCGCACACTCACAAAAGCTGGAAGCACTATGGAAAACCAACACGGACAGAATCGATTAGGTTTAGTGTTGTCATCATGCTACAGGGTTCACTTTACGCAGGACTCAACGATAAAAGCTTTGTCCATCCGTTTTAGATCTATTAGACACAGGACACAGGTCCTTGAGGACATCTGAGTCTAATAGATCTACAACGGCTAGGACAAAGCTTTTATCTAAAACGGCATAAAATATCCTACAAAAGGTTGATAAGCCATAAAAAACTAGAGAAAAACCAAAACGTTACTTTGAGAGTCGTATACGAGATGCATGTTCTCTTTTACTGTGTAAGACGTCAAACGGAAATCTCTAATTTTTTTTAGAATATCAAGACACGATATCCCAATCAACCAGAAGATATGGTGTGATATTTACATTATTCGGACTATTGTCTTCATCTTTGTCGCCATATTTATTACAACGGTTCGGCTGTTGTACGCTCCGGTCTTCTTCAGGTGGTTGGAATGTCGAACTGAACCCTTTATTTCACTCACTGGGGTAGACTGTTCTAGTTCCACGTGCCATGTTTAATGGATGCCAGTTATCAGTTATCTCCTGTTAATTTCCCTCTGAAAGTTCTCCACTGCCTTAACCGGGTATTGATTAGATAGATTACAATGAGATAGATTAGAATGAGATGGATATATATATATATATATATATAGAGAGAGAGAGAGAGAGAGTGAGTGAGAGAGAGAAGAGAAAGATTCTGATCAATAATAATCACGACAATACGTGATCTCACGCACTACCAATTTTATTCAATATTCTTATTTGATTATCTCAGCCCAGGAAATAAAAAGTAAATTTAGCAAAAACATATTAAAAAAAAAAGGAATTGCGCAAAGTATGAGGGCGACGATTCAATATTTTTAATTTCGAAAATTTTCGAAAAAATCAAATCGCTGAAGAAAAAAAATGTAAACCTTAATCTGTTCGCATCTTTTGGTACAAAGGCCTTCACAGTATTTCCCCGCAATTGTCAACATGCCTTGGACGAAAAATGCACTTCCTCCATCCCGAAATGTTGTTGACATTTCCCACCTAGACCGTTAACTATATTGACTAATCAGGATCTATTTTTACTTATAGCGTTTGATTAGAATTCTGCAATAAATATTGGAACAATCGATTTTTGCGATTATTGAACGATGGGGCCTGGTTTGAAAGTATATTGTATCTTTCTGTTAACTCGAATGAAATGTGAACCTTGCTCAAAATACTTATGCAATTAATTTGGCGCAATCTTTGCGGTAAATTATCCTATAATCTACTGTCTGCTTTTCTCTCGTTCTCTCACTGGAATAGGTTATGACCGAAGCGAGAGAGCATGTTAATTTCCTCTTGAGTCATGTCAGGACGTAGGCAGTCATGGATCTCCATAATTTCATGTCCTTTATTCTCTTAATAAATTTTGGCTTTTTTCATTTCTCCAAAAATGTGTCCCGTTATGCATTTACTCAATCTTTCTAGGTAGGTTATGTGTTGCTTTGCCGAGTCTCACTTGCCTATGTGTATGAAATTCTCCAAGCACTCTTTCCTCGTTATATGTCTTAGAATTTTCAATTGTCGGTTCCTGATGTTAAGTGTAAGTGTTCTTTTTTGTTTCCATTTTCTCTAAAACTTTGTCTTTTCTCACATGTTTGGTACATTGTATCCTCAGCAGCTTTCTTTGGGTGCACATTTCTGTTGATGATGTCTCTTCTTCATCTGCGAGTAGATTGTCCAGCATTCATTGCCGTATAGGAGGACAGATATTACATAACCGTTCAGTACTCTTTTCTTTGTTTCGGGTGCTTCAAGTCTCTTCATCTGTGAGGAGATTGTCCAGCATCGCTACCATATAGGAGGACTGATATTACATAACAGTTCAGTACTTTTTTCTTTGTTTCGGGTGCTTCAAGTCTCTTCATCTGTGAGGAGATTGTCCAGCATTCATTGCCATATAGGAGGACTGATATTACATAAAAGTTCAGCACTCTTTTCTTTGTTTCTGCTGTTTCAAGTCTCTTCTTCAACTGTGAGGAGATTTTCCAGCATTGTCTGCCATAAAGGAGGACTGATATTACATGAACGTTCAGTACTCTTTTCTTTGTTGCTTCATGTCTGTTCTTCAACTGTGGGGAGATTCTTCAGCATTCACTGCCATATATGAAGATTGATATGCCATAACAGTTCAGTACTCTTTTTTTTTTGCTTCTAACGAATATTTTTCTGTTTTTTTTTATACTCTGCTTAGTTTTTGGAATGTATCTTTGCTATTCCAATGCAACTTCGGATTTCAGTGTCACACATTCCGTACTTTGTTAAAACCCTATCTCCGATTTTAATTTGAATGTTGTGATGATCATTTTGATAACACCTATCCACTCTATTTTCTTGCGTTGATGTTTATTCTCCCTTTACTTCACTAACTAAGGAAATTTTGTATTTTTCTTTCCGTGTCTGCTATCAACACGGTGTCAACTGCATATCTTATGTTGTTAAGATTGTGTCTGCCAAGATTGATTGCCGTCTCTATTATCTTATGTATGCGAGAACAGAGAGCAGGTATTCACGCTCCGTCGAGATCAAAGACCACAACCGCGTACCGTAGTTAAACATAAACGTTGGCTCTACAGAATTACAAAAAAAGAACTGTACCAAATAGCATAAAGCACATTGCTGGTGGACTTTCAGCAGCAGCAACAACTCAAAAGGGATAGTCGCTTTGAGCGAGTCAAACCTGAGAATCTTAGTAGAGATCATCCTTATTTGAACATTGTAATCTGGCGCCAAATAGAAAGCTGTACCAAATAACATAGACCTCATCACTTGAGGACTTCCAACAGCAGCAACAAGTAAAATGCATACGCGATTTGAGCGAGTGAAGACTGGGGTTCATAGTAAATATCATACTTCTTTTAACACTGTGAAGTGGCGCCTCAGACCACAAACAGAAAGCTATCCCAAATAAAAGAAACCCCATCACTTGAGGACTTCCAACAGCAGCAAGGTGACGTTCAAGACAACTTTAAATAAAAAGTTAGGAAGATAACCATCAG
>OZ038498.1:17549760-17609760 GCA_964036315.1 Acanthosepion esculentum | reverse complement strand
TGGGCAAATAGTTAACTATGAAAGTGTAAAAATAGGTTTTAATACATTTTTGTAAAGAATTATTGCCAGCAATATTGTATTTATAGCAATACATTTTTTAGGAAAAAATGTTACCAGCAATACTTTTTTTGAAAAAAATATATTAGCAGCAATATATTTTGGAAAAATCTTGCCAGCAATAAAAATGTTCTTGGCATTAAATAACCCATTGAGGTTGATATGCAGTAAAACAAAACAGGCCAAACCATACATAATTTTATCAAAGTTTTGTTTTTGTAGACCTTGTAAGTTTCCCTCTTTGCATTACATACGAGAGGAGTTTAAATGTTTATTTGATGTATCCTTCTTCGTCGGTCATTTTCTCTACCATCAACGAACTTAAGCAACCTTGAGTCTGGTTCGTACCGAAATGGGTGACCAGCTGCTGTAAACATGGATGTGCAGGTGGTTTAATGGACAACGGCTCAGAATTGTTATTCGGAGAGTCGAGTTCCAATCCCCGTTGGGTTCGTTGTATTACGCGCAAACGCCGTTGGGAAATCTACGAGTTCACCTCTTCTCCCTTCTGCTAGTTATGAATTAATTAATAAAACTCTTTAAACCATTATTAACTTTTAAAAAAAAGTAAAGAAAAGATTCTTACAAACTTAAAATATATTCTGGCTTCAAATAACCTGCAAAGGGTTGATAAACCGTAGAAAATGAATCGATCTATTAAAACCTCTTCATCGTGTAACTATTGAGATCTGCAGATTTTAAGTTCTGTTATGAAGACACGAATAATTAACCGTGAATGTTAGCTCGAGAAATCGTAACGAATCACTCTCATGAAGGTTAGTAAAAGAAGGAGTAATTGGTTGGTCCATCGGCATAGTTATCAAGTTAAGAACTTATGCCATCGATGAACTTATTAAGATCTTATGTCATTGATGAAAATTAAGAACAGAGTAGGTCTCATGATATAGCCCTAATGGACGCATGCATTATTACAAAAATTGTCACCCTTCAGGATAACATTTATTTCGCAATTTCATAATAAAAACTGAATCAGTTCAAAAATCCGCCCGGGAATACCAAAGCCCTTCAACTCATGAAGAAGAACGGTTGACCAAACCCTGTTAAACGCTTTCAATTTGTCCAAAGTAACAACTCGAGCTTAGTTCGAAATTGGTCTTCGGATACGAAACTGAGCAAATATGTGTTTCGGCAAAACCAGAACGAGGCAGTGTGTTTTAAGGACAAAATAGGACTTTGCTTCAACGTGACGAAAAGGTTATTTCCTTACTAAAAATACATCGCTTCGAAGCAATTATCCACGAATAAACGAACCGGACAAAGGATTTAAACTTGTTAAATTCGACACGGAAGGTTATCTCAAAGTCCAATTCTCACAGAGAAACAATCATCGAATTTCAGAGTTGTATTTTTTCAGCTGTGTCACTGTCTTCGAATTCTTCAAATAATCTGAAAAATTTTTTTCGTTCAAGTCGACATGAGAATCAGCCTATATTTCCATATATTGATCCATGATGGCCTGATAATTCCTGGTGGAGGGTACAGTCAACATACACATATATTCTTGTTTTTATTACGTCAAACTTTATTCTTAATTTCTGTAATCATTTCACCCCAAGCAAGGCGTGAATGACATTAGTACACAGGGGTGTAGAGAGCGTGAAAATGAGAATGAAAGAGAATAGGGAGGATTGACGAAAGGAATAAAAGATGAACGGGTTTCAATAAGACAGAAGATAGCGATTGACGTTGCATTTAAATTTTTGAAGATTGTAGTTATCAGGGAAGAAAGTAAACGGGGGGGGATTTCCACGGTTGGGAAGTGCGAGAAAAGCAACTGCTGGAGTAGAGGTTATGGTTGTATGTAGTAAAAGAGTTTAAGGTAGATGCTAATCTAGCAGTGCGCTGAAATTCATGTAGTCGCGGAACAAGGGGAAGATTTTCATCAGAATAGTGGAAATGAAAATAGAAAAAGAAGAGACAGAAGTTACGCCTCGTTACAGAGAATGTGACTAATGTCGAAATGCCAAGTCAAGATCGATTATATTACAAATTCTTCTTTGGAATTCGTCAAGAGTTTCGAGATGAATAGTAGGAGCACCATACTTGATATGGCTGCAGTATTCAATGCACAGACTAATGGAGATTTGTAAGTGGGCAAGATGGATTCTGACAAGGAAGATTTTCTGGTACGACACAGATCCAATTTTCTTCTTTAGTGAATACTCGTATTTAAGCCGACGTTCCGATTATCTCAAACTGTTAATTTGCATAAATTACTGTCAGCAATATTTCGTTTGTCTTTCTTTGCTTATTTATTTATTTATTTTGGTAATAGTGTTTTTGTATTTAGATAATACCATTTGACGGTAATGTAAACCTTTTTATACTCCACTTTTTTTAAATTTTTTTTTTGTTTTTTTAAATTATCTATTTTAGGTACTGTTTTCAAATATTGTATGAGTTTTAAAAGATTCAACTTAATTATTGCACCATTTATGTACATTTGAAAATTCCTACAATAACCGCAGCAAATTATTTGATATAGAGGCTTGTATATATATATATATATATATATATATATATATATATATATATATATATATATATATATATATATAGGTGCGTGTGTATTTGCTCGGAATCAACACATTTGCTATAGATTTCTAGGGTTAAGTATGTACGTTACTATAACTTTCTAGACAATAGATTTATTTTTTAGATAGATAGGAACATAACAATGAGATAGATAGATAGATAGATAGATAGATAGATAGATAGATAGATAGATAGATAGGAACCTTAGATTTAGATAGATAGATAGGAACATTAGAATGAGATAGCTAGATAGATATATAGATAGATAGATAGCAACATTAGAATGAGATAGATAGATAGATAGATAGATAGATAGATAGATAGATAGATAGATAGATAGATAGTTGGGAACATTAGAATGAGATAGATAGATAGATAGATAGATAGATAGATAGATAGATAGATAGATAGTTGGGAACATTAGAATGAGATAGATAGATAGATAGATAGATAGATAGGAACCTTAGATTTAGATAGATAGATAGATAGATAGATAGATAGATAGATAGATAGATAGATAGCAACATTAGAATGAGAAAAATAGATCGATAGATAGATAGATAGGAACATTAGAATGAGATAGATAGCTAGCTAGCTAGATAGCTAGCTAGCTAGCTAGATAGATAGATAGATTCTGATCAATAATAATTGCGACAATACGTGATACTTGATCTCTCGCACTACCAATTTTTTTTTTCAATATTCTAATTTGATTATCTCAGCTCAGGAAATAAAAAGTAAAAGCTTGTCGTGAAATGATTAAAAAATGGAGATCAAAATAATAACTGAGAACAAAAAATATTGACGATCTTTCCACCCAATACCAAATGTCAATTCTGTTATTTTCTGAACTAACAATCGTAAACATTGATTGAATTATTCGTTTTTTTCGGCTTATCAATCCTTTGCAGTTTATTTGAAGCCATAAATTATTTTTAGGTTGTAAGATTTTGGGGAGATTAAAAGTATTTTAGAGGTACAAGACATAGTAATTAACTCATAGCTGAAGTGGCAGATTAATTTCTCAAGCGTTTTGGCGCATAAGTGAATATAAGGAACTCGACTGGAATTGGAACTCGGCTTTCCAATTAACAATTCCGAGCCATTACACCTGATATTCCCAAGCGGTCACCCATCTCGGTACTGACCAGGCCCGACGTTGCTTGACTTCGCTGATCGTACAGATGAAGAAGGTTGCAATGAATAAACTTTTAAATACCTCTAATATTCTAATATTTTCATATATAATGCAAATGTGACAACTCAATAACGACTAGATTTGCAAGGAATTTATCTAATGATGATGTAATTTTATTTTACAGCAACTGGAAATCCAATAAAAGAGGAAACCAAAGCCAACAAATGAACAGCCTCAAGGGTGAAGCAGAAATTTACAAAGTCTATTGCCAAAAAATGGATAATTAAATATACGGTTGAAAAGTATATGAATGTAAATAAAAGATGATTTGAATATAAAAGGGATCATTTATAAATGTATTCATAACGAACCCAACAGCAATTGGAACATGGCCTCAATTAACAATTCTGAGACATTACCCATTACACTAAACACATATGCAAGCTTACGGCCCCTGGGATTCTCAAACGGTCACCCATTTAGGTACTGAGAAGGCTTGACGTTTCTTGACTTCGGTGATCGTACGAGAACCGGTGTTTGAACGTAACATGGCCGTAAGCCTTCTAGGCGCTGTATACATTGTTCTTCTACCTGACTAGACAGTCTACTAAGAGCATTTGTCACCACATTTACGCGCAACATTCTCCCAGTAGCTAATAAGTAACGACACATTCATGTAGCCGAATTAGAACCATCCAATTCCTATCGGTTATGATATCAGAATTAACGTATGAACGTTGTTCTACAATTGCAGCAAGGGATAGTCATAATTATCCATAGTCGATGTAAGTTTCTTTCTTTGAATTCAGAAGCTGTTCAACGATACAAAATGTTCGTTAGTGCATCCTTCGAAGAACTTTTAATGCCATTACCGTATTGTGCGTGCAAGCGTATACCTCAATGTTTTAATTAAGGTTATTTTGTTTTAACAACAAATTTGTACATATACGACAGCAAAACGAAGACACAGTATAAAAATGTACATGTAAATACATATTTATGTTCATTATATATATATATATATATACATACATATATATATATATATATATATATATATTCATATATATATATATATATATATATATATATATATATATATATATATATATGTATAACTTTAAAATCAGGTCAATTAAAATACGCGACCATGGTTTCGACTTAACGGTCTCTTCTGGAGATACTTTTAAAATGGTCATTTTAAAAGTATCGCTATGGTCGAGTATTTGAATTGACTTCCTAATATTTAAAATGCAAAGTTCTGCATGTTATTCTGGTCAATTTAAAAGTTTATTCCGGCGATACTTTTACAAAGGTCATTTCAAAAGTATTGCCCGAAGAGACCGTCAGATCAAAACCATGGTCGTGTATTTTAATTGACCCTTCTGATTTGTAAAGTTAAAGGCTCTACATGTTTTTGTTTTTTTTTCACATGTATTTTTTCTCACGTGTATTGAGAACTTTTTAATATTACTGTTTACTGGTATGATTCAACTCTGACCATTAACATTTATATAGATATAGATATATTGTACGATTGATAAAAATGAGCATAACTGCACAACATTAATGAAACAACTTTTTAGAACCTTCGAAACTTTGGTTAAACATTTTGTTTCTGGCGTCAACACGGGACTATATCTTTGTACGTTAAATTTCAGCGTTATTTTTCGGTGAAAAACATACATTTTTGAGATTCTTGCAAAAATCAGATATTTGTCAGATTTTCATTAAATTTCACAAATGAATGTAAATATTATATACATTATATCTCCGACTTACATAAATTCCTCACACATCAGGTTGTCGTTAAATGTGTCAACAGCTCATAAGATCACAGAACTCTGTGTTAAAAATGATACCCCACAGTATGTTAAAATAAAAGTAAGTCTTTATGTTGTGTTGACAGATTTGTTAACATGGACGATTTTATGTTGCCGATAATCGGGAAAAAATATTTCAAACAATATAAATCCGGTTTAAAATGCTGCAAAGCATGTTGTTTATTGAGAATTTATTTAATCTAATAAAATAGATTTTTAATGGAAGTATATATATATATATATATATATATATATATATATATATATATATATATATATATATAGTCAAACCTAATGAGCCAGCCGACCCTGACGATCTGCCTAAGTGAAACCTTGGTAGGTGTGTCTGGCTCATTAGGTTTGACTAGGTTTGCTCTACGCTTGTATTGAGCTCTTTAGTTAGTTGTTTACTCGTATCGGGGTTTTTTCTTTGGGCCTTGAACCTGTATCTGTGCGATTATTTTCGACAGACTTTCATGTTCCTGGCTCTTTCTTTTTTTAAAACCTTTTTTTCCTTCGTGATTGATTTGGCTGTTGTTAAATCAAGAGTTCGAAGGTTTTTCGACACGAGTATAGTTACCTATATATATATATATATATATATATATATATATATATATATATATGTGTGTGTGTGTGTGTGTGTGTGTGTGTGTGTGTGTGTGTGTGTGTGTGTGTGTGAAACCAATATTTGACGCTTTCTTTTCTTCATATACCTAAGTTAATAAATTATGAGTTTAGAAAATGAGCGATTTACTGAAATATGAAAAAATGTTTCCATATCTTCGTCTGAAATAAACAGGATACGAAATTTAATTAAATTATATAAAAGAAATAGAAAGCGTCATTTTAATCTGACGTCAGGAGGAATTTGGGAATAGTGAACGCTGTCTTGATTCAACAGTGTTACACAAAGTGAAGCAGCCACATAACATAGATGGACTGCAGCATATAAGCAATATATTTGAATCAAGGCAGTAATTAATATTAATATATATATACATAAGTCGTATATATATATATATATAAATATGTGTGTGTGTCTGTGTGTGTGTATGTGTGTGTGTCTGTTTGCGTGTGTGTATGATATTCATTTGAAATATATACAAATATTTACAGACATGTATTTTTGAAAAATGTGAATAAATATTGAAATTGCAATAAGATTAATTTTGTTAGATAGAAAGGCAGATAGATAGATAGATAGATAGATAGATAGATAGATAGATAGAGTGAGAGAGAGAGAGATGAACTGGCTAACATAGATAGATAGATAGATACATTAGAATGACATAGATAGATACATAGATTAGAATGATATAGATAGATAGATATACAGATAGAGAGAGAGAGAGAGAGAGAGTGAGAGAGAGAGAGAACAGGCCGACATAAATGTTACGAAAGTTAGTTAAAAATGAACAAACTGACATACATATATATATATATATATATATATATATATATATATATATATATATATATATGTATATATATATATATATATATAGATATATGTATATATAAATAAATATATATATATATATAATTATATATATATATATGTATATAATTATATATATATATATATATATATATATATATAGAGAGAGAGAGAGAGAGAGAGAGAGAGAGAAAGAAATAAGGACAGGCTAACATTGATATTAAGATATTTACATATAACCAGATCACTAGAAATATTTATCTACAAGGTAACCAAAAACGTTCTGTCCCTTTTTAAAGGAAAAAAAAGAAAACGCTTCACAGTATGTGTAACTTATATTTAGTCCTCGAAGTAATCGCCATCGGCATCCAGCACCTTCTGCCAATGTGTCTTCAGCTGTTCAATGCCCTTGCGGTAGAACTCGGAGGGTTTTAACGCAAAGAAGTCCGTGAGGGCTTTGCGCAAGTCTGCTTCATTGGTGAAGGATTTCCCACGAAGATGATTATCCAGGGATTGGAAGAGGTGGTAATCGGATGGCGCAAGGTCAGGTGAATAAGGTGGATGGCACAAAGTCTCCCACTCAAGTTGCTGTATGGTATCCCTGATCACTCGCGCGACATGCGGCCTGGCGTTGTCATGGAGGAACAGCACATCAGTGCTGGCTGCTTCTGGTGCAATGCCTGTTGCACACGTTTCAATTCCTGCGAGTATAGGTCTCCAGTGACCGTTTGCCCCGTTGGCAGCAGTTCATAATGAACCACTTGACGACCTGTCCACCAGACACAAAGCATAATCATGCGTGGGTGCATAGGCGGTCTTGCGATATGAGGGACAGCATCCTGAGGAGACAACCAATGTCTGGAACGCTTGGGAGTTTCGTACAGAACCCACTTTTCATCACCCGTAAGCACTCGATTGAATAAGGATGCGGTACGGTGGCGAGAGAGCATCGATACGCAGGCTGCCACTCGTTGTCCCTTGTGGACCTCCAACAGCGTTTGCGGAACTCACTTGCTCAGTTTGTACGTCTTACCTAGGCGGTGCAGGTGAAGTCTAACTGTTTCATCAGAAACGTTGAACTGTCTTGCAAGTTCCCCACACGTTAGACTACTGTCCTCTTCAATGGCCGCCTTCAGGACTCCGTCATTCAAGACCTATGGTCGTCCACTCTCATCATGGAGAGACAAATCTCCCGACTTGAATTTTCGAAGCGAACGCCTTGCGGTTCGTTCATCCACAGCACTATCCCCAAACGCCTGACATAAGAGGCATCTTGATGCAGCTGCTGATAAGCCCACTTTGAAGTCGTAAACAAAACAGCCCCGAACGAGATCTCTAGACACTTCCATCCTTCTCACAGCTGTCCGGCTTATAATAGATGACTGGACACGGTAAGCGTGTTTTTTATAACTTCTGATGTTCCTACTTCCGGCTGTCCGAATTTGAAAACAATTGCTACACGCATTTCGTATATATTTCAACTTCATTCAATGACTACTCAAAAAACGAACAGAACTTTTTTGGTTACCTTGTATATCTATCTATCTATCTATCTATCTATCTATCTATATATATATATATATATATATATATATATATATATATGTGTGTGTGTGTGTGTGTGTGTGTGTGTGTGTGTGTATGAGAGAGAGATTATAGTTGTTCCAACGCGAGTATATAAGCGTATATTTTTAAAATTTCTGGAGGAAGAAATACAGTAGGTGAACAGAAGATAGACACTATACTTCTACAAATCATTTCGCAGCAAACTTGGGAACACAACTGCAACACAGAAACACTGATTGAATATGTCAAAACACAGTGTGGGTACCTAGAAAATATTTTTTAAAAACACATCTAAGCGGAAGCATACAAAACGAAGAGACAGAATCTCCGAATGTAGGACAACCTACTCAATCAAAGAAAACTATGATTTGTCAATGACATCAAAAATAAAGAATCCTCAACAATATACAAAACCTTCGTAGACAGGGAGGAAATATTTATTCCAATGAAATTTGGGGAAAAATATTAATCCACAAGACACGGAAAAACAAAAAAAATGTACTCAGCCTAACAAAAATGCAGACCCAGAATGAAAAACAAAAATACAAAACAATACAGTTTACGAAAAAATACACAGAGCTTGATAATAAATTGTTAACCGAAATCAGTCAACTATGACCCAAAGAAACTCACCAATTTCTGTCAGTTATGGAAAGTAGAGGAGGAAAAATCCCGGAATATCTTGGAATGGAAAAATTGGATAATGAGACAGACCCACAAAAAACGATCCAAAATTTTCACACTAAAACTACTCAACACAAAACGAATACATGGGACATTAGCAAATACAAAGAAAACCACACAACAGAGGTAAGAACCGTAATAAATACTACCACAAACAAACAAACCACACAACAAATACAATTACGAAAATATGCTTAACAGCGCACAACCATTCACAACAGACCATCACACCATACCACAACCAGAAAAAGGTCAGAATACACGCACATTCACAAAACCAACACTTCCGAATAGCAGCTAGCGCAACAAACCACAACACATATCGAGGAATACATTCAAAACTCCGTGAAAATTTCTACACAAAATCCACATAGAATCCATACAGAAGCATCAAATCTAAAAACACATGGAACACCCCTTATTACAAAACCGAACACACTTATATAGTGCCATCTAAAAACAACGCAAATTTTACCAAGAGAAACTCTCACTGGCTAGAAAACCCGAAAGGGAAACAAGAGAGGTTATCTCTTAAAAATCCTGAAATATGTGGAATGAAACTACCATTATTTTTAGATGCCCCAGTCCGAACAAGAAGACCAGTTTAGCTGACACAAAACCAAAAATTAAAAAAAAACAACCTATCTACATATACTTCCCTACCCTGAAAAGCAATATAACAGACTTAAAAATGACGTTAGAGAATTTGTACGCAAATTCTGACTAAAAGAAACATTTGATAAGGAAAACTTTACAGATGAGTCATTAGTAAAAAAGAATATATCCAATTTCTTCCCAAACAAAAATAGTAATACCAATGAGATAAATATATTTTTTTGAAAAACTCTGGAACCTCGACCTACAAGAAAAATCCAAACCTTTAAACAACGTTACATTTAAACAATGATTAACCTTAGAGAGCATCCGAAGAAATAATAATATAATTATAAAAGAAGCAGATAAAGGAAGCGCTATAGTGATCATGGACAAAAGATACTATAAAACAAAAATTCTAGAGGAACTAGAGGATACGAACAACTGCAAATTAATCGACACCAACATAGACAAAAACATTATATCAAAAATTACAAAAGTCTGCACATCACATAATAAGATATTAACAAAAAAAAAAAGAAAAGGATTTCCTAATAAACTTTGTACCACAAACAAGCAATTTCTACGGACTGCTAATAATTCACAAATCGAGTGAAATAAAAGCAGCTATCCAGACACGAAAATCTGAATACATTAGCATCCCAAACCCCAGTGAACCTACAGTCAGATCTATAGTAAGAGTTTTAATACCCTTCAAGCAGATGAACATTCCCACCACCAGTCCAATAAAGACATTTGTGTCAATACCACACAAAAAAGAAAATGTTTAACATCGAAAAACATAAGGAAAATGAATTCATTTTAATAATATGTAGAAATATCCTCTCTTTGCCTGAAGAAGTTCGCGAGACCCGAAACACGTATTGGAAAATTATGGAATATGAAGCATAATATATATTTTGAAAACATGCGCATTACAACCAATAGCGTTTGCGGTTTTTCTCATCTTTTTAATATATATATATATTTATATATATATATATATATATATATATATATATATATATATATATATATATATATATATATATATATATATATAAAAGTGAACATTGAAGTCAACACTTAGAGGCGACAGGCTGTTTCATGCTAGACGCAATCACAAAGCCCCTAAGTGTTGACTTCAATGTTCAATTTTATATTTACACACGCTCTATCTCTGATATTGAACACTTTATCCCATAAATATAGCACACCATAAAAGCATATTTCTTCATATATATATATATATATATATATATATATATATATATATATATATATATATATATATATGTATATAACTATGAACCTACAGAGCCAGCCGAACCTAGGTAGGTTTGCCTGGCTCTTTAGGTTCATAGTTAGATTTGCTCTACTTAGTGTATTTATCAGTTTGCTTAGTTACTTTTGCTTCACTCGCGTTGGAGGTTTTTTTTCTTTGAGCTCTGAGCTTGGATTCTGGACGATTATTTTCGCCTCAATTACATGTTCTAAGTTCTTTCTTTTTTTATCCCTTATTTTTCTTTGGGTATTGGTTTGTTCATTTACAAGCCAAAACACCTAAGGTTTTTCCAGACGAGTATAATTACTTATATTATTATTATTATTATTATTATTATTATATATATATATATATATATATATATATATATATATATATATATATATATATATATATATATGTATAGATAGATAGAGAGATAGATAGATGTTGATATAGTCTCGAGAATCATGAATGAAGGCTGATCTAATATAATATTATGCAGCATCCGCCAAATTTTAAGATGTTCGTTTCTACTTCGGAAACATCCAGATCATAGTATGTCCCCGTCTTTTCTCGGCAGCACGTATGTAGAGTCGAAGACATCAGCTAGTTGATTACAGTTCCTAAATAGATATGAAGAAGTATACGTAAATCTTCAGGTTATCCATATAAATAGATGTCCGTATGATTGCCTTCGAGAATGAATCCGACCGTCGCAGCTCGATGTTGACTACGATGTCTAATTCATATTTACGTAGCCTTTTCAGCCTTTGTGCCTGTGACTAGTAGGAATTACATTTAATCCCTGTTTACTTCAATTCTACATGAACTTTGTCAAGAAAATGTAGCGATTTTACAGAATCATTTCTATTCAGAAAGACAGACAGAAAGTAACGGTGCGATAAAATCTAACGAGTTCGAGAATGTAGCGAAATATATGAAAATCTATCAGCTATTTAGAAAAGGAAGGAAAATTAGGAAAGACGCTTAAAGGTTTTCCTCTTATTATTTCTTTTATTAATATTCCAGATATATTTTTATATGTGAATTTTTACGCTCCCCTCACCCGCGAATACACGCATGCATATACATACATACATACATACATTTTTTTTTTTTGCTGTTTAAGCTTATCACCCCAAGCAAGGCTGGGAGCCACTAGCACGCAAGGGGTTACAGAAGGTTTGGAGGAAGAGCAGATAGGAGTGGTAAAGGAGAGGATGTGGAGAAAGATAGTGGATCGATCAAGGCAAGGGGGTTACAGAAGATTTGGAGCGAGAGCAGACAGGAATGAAAGGTAAAGGATGTGGAGAAGGGAAGTGGATAGATAAAGGCAACTGGAGATGTCGATTGACGTTACACTTAAATAGTTGGAGATTGTATTTGTCAGGGAAACAGGAATAAGGAAGGGAGTTCCACAGGCGAGATGTGCGAGACATGAAGCTATTGGAGCAGAAGAGACGCCTACATCTAACAGTTTCAACGGTTAAGGGGTGGGAACGGGATGCCAGCCTCGTAGGACGTTTAAATTCATGAGGCCTAGGAACCAGCGAAAGCAGCTCATCGGAGCAATACATACATACATACATACATACATACATACATACATACATACATACATACATACATACATACATACATACATACATACATACATATGGTGGAGTAATGGATAAGGGCTTGGATTGAGGAATCGGAGAGCCGAGTTCGAATTCCAGTCGAATCCATTACATTCACTTACGTGCTAATACCCTTGGCAAAGGTGTGAATCCTCTTATTCTCCCTCCAACTATGGGTAAATAGCAGGACAGACTGGGTTCTATAGCCTTGGATGGCAACTGGTCTAGAAGAAGGACAACTCTGAATTCAAAACCTGCGGAGGGTCGTTTGGGGACCTTGTGGCATTCGCTGCACCAGGTCCTTGTATTGGTCCCCCCAACAAGTGTGGATGGCCAAAGCACAAAGCCTTCACCACTATAATCAAATCTCATGTGTCGGTGTCAGGCTCTCAGTTTCTGGGAACTGATCTCCCTGACCCTCATACGTCGAATTCGACGGGAAAGTTGATCATATATATATATATATATATATATATATATATATATATATATATATATATATATATATATATATATATATTAAAATAAAAACAAAGAATAGTAAGGTATATAATCCGGTGTTCTTATTTTTATTTTTACAAAACAGTGCTCAATGTAAATTTACAGAGCATAAATATTATATATTAACTGATTTAAAATGTGGATTTTTCGCTAGACAGGAATTACCAGGTTTCAAAATCCGAAGCTAAAACCTTCAAATTTAATTATATAATTAAACTAAAAGCATTTCATCTTCCAAGCGAATTTTGGAATAACTTATTTTCAAATTTACTGAGTTTTGAACTCACATACAATTCATAAATTTTCGTTTCCAAGTATACACAATAATCAAATCTTTCAGAAAGGGGCCGTAGCGTGTTCATTTTTATTAACTATCGTTGTATCAATTATGAGTTACGTTCGAAAAAAAAGGTTAAGTTTAGAGAGGGTAGGGGTGCATTTTTCAACGAATTTTGACATCCGTTCAACGAATGACGTCTGTTTTTTTTATCAACGACAAATTTTTTTTCAGTATTTTTTTCCGTTAAATTCGTACTTTTATACTTAAAGATTGTTATAGTGAAAGACACCTTGTCTAGATAATAGACTCTCCCATCTATTATAAGTAGGAGTCAGTAGTAGTCGAGGGGAGGAGTAGTGTTCAGCGACCACAACTCGATTACTCTGCGTAACATTTTATTACAAGTTCCTAACGTTTCTGTACGTTTAACCTATTTAGGACGCATTTAGTCCGAATACAGTTTCTATTGTGGAAATAACTCTTAGATTCTTTCTAAAAGGGCTCTTTAGGTTAGACGACGTTATCTTAAACTACAATTTTAAAATATTATTTTTACTCTTAATTTCTAATAGACCACATTTCCTTTTAAGTCAAGTACATGTAATAGAATTACTTAAATCATATAAAATCTATTATTACATATCAAATATAAGTATGTATATTACCATCTCCCTTTTTTATTTTTTTATTTTTATTTTATTTTTAAATATTATTTAAGGAAAATTTTTGACAATGTCGGCAAAGTAATAGCTATTTCATTTCTTTGATTCAATAAATTTTTGTTTTTTATAAACTTAGTAATATATCATTTCTCATGTATGCACAAAGGACAAAATCTTTTGTAGTACAAAATTTAAGGATAGCTCGGAATAAGCATAATTTATATGGCATTTTAATGTATATTTTAAATGCTGAAAAAACAACCGTTTGGTCCCAGCCTTATTAAGTTTATTTCAGGGATATAAAAAAATAAACGTGTAAATTTAAATGATATTAATGATAACCAATGGAGGGGGGAAATATATGAATTTCAAGAAAACTAGAGTCCAATAACATTCAGACCCAGTAAGTATTCCCTTAAGGTGATATGAGGATAAAATAGGAAAACGGTCTACCTTAAAATCAAAGACACACTTCCTACTATTTATAACATGCTATGCATATATATATATATATATATATATACATATATATATATATATATATATATATATATATATATATATATATATATATATATATATATATATATATATATAGTACAGGTAATCGATCCGTTGGTATATAATCCGGGTGGATCATGTAATAATAATTATTAAAACTGATCCACGGAGAGCTCTATGTTTTTATTTTAACAGAGTATATATAATTTTTACACAAAAAAATTATCTCAACATAAGTACAGTATGTTTCAAACGTTTTTCCCGCGGTTATCAACAGCCTCTAAGTGCTTGTCTCGAAGCATCATTCTAAAACATTTTTTAAAGTCAGTCTTCCTCTCGTCGGCACCTCGTTAATAAGAGTGGGTTTGTGTTAGTGAGTATCTTATCCCGGGGGAAATGTGTTTACGTTTGTAGTTAGTTTATGGCCAGGATTTTTGTTTGTAGTTCCTACTATATGGTGTTTCTTGCAAAGGCCCCGGAGTGTGTTTTTCTGGGATTCACAGTAAATACTTTTTATACCACTATGCGATGGGGGATTTACATTTAATTCTGTTAATATATATATATATATATATATATATATATATATATATATATATATATATATATATATATTTCTAGTGATCTGTTTATATGTAAATATTTTAATATCAATGTTAGCCTGTTTTTATTTATCTGTCTCTCTTTCCTTCTCTCTCTCTCTATATATATATATATACATATATATATATATATATATATATATATGTGTGTGTGTGTGTGTGTGTGTGTGTGTGTGTGTGTCGATTTGTTTACATTTAACCAACTTTCTTAACATCTATGTCGGCATGTTTTATCTAACAGGATTGGTGTATACGGAATAAATTCCAATAACCAAAAATACTATTCTTAAAGGAGTGCTCAATACAGAGTAGAGCAAATACAATTATTTATTCGAAGTGTTCGAAAATAGATTCTACTTTAAACACCATCACTTGATAAGACATTTCTTAACATATTTATGTTATAATTTTCGAATAAATAATTATATATATATATATATATATATATATATATATATATATGTATGTATTGATAATAATATCAAATTAAAGAGAGCTCAATGTATAGTATACAGAGAAATAGGATAGACATGGAAGAAAAACTTAACGAATCATCGAAAACACAGTTATAAATTATAATTTACTTCAACGGGTAAGTTTTTAAGACATATCTCATCAGACCGAAATTACAAATGGTTTAAATTTAAATTTATCCAGGATATTTAAAATAAAAAAGGATTAATATTAAAAATCCCCAGAAAATAGATTTTCTTGGTTAAGCGTCTACACATCTTGTTACCTTGTTTTGTTTTGTTTTAATCCCAATCATTTCAATCAGACATGCCTAAAAGAGAATTTGCTGCCTAAACACACACACACACACACACACACACACACATATATATATATATATATATATATATATATATATATATATATATATATAAAAGTGAACATCGGAGTCAACACTTAGAGGCAACAGTCTATTTAATGCTAGACGCAATCGTCAGGCCACCGATTATGACCTGATGAGTAGCCTGACGATTACGTCTAGCATGAGACTGTCGCCTCTAAGTGTTGACTTCAATGTTCACTTTTATATTTACACACGCTCTATCTCTGATATTGAACACTTTACCCCATAAATATAGGACACCTTAAGAGTATATTTCTTTATATATATATATATATATATATATATATATATATATAAATATATAGTAAAACCTCAAATTAACAATCCCAGAAACAACGGACTCCGAATTTAACTTTAAAACTTTTCAATTTTTTTTATAAGTACATAGTAACTTAAAAATAAAATACACATCGATATATACTGTATTTACAACATTTTGTATTGTATTTTGGGTGTTTTTAGGCCATAATACAGTGCTTCAATTTGAAGGACAGAAAGGCTTTAACGGACGACCCCCCTATTAGTCCGTTAAATTGTGGTTCCACTGAGGAACAGGGTGTTCAGGCTAAATTTGACAGAGACTAATTTTTTCTGACTGGTTTGGGATATCTGCAAACAGGGAACAGAATTGTGACGCGAAGTCCCTACAGTTTTACAGGTGTCAAAGCTAACTGACATGGACGAGTGTGAGCTACCTGAATATTGGAAAACATTAACCTGCATTATGATGATTCGTGCCAAGCATCAAAATGTCCCAATCCTGGCAGTCTCACAATGCTCTTTCAATGCCATAAAACCAATAATCGAAGAGCTGCAAAGAGAACTTATGTCTTGTAGGAAATAACACAGCAGACGTTCTGATTGCCTCCGTACACCAGAATTCAACAAACAACTGCAGAAGAAAAGAGCGGAAAACCCAGCCAAGGGAATGCAGACTTTGGCGAGGGAAAGGTGTGTTGAAATTTCTATTATGAACCTGGCCTTGAATGAGTACCACCGCTACCAGTCACACAAAAGGTGTAACGGTCAAGTTCTTAAAAAAACGCCTGAGGTGAAGAAAATCGTGAACAAGTTGAAACATCCTTCAGTATCTGTCTATATTTGTGAGATGAGGTATTATGTACACTATTTACATTATTCGAACTATTGTCCTCATCTTTGTTGCCATATTTATCACAACGTTTCGACTCTTCAGTATCTGTCTATATTTCTGAGATGAGGTGTATGTACACTATGTACATTATTCAGACTATTGTCCTCATCTTTGTCGCCATATTTGTCATAACGTTTCGACCGTTCAGTATCGGTCTAAATTTCTGAGATGAAGTATTATGTACACTATTCACATTATTCGGACTATTGTCCTCATTTTTGTTTCCATATTTATCACAACGTTTCGGGCTTTGTACGCTCCGGTCTTCTTCAGGTGGATCGAATATCGAACTGAACCCTTTATTTCGCTCGCTGGGGTAAACTGCTCTAGTTCCACGTGCCTTGTCTAATGGATGTCAGTTATCAGTTATCACTTTTTAATTCCCCAAGTTCTCCACCGCCAGGTATTGAACTCACACTCTTGGGTCCTGGTTAGGGCGGTCGAAAACTGTATTTAACGCAAAGGCCCAGCTGGTCGGCAGGAGAAATTAGGGTTTTGAGGCTCTCCTAAGGGATATCGTGAAGGACGCATGCGCCAGATTCCGGAGTCGGTTCAATGCAGTGGTAGATGCTGAAGTAGATTGTCTTACGATCATAAGAACCTGTTTGTCACATTTTCATTTTTTCAATGAATTGATTTTTGATTTAGATTTAAGTTTTTTTCTCTAAAAACTTTTAAATGTAGCCCAAACGCCTTATAAAGATATATATATATATATATATATATATATATATATATATATATATATATATATATATATATATATATATAAGGCTCAAACACTAATATTCCATGTTTATAATTAATTACATTGGAATCGTAATAAATCATAACCATGGAATATTATATTATATTCTTGCTCTGTCTTGTATATAGAACTCTACCTGGATTTTATCCTCTTGGAAATATATATATATATATATATATACTTGTCAGCTGTCAATATACCTCATAACACCCTCGAGCGCTTAGCCTTGGAACGGTTAGAATGGAGATCAACGTGTTTTTGTGGACTCAGCAATTTTCAATCAGCTTGTCTGAATCGTCTTCAAGAAGCGAGAGCAAGATCTAAAACAGTGATCTCATTCCACAGTCCTTACTCTTGATCCATATCCGGCCTCTTTTGTAAATAAATAGCGGGTCTTAAGTGCCATTTAAGATTATCGCACAAAATTTCATAACTGAATCAATTAAGTTGTCAGATCCTCGTACGTCGAAACCGACGGGAGAGTCCATTATATATATATATATATATATATATATATATATATTTATATATATATATATATATTGACAACTAATATTATATATATATATATATATATATATATATATATATATATATATATATATATATATATATATATACAAAAATAAATACCAATTTGTTCTTCGCCGTCCGATGTAACTGAGTTTCATGCGCGTAGCAATCGTTAGGCATAAATTAATAAGTAACCGTTGTCATACGTTATTATTTATAGCCGACTGGCAAGATAGTGGAGCAGTACATTTAATTAAGATGAAATTAAATATATTATAAAAAAGTGATTAAAAAATATATACATGATATATACATGTAAAATATATACATAATATATATATACTTAATAGCTCTAATAGAGCACTGATTAATTAACACGAGCACTATATGTGGGATATATTAAAATTATATTTACATTTTGCTCCTTTTAGTTGACCACTGTCATTGATGTAATAAAGTGTTTATACTTTGTATCCTAAACACTACCGGAATATAGAACCAATTTACTTGGACTAGGTCTATTCTCCGTCAAAGGCAAAATTACATTTTGCGAATATTACCTCACCCGACAACTGGGATAATAACATGAACAGTAAAGGCAAGAAAATTTCCACTCATCTAAAGATTGGTGATAGGATCCACAAATTCCTCAAACAACAAGCATTAAAGACCATTAGGCAAATTTACTAATCAAACCTCCATATCGATTGCTTAACCCAACTAAAAATAATATCGGTAAAATCAGCAAAACATCCTAAAAAGAGGATGTAAATACACAAAAAGATGCTCTAGAAATTAACAAGTAGCGTAAAACAGATGAAACCATAGAATTGTTTACTTATCCACATTCATCGAATTCGATATTCGTAACTTTTACCCGTTCATCACCGAGAATCTGTGAATGCCGTCTATAAATCTAGCAATAAATTACTGTCCTATTAGCGACCTCAAAATAAATATCATAAAGGAAGCACAAAAAAACCCTCTTCTATTCCATAATGGTTATCTGTGGAGCAAAAGAAGAAACCCACAATTTAGTATTGCTATTAGTGTATGCATGCGAACTTGTTGGAATTCTACTATTGTGGCGATTTTTGTTCGACATCAAGGACATTTAACCCTATAGAAATGGCGGTGTCATTCTCCTCCTTAAAACAAGTTCACGAAATACAGACCGATTGGGAAAAGAACTGGTAATGTTTTTTCAAAATCACGAACTAAATATTAATACCACCACTAATGATAAAGTTATCTCGATTTAACCTTAAACCTTAATAATGGTTATTGTAAACCATGATTCTTCACTAACGTATCTAGCGTGATATAGATCTTTTAAGATCTATATAACGCTAGATACGTTAGTGAAGAATCAAGCCACCAACCACAAAATTCTAGATAATTTATATAAATCAGTCCAAGTTAGATTATCCACCAATTCCAATAACAAGGAAATATTTGATAATAAAATCAAATATATAAATACTTTAGAACTAAGCAATCACAAAGTTAATTTAGAGTATTAAAAAAGCACAACTTTTAATCGTAATGTTCAAACTAATATCAGAAGAATTTTCCTAAATTTAATCCGTAAGCATTTTAACCATTCACCAACACTAAAAAAGATTTTTAACAAAAATAATGTTAAGATCAGCTGTAACTGACAAATCCATATCCCAAAAAAACAACATTATATTAAAGAAATATATTTCTAACAAAGACAACGTAAATATTTCTAAAGACAAATGCAACTGCCGAACATATATAATCTGTCCCTTAAACTGTCAATGTAAGGCTGATAATATTGTATACCGAGCTAGCATACATTCCAGTAACGATGTTAAGTTTTATTTTGGTTCCATTGAAAATCCTTAGAAATTTCGTTTCTACTATCAGCAGTCCAAGTTAGTTTATCCACCAGCTCCAGCAATAAAGAAATGTTTATTAAGTCAAAAATTAAAGGTTTAGAACTAATCAATCATGAAGTAAATTTAGAGTATTTAGAAATAAACACAGAAGGTAAAAATAACCAAAAACACCGTAAACGAAACAGCATATGGTTTAATCCATCTTTTAGCCGACATCTCCCATCATAACATTATATTAAACAGATATATTTCCAACAAAGACAGCGTAAATTCTACAAAAATCAAAAGCAAACAATATGATTTCTCCTTTAAACGGTCAATGTCTAACCGATAATATTGTATACCGAGCTATCATACGTTCCGGTAGCGATGTTAAATTTTATTTTAGTTCCACTGAAAATCCTTGGAAATTTCGTTTTTACCATCATCGAATGACTTTAGGTAATATAAAATACAGAAACAGCACTGCCTTCTCTAGATATTTCTGGCAATTAAAAAATAATGGTAGTTCCCCCTCTATTAACTGGGGTATTATAACTTATAACTAAAAAGGAAATAAATGTAATTTATGTCTTGTTGAAAAACTGGTTATCTTAAGACACTTAAATAATCCCAGCTTATTAAACAAGAGAAATGAATTGATTGTTACATGTAGGCATAAAAATAAATATCTGCTTAAATAAGTTGATCCAGATACCTTTTTATTTTGATGTAAATTACTGTTTTTTATGTAAATTACTATCTATTTGGAACATAAATTAATATTTTTTCTTTTTAGATATGAATAAATAAAAACAAGTAACGTCTCTTTAATTGAAAAATTAAAAAATGAATATCCACAGAGCAAAAATTAAAAATTTAAACTTAAAATTTTTGTTTCATTTTTCATATATTCATATAGAAATCCCGCTTATTTAAACTGCAAAATATATTTTTTTAAATTAAATAAAAGAAATCACAGCATAATATATTGCTGTACGGGCTGTTGTGATAACCAGATATATTAAAATTCCAATTAAGTAATGGTCAGTCCATACACAGTATATGAAGATTGCATTGTGTATGAAACTCTGAGTCGTGCTAGCGGTGAGAGATAATATGTATATTTATTAATATATACTTAATAGCTCTGTTATATTACATTGAGCACTGTTTTATTAACACCAGCACTATATGTTCGATATATTATAATTATATATATGAAGGAGAAAGGTCTGAACCCACAGATAGACTGGAAAATTATAAGTTTTGATCATACTCCTAATAGTCTTAGAGACAAGTGTAACTTGTGTTTAGAATAATAAGATACAATAATCAAAGCAAACTATTAAAACATAGGAATGAATTAGTTTTCAAATGTCGACAAAGAGGCAGATTTAAATATATATAGATTTTAATTCATTACTTTTCAATTCTCTAACTCTTCAAATGTTGAATAACTATTTCTAATTTCTATATTTCCATTTCTTCACCATATTATTATATCTTATAATTGTCCCCTAATTCTAAGAACTTAAACATATTTATCTATATATTTCTTTGATTTTTTAAAAAATATAACTTGGTATATTTTCTTAATATAGCTTGATTCAATTTATTTTTAATATTAAATATGGATAATTTATTTTATATAATTTTTTTTTATTATTTAATACATTTTTAAAAAATATATTCTTACTTAAATTTAATATAAATATTATTTATTTTTAATCTTTTTAATACATCTCGTTTTTAAGTATAATCTGTTACTTTTTAAGTAGAAACCTAACTTTTTCATATATTATTAATTCTTTTATAGAAAACTCCTTTACAACAGCTGGTAGGTCCAATTTAACATACCACTCTTCATATAACCACAATTTAATGTCATACGGTTAATATCGGGGTTAATTTTATAAAACATCTTCAATTAAAGGCTAATATCTTCCACCCGTCCCTCGCCACCAACTCAGGCATTTCGTTTGACTGAAACATCAAAATGGATAAATTCTGTATCAGTTTTCCGACTGCTGCCAAAGAATACTTTAAATTTCTAATCCCGACACGAACACAGTCTATACACCGGGGTTGAATAAGACTAGCGTTACTTCTCGTTAGTCGAAACAGATCTATACCTGCATATATGAGTTTATTTTGGATTTTGTTGCGTACTATACACACACACACACACACACACATATATATATATATAGACATGCATGTATATATATATATGTGTGTGTGTGTGTGTGTGTGCGCGTGTGTGTTCGTAAAAAAACGATGACGAAGTGGTTTATTTTCCCTAAAATTCCTTCTTGATATATCAAAATGAAAATATCTTTTCCATATACAATGGAACTTCGGTTCACGAATATAATTCGTTGTTGAAGGCCATTCGTAACCCGAAATGTTCGCAAACCGAAACTATTTTTACAATAGGAATCAATGCCTTGATGTCCTTAAGTGGAACTCGTATATACGATCTATCACAAAAAATGTAGGTAGAATTGTCAACTCCCTGTACCAATCCAGTAAGTACCCCACTCTTTATACTGTCTTTTATATTTACAAGAGCCAGATCAGACCGAAAATGGAGAACTATTGCCATGTTCGGAAGGGAGCTGCCCATTACTTCTTTTCTAGTTTCGATAAAATTCAAAAGCGTCTCAAAATCATTTTGGGTGACAAATTATTTTCCACGCTCCAACCTCTCTCGCACAGGCGGGATGGGGTAAGCTTTTAGCTTCTCTATCACAACATTTATGGAAAGCGCCCGGACAAACTACAAATGCTTGGTTCAGACAAGCCTAACCTTAAGGGCAAGGACCCGCCATGCCACTTATATTGTAGCAGACCACACACATTCCCTCCATATTCCATCGTTGTTAAAGAAGTTCCAATTGAGCAGCTTGTTTCCACGAATCGCTGCTCTTTGGAACAGACACCCAAGAGGACGTTTCCCCGATCTCTACATTGTTAACCTTTTCAAGTCTAGAATTATCTTCCAGTCCTATCTGCATAAACTGTCTCTTAACATAGCCTTCTAACGCGAGCGGCATTATGGCCTTGTACGGTGTGAACCTTACTGTTAAAAATATGATTCCCCTTTCTAGTTGAACGATTATCTCGGTTCATGCCTTCTTCATTACGAAGAACAGCGCCAGTCTTCGGAACCCATCTCCAATCGACATTCTTGCGCACGTAATTTCTATGATTCCTAATATAGAGCAAGCAGAAAAAAGTGAGTCTTTTAAGAAATCTTTGAGATGTAAGCTGGGGCCTGTATCCCAATCGCTTACCAACTTTTACGTCAATCTTAAAATCTTTTCATAAGCAAATGATCATCAGTTAAACTTGCTATTTGATAAGCCAACCGTAGTCGATATTAGGGAATAAACCTCTCCATATTATTTTTGCGAAATTATTGGATGAAGAAAATAGTGAATAGGGACAAACCAATGGATACAAAGTAATTTTGATTACGTATTCGTTATGGAAGTAATTTGAATCCTTCATACGTTTACAAGAGAGAAATCACGTTTACCACAAAGATCGGATAGGGGAAATAACACCTATTATAAAGCGCCTGATTAGTGCTAAATAAATGCTTCGCTGAAACCGGACACAAACATCAAGTGATTTTAAAGCTTCAGTAGCTTTCTCCAGGCGGGAATTCGTCTAATCTTTTACGTTGTTATGGCCACTTCAATTCCACCGAAATTACGGTAACCTTTTAAAGGCTTCTAACAGATTAGCTTCACTCTAGATGTTAAGCTATGTATAATATTTATCTGGAAATGGTTGAAATACTACAAGATTCTTGAATCAGATTGTCGGCTCCAGCTGTTTTCAAGTTACATAACGTCTATTTCGTCATCAATTGCATATCATCCCCAATGCAGAATACATCAAGTAATTCTATCTTTGATTGAATGGTCGACGATTGAAATTTTACCCGCAGTGCGGTATTGAATTTCTCTATACCAAGAGACAACCATTATCATGAGAAAGGAATGAGAAAGAACGGAAGTTAAAATAGATCTACCATGTTGAATCTCGTCCAGAACGTCTTAACTTGAGAATGATAGGTTAGACGCCACGGGCATTCACTTTGATTTCCATATTCTGATGGAGAAACCTAACGGTTCATGCAAAATATGAACAACGCAATTTACGTCGAATTAACAAAAGTCTTAAAACGATTTTGAACCATACAGTTCGACATATTCCCGGAGGTTCCGGGTAGTAAAAATCACAAATCTTATTTTGATTTGATTTGAGCGCAGGTTTTGATTCGGTAAGGCCTGATTTTCCTAGAATTATCCGAAGAGAGGGTTTATCTGGGGCTGAACACATTTTGTAAGATCAACAAAACCTGGAACCGATTCACTTTTAAAGTTTCACCTTAGTCTTTGGAACGAGAGAAGAAGATATTAGGAAAATTAGTGTTTATCAAAAAAGTAAAAAAAAAAAAGAATGGATTCTCTACATGAAAGAAGAGAGAAAACAATGCCAAGACACGGAACGGAATACCAAAAAAATCTAAACAAAGAAATAAGGGATAAATGCAGACGGGCTAAAGAAGAATAACTCAACGAAAAATGCGCATAAAAAAAGATTAAGTGTCACGGATAAAGGAGATATGCACAAAACAATAAAAGAACTTAACAGGAAAAACGACAAGCTCATCAACGGGTTGATATTAGAGATGAGAAAATACCTGAGATGGAACGAATATATAGAAGAATTCTTCCACGATGAAAGAGACTTGGCAATACAGAGAACTAATGACGGATCGGAAATATTAAAATTCGAAGCTGCACTGACCAAATTAAATTGAAATAAAGCGGCAGGAGCAGACGGAATTGTAGCAGAGATGATGGCAGCCTTAGACGACTTCGGCATTCAGAAGATCACAAAAATGAAATCTACAACAGTTGGGATATACCGGAATACCTAAGAAGATCTAGTTGTCATAGCACTGCCTAAGAAAACAGGCGCAAACGCATGTGAACACCAGCGGAGAATCAGCCTAATGAGCCTCGTAACAAAACTCATCATCCGAATTCTAGTGATTAGAGCGCAAAGCAGAATCAAACCAAAGATAGGACAAGAACAGTGCGGGTTCGCCAAATACACTATAACAAAGAACGCTATATTCATGCTCAGAATGTTATTAGAAATGCCGAAGGACTTGTACCTCTGTTTTCTAGATTACGCGAAGGCGTTCGGCAAAGTACGCCACAAAGGTCTGTTAAAGCTACTCAGCTACCTTGACATATTTGGGAAAAACATTAGAATAATGAAGAAACTAGACTGGCACCAAACCGCCTGCATACGGATACAAAATGAGTTCAGCAGATATACAAAGACAGAAAGGGGTGTAAGACAATATGGTGTTTTCTCACCGGATTTATTCAACTCATACATCGAGGCAATTCTGTGAGAACTAGAACTCCTACCAGGATTCATTATTGGCAGCCACAATCTTAACAATATAAGATATGCAGAGGACACAGATGAAACTACAAAACTTCGAAGGTAGCAAAAAAGACTAAGCATAAATTACATGAAAACAGAATGCATGATTATCAGCAAAAGGGTGCTGCCCAAATGCAAATTAGAGGTTGGCGGTACAAAAATCACGTAAGTACAGAAATATAAATATCCGAGAATTGTTCTCGCAGCGGACGGAAAGTGCGACATTGCGATCAAAAGTCGTATTGCGATGACCAAAGATGCATTCCGAAAGCTAAGCAGAGTATTAAGAGATAGAAAAATTTGATTAGAGACAAAGAAAAGTGTACTGAACTGTTACGGGATATCTGTCTTCCAATATGAATGCTGAACAATCTCCTGAATGATTAAGTAACTTAAAGCAACAGAAATGTGGTTCTACAGAAAGATGCTGAGGATACCATGGGCCGAACATGTGAGCAACGATGAATGGAAACGCAGAGAAAACTTATACTTAACATCAGGAAGAGAGAGTTGAAATTTCTGGAGCAGGTAATGAGGAAGGGGGACTTGGAAAATCTGATCCTCACAAGACAGATATAGGAAATGAAGGAGAGATGATAGCAGCGCGTAACATATTTGATGGGCTTGAGAAAATGGATGGAAGAAAAGGGTTTGGGAGAAATAACATAAAGACAAAACTTATTAAGAGTTACAAGGAACAGGGAGGTGTCGGGGGCTATGATCACCTACATCCTGACGGGTGACTGAACATAAAAGAAGAAAAGGTTTTTATCCATCTAATGCAGTGTTTCTCAGCTTTTTTAGCAAGGGCACACCTAGGAAAAAATGAAAACATCACGGCACACTTAGCAAATTTTTTAAAGGTCACACACTTGAATATTCAGAAACTTCAACATTAATTAATTCATAATTCAATATAACTTTGTAAAAAACTTGAATTAAACAAATAATGTTGAATAAAATTATATGAAAAAAGGTTAATATTCATTTATAAAGGACTATTTTAAAAGTTAAATTAAAAAATAAAAATACCTGACTATATTTCTGAGATGAGGTATTATGTACACTATTTACATTATTCGGACTATTGTCCTCATCTTTGTCGCCATATGTATTACAACGTTTCGGCCGTTGTACGCTCCGGATTTCTTCAGGTGTTTAGACATTTCACGTGGAACTAGAACAGCCTACCCCAGTGAGCAAAATGATGGATTCATTTCGACTTTCCAACCACCTGAAGAAGGCCGGAGCGTACAACGGCCGAAACGTTGTAATAAATATGGCGACAAAGATGAGGACAGTAGTCCAAATAATGTAAATAAAAAGACATTTAAAAAAATGAATATTAAAATAAATTATTTAAAATAACAATCACAGAATAGTGAATAGAATTATTGAAAAAATGTTTAATACATATTCATTTAATAAAATACTAACGCTGTACTATTACTATTTCCACACGTACATATATATCTATGCCGTGAAAATATTTCGTGCCACACTTAAGAGGATGGCGCGGCACGCATGTGTACCATGCAACGGTGATTCAGAATCATAGATTTAATGTACTGATCAAAATTATAAAAACATATTCGATCTGTTGATACACTTTGCTGGAGTTAATATCCAATACTGACATCTTTAGAAAATATGGTGACGCCCCACCACCACCAAAAGGTAAGCAGCTTAGCAGGATAAGGTATGATAGGATATATAATGTTCTCGTGTACAGCCAACTATCTCATGCTACAGGCAACATTGGCAAACATTTAGATTAGATTAAAGAACTAGATACACTATTAAAGCAGTCAATCTATGTCTGGAATCTCTTAATGCAACGTTTATGGATCGTCCTAAATGGAAGATTGCCTGCCAACATGGCGGCCTTGGGCATGACGATACACAACATCCGCGTCCTGGGTAAGACGATATACTACGTCCAACAGCAAGGCCTCTGATCAGGAGGTTTTGAAGAGCGTGGAACCACCTCTTAATTGCTGGTGTTCCCAGGTCCACTCTGACGCGGGGTGGTAAAGTGGCAAATAGTTAACCCCGAAACTAGGGTAAAAACACTATGAAAGTGTAAAAATAGGTGTTAATACCAGAAATATTTTGTAAAAGAATTATTACCAGCAATAATTTTTTGAATAAAATAAACTATTACCAGGAATAAATTTAAAAAAAAACAAGGAAATATAATTACCAGCAATAAATTTTTGAATAAAATAAATTATTACCAGCAATAGATTTTGGGAAAAAAAAGAAAAGAAAATATTTTACCAGCAATAAATTTTTGAAGGAAAAAGATTACCAGAAAAAGATTTTTGATAAAACAAAATATTACCAGCAATAAAATGTTGTCGGCATTACATAAACCAAAAAACATACCAAAAACAAACAAAACCTGCCAACTTGATTTTAAAAATAAAAAAAAAAATGATTTCTGTTACTTGATAATCTACAGCGTCAATCATGAATTGGGAAAATAAACGAAGTATCCTAATTTTCCTATAATTATTAAAAAGTGCTTATCTGGTGTCGAAAGCCTTTTTATGATAATAACGTAAATTTCCTGACATCGTTTGACAATACTCTTTTTCTGATATTAAATATGTCATATCCTTACTTTGATTTGATATGAGCGCCTACTGTGATTCGGTAGGCACAGAGCTGACAATATATTTATTTAGACACTATAATTGTCTAGAATTATTCAAGTCGAGCATAACAAAGAGGTCCCATTGTTCGCATGTACGGCCCTACAATTTTTAAAAAATAGTATAAAAATGCTGTCTTTCAAGTCTTTAAGTATAATCTTCCTGCGCCAAATCTCACATATAATTAGGCAGAAACGGAAGTGAAATGTTCACCACGAAAGGAAAACATTTCAGCTGGAAAATCATCATTCACTTTTAACGCATTTCCCCCTCTGTACCGTATCATAGGGGTGCTCTAAAAAATTACAAGCTGATTTTATGATCGAAAAAGTGTATTGCTCTAAAATCAACACCCTAATTTCATGTTCAACAACTCGGTAAACTGTTCTCTCCATCTTCTACAGAAGTTAGAAACCGTTTGAACAAAGAAGTAAACATCCAATGGCGACACCCTTTTCATGCTAGAACGCAATCATCATGGACTGTAGATTACGTTCTACAACATGAAACACCATGTCGCCATTCGGTGTTGAAGTCTGTGCCCATACTGGTAATATTTACATACGCTGTATCCCGGATATTACTCCGTAATGAATTTTGCTCTCAACCTTGTAGACAGCAAAATCATTTTTTTTCTTTCTTTGTTTTTGCGTTATCGCCCTCTTTCACATGGAAACACTGTTAACCGCCCACCTCCTACCTGTATAGGAAATATTTAAATTCATACCGAAATTGTTTGATTAAATTTTGTTACTGGTTCATAAACTAACTTAAAATGGAGTTAACAAATAACATTAAATTATGCTGTGGATGCTGCCACTACCGTATTAAAGAACAAACTGATGCAAATTTGAACGTTAATAACTATATATATATATATCTATATATGTGAGTGTATTTAGGCAGCAATCCTTCTGTCATGCACATTTCATTAAAAACGACTGACAAGGTGCTTTTATTTAGTTTTTTATATAATATCTTGTGTGATCTAATAAAGTTTTCTTTTCAGATGATAAATTATATAAAAACTGTCCGAATATTCTTTTTATCCGAGCGCTTTCGGCTATACATTTAGCCATTTTCAAGGATTATATTTCAACTGTTAGAATTAGAAATAGTTTGTTATATGTATGTTTTATAAAATATTTCATTTTTGTGTTTCAAAACACGGTCAAAATATTATGTCCATGTTCAAAGTTAATATTATTAAGTGTTGGTTTGTTTGTTTTTTAAGACTTCCATTATTTCTAGCCTTTTTTGCATGTAGATGATGCTATTATATTAGTGTTGTCGACAAGTATGTTCCGAATAGTGTCTCCATGAATATTTAAATGAGATCTAATTGAGCTATTGTCAGAAAGGTGTAGAGTTAGTCTGCGTGTTAAACAATTTGTAGTGTGCCCTATATAATTATTTACGAAATTTGATTCTTGAGGAATACAATTCCTTATATACATATATATATATATATATATATATATATATATATATATATAGTTTAGTTTTATGACCAAGATTAATTTTATGGTTACGGTTATCATTGCTAGTGTTGACAAAAGATTTAACTATTTTTGTTAATAATTATAACATTGATAAATTATATAATACTAGCAACTAATAAAAATTCAGCAAATATTTTTTATTTTTACTTGGTCTACCGTTATCCGACTTATATCCGAAAAATATAATATTTTGTCTGAAGAATTATTTGAATGGTGACGACCTTTCTCACACCCACAGAAAATAAAATAAAAAATAAAAATATTCGTTGTTTGTGGAGATATTTTTATCAGTTTTTTTCCAATTAGCATCCTGTTTATTTGTTTCTTTCTTTCATGTAGGTTCTTTGAATTTTTTTTTCTACAATAGATTTTCCATTTTTGATTCAATACTTAGAACAGATTTTCTAGTTTGCCTTAAATACTTGGAATAGATGTTCTCTTTTTATTTCAATAATTAGAATAGAAGTTATATGTGTCATTCGATATTTAAAATTGATTCTCTTTTTTATTCGATACTTACAATAGATTCTTTATTTTATACAATATTTAGAATTGATTATGACATACTTTCAATTGGATAATTGAAATAGATTCTGTGGTATTTTCGATTCGATATTTGGAATAATTTCTGCGATAAGTTCGATTCTTTCGGGGGCCATTAACCGTTCCTAAACACTTTATTTTCACTTAAACCTCCGTTACTAGTGTACTGATAAATCATCAGTTACCTCCCCTTAAGATCTAGGAGTTATAAAAGGAAACCTGTTACGTCCGTCAGTAGACAAATAGTCAGAGTAAAGTGTACTAAAGCTTTGGTATAAGTTTATTCACTGGTTCTGTTTTTACTACAATCGAAATTTGACAAACTGACTCACTGGCTGATTGGCAACAGACTGTTCACTAATTCATTCACAGATTGTATTATACAATTATTATTTTTTTATATCTCTTATTCGACAGTTTTTGGGTGAACCATGCGAATAGGGTGTCTCCTCTCTAAGAACAATAGAACTTGGAAAAGTCCTCAACGATGAAGGAAATTAGAACTATTAACGTCAACGAATATAAATTTTAAAGAATAGAAATGAGCGTCAGTTGTTAGATTTCATTGCAGCTTCAATGGAGTTTAAAAACGATAGTCATTATCGTTGCACTGATAAATCATCAGTTACCTCCCCTTAAGATCTAGTACAACCCGTCAGTAGACGAGTAGTCAGAGTAAAGTGCAATAAAGCTTTGGTATAAGTTTATTCACTTCTTCCGTTTTAACTGCACTTACAACCTCTAATGTGCTGCTATTATATAAATTACAAAATACGTAGGGGGAGAATGGATTGATAAATCATCAGTTACTTCCCCTTAAGATCTACGGGGTATAAAAAAACACCCTGTAATATCCGACAGGAGACGAGTGGTCAGAGTAAAGTGCAATAAAGCATTGGTATAAGTTTATTCACTGGCTCTGTTTTTACTACAAATAGAGTGGGCAAGTTTCATGGCATTAGTACCCTGGGGTTTCCAAAGGCATAGACATATCATTTAATCTTTAAATTTTCTTGTTACATCTCGACTGTTTTTCTTGTTTGTATAGGATAAATAAAAATAACAAAAAACATAAGGTTTTATTTTGAAAAAAATCAAATCAAATTAAAGTAAAACTTTTTGAAAATGAATTCAGTAAGTAACCAGCCAACTGTGATCTTCAAATATGTAAAGGCAATATCAATAGTCTTCTTGATTCATTTTCTTTTATTGTTATTCCTCTATATAATGTTTTTCTTTTTTATTATTCTTTAACACTCAATGGACTTTTGCCTTTTTCTTGGATGGAGGTGAAATGATGGAAAAATATATGTTTCATATGTTCAAGTATGCGAAAATAAGTTTCATTTTATTTTCGGTGTGACCTTTTAAAACAATTTAGGATTAATAAGACTCCTCTTCAGCTGTTTTTGCTTTAAATCCCAAGAAATTAACAAAGAATTTACAGTCATCTTTGCATACGTCTATGCGATAATTATTATTCTATTTTACAGCTGTGTGCTAGTAATTCACACAAATACTATGACTAAGAATTGCTTTTCAGTGATATTCAGAAAGCTACTTGTCTAATCATGAACCTTGCACACTTACTAAATATTATAGAAAAACATTCATTGTGTATGCTGACATTTCACACCCAATAACGGAAGATTAAATAAATAGCACTTTTAGAGATTCTACGCGATGCCTTTCAGCAAAGAAAATGCGAGATATATAATGATGATGATGATTATTATTATTATTATAATTATTATTATTATTATTATTATTATTATTATTATTATTATTATTATTATTTCGCTAAAGATTTATTTTCAAGTATTTGTGCACCAAATACCAATGCCAACAGGAGGAAGTTCTTCCCATGTTATTCAATTTTCAGATTTGATTCGGTAGGTCATAACTATAATGGCATAATGAAAATATTCCACACTAACTAAAACAAAATCGTATGAAGGAAACACTTCATCACAACTGAACAGAACGATAAGAGTTACCGGACTTGAGAACCTCATTTTCATGAAAATCGTTTTTATAGATAGATTTTATAAATTTCAACCGATAGTAGTACTGGCTGTTTCATTAATGAATGCTGAATATTTCCTTATAAGGCAACGGCTAATATTACTATGACCATTATCATTTTTTTTCTGAAGACATTCCCTTCTAAATTCGTTCACTCTACTTATACAACTCCATTCCGTCAAACATCAATTTTAGTGGATACCTGTATTTGAGTAGACGTTCCGTTTATTTTAAATAGCATTTATGACGTGTACTACCATCCGTATAGAGAAAACGTAATAAATAAAATGCGTCCTCCGACAGAATTCGAACCTACGTCCGTCTTTGCGAAATGAATCACCGTCTGATCCGGTGCGCTGTTACGGTTCGGTTACATATAGCTTCAGAATCAAGCTATGTTCTAGTTACCTTTAATATACAATCGATGATATTTTCTTGAAAGGATTGAAGAACTGAAGTAATAAATAAGATGTCGGATTAAAAAATAAAATCCATTCATTCCTTAAAACAGGTGTCCACTAAAAATGACTTCTGAAGTAATTACAGAATTTTTATCGACTTTGACTTTAGGTTTCCTAACTTTGTTCTTGAATATAAATATTTATAGAAAATTTTCACTAATATACGTGCAGGGTGTCCCCAAAAATGTATTCAATTTTTTGATTTCTTGATTTTTTTTCTTTTTTCAGATCCATTTCAAGATGCATTTCATTTCATTTAATATGTGATCTAATTAATTAATTTTTTTTTTGTAAGCCTATAAACATTAATATTTCTTAATTTTAACCACCAATCTGTTTGCAAGTCAATAAACAACTCATTTATTATCATATATTTCCATTTTGGGGAATACTCTGTGTATACACTCACACACGCACACAAACACACACACATATGTATATTCATATATATATATATATATATATATAGATAGATAGATAGATAGTTAGATAGATATATAGATAGATATGAGTGGGTGTATTTAGGCAGAAAATTCTCTTTTAGGCATATCCGATTGAATAAATTACAAACATTATGTCTGCTTATTTTTGTCATGATCCTTTCATATTCATGAATATATATATATGTGTGTGTGCGTATGTGTGTGTGCATTTAGTTGAATGGATGAGTTTGTGACCGATTTTACATATATATATATATACATATATATATATATATGTATATATATATATATATATATATATATATATATATGTGTTTACATATATACATATATATATATATATATATATATATATATATATATATATATATATATATATATAAATGGATTTGAATAGCACCTGCTATCGATCTTTCATGGCGGAAAATATGATGCTACTGGATGTCAGAGTCTTCTGGGGAGAATGCCTTCGTGTTCAAATTACCTTGGAAAATCTTTATTTCCGATGCAGATTTCTAAGCTAACCGACGAACAATAATTGAGAAATACAAAATAAACACCAAATTTTAAATTGATATACATGAAAGTCACAAGAGAAATTAAATGAATAATAATTAAAAAATGAATGACAATAGCAAGCATTTCATAAAAGCAATTTGAAGGAATAAAAAAGGTCAAAAACTTAACCAATTGCATCAAACACGTTTAAAAAGCAGGTACAAATCCACGAACGTATTTTGCGTTTCACAGCCGAACTTTTTTGCCTTGAAATCATGAAAAATACTGGAATCTTCACAGAATAATCTTTAACCTTCGATGTGTCAAAAGGACGGATTTTTTCTCTTGACAATGTTATTATATTAACTAACTTCACACCTCGAGAATGTTTATTATTTTAAAAAGCGAAGAATTAATTAAACCGAAACAAATGACGAATGTGAATTTAAATATTTTGTACTTGAGATTTTACAACAAAAATATTAAACACTATTTATGTGATTGTGTATTTGCAAGAATAAAGTAATATTTACAGCATTCTAAAAAGCTTGTGCAAACTATAAAGAACTTCTTTCTATTTACCATTTTATAAAGTTCAAAGTCTTGGCTTGGTTCTAATAAACAGTCTAATTCATATATATATATATATATATATATATATATATATATATATATATATATATATATATATATATATATAATATATGTTTTTCGCTACACAGTTATAACCACGTTTCAAAAACTGAAGCTAAAAACTTCAAATTTAATTATGTAATTAAATTAAAAGCATTAGTTCTGTTTCATCTTCAAGCGAGCTCTGAATTTCAAAATTCGCTTGAAGAACTAATGCTTTTAATTTAATTATATAATTAAATTTGAAGTTTTTAGCTTCAGCTTTTGAAACATGGTTATTACTGTGTAGCGAAAAAAAAAGATATTTTAAATCAGTTAATTTATAATATTTATGCTCTGTAAATTTACATTGAGCACTGTTTTGTAAAAATAAAAAATAAAAATATCAATAATAACACCGAAATATATATCTTACTGTTCTTTCTTTATATATATATATATATATATATATATATATATATATATATATATATATATATATATATATATATATATAATGCCTTTAAATTCCTTCATGAACATAGACCCGCAAGATATCATTGCGGTTTCTGTAATAAACCAGTTTTTTTTTCTTTTGTTTTTTTAAGTGAGTAAGTTGTTAGCCTATTGCACAACCCCCGACTGCACCTGGAGGATCTGGTTATCCTTCTCCTAGACCAATTGCCACCTATGGCTACAGAACCCAATCTGTCCTGCTATTTACCCATAGCTGGGTGGCGGGGAGAAGAGGGTATTATGACGTAAGTGAATATAATGTATTCGAGTGGCATTCAAATACGGTTCTCAAATCCGTACCGCTATCCATTACTCCACAGTGCCTCCTCAGATCTAACAAATAAATAGTGTTTATTATTTTGTTGTCAATTCTCAAGAACAAATAAAATGTATAAATTCACATTCATATATTTAGGTATTATTAAAAATTCTATATTATCACGTTATAAAACAAACAACATTGCCGAGGAGCTAAAACAATAGTCGTGTCAAGGGAAAGGCCGTTTTTTTGGGGTTTTTTTTTTTTTTTTGACATACCGTTTTTTGCGGGCACGAATGTTAAAGATTGCCCTACACAGTGTGCTTTGATCAATATTTCATATGTAATTCCCCGGATGTCACGTTAGTGATATATTTGATTCAAAGATGGAGGATTATTGTTTTTTTTTTTTTGTCATCTTTGGCGAATGTTATGATAAAAAGAAGAAAATAAATGTTGTAATGCCATTTGACAATTGTGAACGAGACACCGCATTAAAAGTATGGAACAAAATTAACAATTTATACACTACAGTTCAAAAGGTTTGAAGTCAACTCCAGAATTAGCATGGGATGAACTTTACAGAAGAGTGAAAAACAAACGAGAAAAATCATTTAGAATTATTGAAAAAAACCCAATGAAATTACCAAACGTATACTTTGAGAAACTCTTGGAACGAATGCCAAAAATTTGGGCTGCAGTAATCAAGGTTAAAGGAGGATATTTTGCTGAGAGTAAAATTTAATCATAATTTATTTTTATTTTTCTGGTAATAAAATCTCTAATAAAAATCATGTTACTTTTTTTTTAACCATGTATAATCATTTTTTTTCTTATTTACAGTACAAAACATCTAATTTGGGGTCAATTTAAAAAAAAATTACCAGGGGTTCCTTGAAACATTTGAACTGTAATGCACATAAGTAATAATTTTTCTCCCAACTTAATAGCCGCACACAATATATTTATTTACTTGAGGATTTCATTTAAATTACAAACACTCTCCCCATACACACACACACAAATATATATATATATATATATATATATGTGTGTGTGTGTGTGTGTGCGTGTGTGTGTGTGTGTGTATGTGTGTGTATTTAGGCAGCAATCCTTATTTCATGCACATTTCATTAAAAACGACAGACAAGGTGCTTTTTTTTATACAATTTCTCAAGTGATTTAATATTTTTTTTCTTTTCGGATGATAAATTGTATAAAAACTGTCCGAATGTTCTTTTTATCCGAGTGCTTTCGGCGATACATTTAGCCATTTTCAAGCATTACATTTTAACTGCTAAAATAAAATTAGTTTGTTGTATGTATGTTTTATAAAATGTTTTCATTCGGACAGTTTTTATATACTTTATCATCCGAAAAGAAAAAAATATATCGCATGAGAAAGTGTATAAAAAACTAAATAAAAGCACCTTGTCTGTCGTTTTTAAAGAAATGTGCATATATATATATATATATATATATATATATATATATATATATATATATATATATACAGCCTTGTGCAAATTAATTGAAACAACTGATTTAGTTTCCTTTTTTCATCATACAGTCGGTTTAATAGCCACTGGAGTGACAGGGTGTAATCGATTTCCATTTTTCCCTCGGATTAGGTCATTTGCAGTGGTGTGGAATAATATGAATCTATTTTCGGGGTGTTTGATGAAATTTGTTGGCCTTGAAAAATATTGCGTCATCCGTGATTGCATCAGATTTTCATCATACTCCGACACTATTGTCTCGTCTGTCGATTAGTTGCCCTACGCCCATAGTCTGCAATGAGCGTTACTCCAAGGAAGCGTACGAAGCCTTACCAGTCAGCAAATCGAAGTATTATCGACTGGCCTGGAAAAGCTCCTGAATTAATTCCAGTCGTGAATCTGTGGTCACTCTGCAAGGAAAGACTTACTGGAATGAACATACGAAGCACTAGCACTGGGCTATGTTTCATTGGCAAATTCAATTAATTTGCACAAGTGTGTATATATATAAGTGTGGAAATTTTATTGGCCTGACCCAGGAAGGATGGGATTCTAAGATAAATATTTGATTATTTGGTCCTATTAGGCATCCGTGGAAGAATTTTGCAGTACCCACAACAATATGAAATTTATTATAAAACAGAAAGAAGAAAACTTGAATAAAATTTTCAGTTTTGTAATTAAATTATCCACACAGGAACACACACATACGCACAGATATGCGACTGTGTGTATTTGTATGTATGAATGAATACGCTCAAATCAATTTCAAACATACAGACCCACATACACACATATATATATATATTCAATATATATATATATATATATATATATATATATATATATATATATATATGTGTGTGTGTGTGTGTGTGTCTATAAAAATGCAGATATAAATAAATCTATAAAGACAAGATAAATTCAAGAAAAAGTGAAAAAAAAACCTTGTATGCCAAAGCGTTTCATTGCTTGAGTAATTAGCCTTGATAAAGCTCCACACGGAACTAATCCACTTGTGAGAAACAGTTTGCCTCTTGACTTTATATATATATATATATATATATATATATATATATATATATATATATATATATCGCCTGACGATTGCACTAGCATGAAACAGACTGTCGCCTCTAAGTGCTGACTTCCATGTCCACTTTTATATATATATATATATATATATATATATATACTAATAGGACATGCACGATTTTTTGTGTAATTTTTTGTTTTATGGTTCAAAGTGATTTCTTCAGTTTTAATGTGTGTTCTCTCTTAAATTGTCAATCAACTTCAAAGGGATATTTTCTTGGAGGGGGTATTTTTTCAGTAGCCGGCTACCATGTCATTCTTCTTCAGACTTAGTCTTTGTTTTTGATTTTGTCTTTTTGTCCTTCTTTCTAAAACATCATATTTGTTCAAACTGAGTTATTTTACTCGGTTCCTTTCAACCCTATCTCTCTCTCACTTTCTCTCTCTTTTGCTCAGACTTTCTCTTTCTCTCTCTATCTCTTTCTCTCTCTCCCTTTCTCTCTCTCCCTTTCTCTCTATCTCTCTCTCTCTCCCCCCCTCTCGCTCCCGGTCTTTCACTCTCAGACTCTTGTTCTTGCATTTGTGTGACGACTCTCTTGCGCCACACCCGGAAAACAGCAAAAGACTTTCTCTAATAGTACTTTCCGAAAGTTGCCGCTAAAAATGTAGAGAATAAAAAACTTGAGCGCGTAACTTGAATAGCTTACATACAGCAGACACTGGTGTATGGTCAGCGTCGTTACACTCGGCGGTACAATCAGGTAAGGCACAAAGAGATAAAGCAATCGCATCCCGTGGCTCGGTAGGTTCATGAGAATATACGAGACGGAAATGCCGGAAAGCAATTTGGCCACACGTACCTGAGGTACTTCAGAAAGCTTCTTGGCCAGGTTCTGTTTATTGGCCATTCGTTTGCGCTTCTTGTGTACAGACCTTAAAGTCGATATGATAATCAACGTAAGGAGAATTAGAATTATTATCATTGGGATTAGGATCGTGATGACTGAATCGATATACGATAGTACATTCATTAATTGTCTATATTCGTAGCTCGTAACGCACATCATCACCTCAGTACTGTTATCTGAAGGATCCATATGGCCGGTCCCTTGCGGCTTCGTTATTGGAATGACCACCACAAACAGGAAGAGACTAGCCACGGCTAGGGATACTGTGACCACACGGGCCCTCATGAACGTGCACAGTTTGTTGATTTTCAAAGGGTGACATATTGTGATGTAATTCTCGATAGTGATACAGACCACATACCAGACGGAAAGGAAACTACCAACATACGACAGATAGATATTGCTCTGACAGATACCGTTCATGTGGATGGCGTCATAACCGAACGACTCGAGCCACAGTGCAAACAATGTTAGTAGAAAGACCGTGTCGGAAACCAACACGGCTTGGACGTAGACTGAGGATGACAGTCGTCGGAGGCTCTTTGCCGAGAAGACCATGATCGAAACCAGGTTTCCTGTTATGCCAATCGTAACGATCAAGGGGCCGACATATGTCTGAAGGACGCTTACGATGAGACTGCCGAGTGAACCCTTAATTTGGGAAGTCTGCATGTTTTCCGTTGTCGATTGCTGGGTGAAGTTGGACGATGCAGTTGATTCTTGGTAATCCATGATGAATTATTCTGAAACGAATCAAAAGAACTTGATATGAGATTTCAAAAGAAAAACGTACATATATTATTAAAATACATACATGAAGCGTTAACGAAACGTACGTGAAGTTTGAACAGCGCGCGCGGGCAAGAAATATCGTACGCTACGCAGAATTTATTTTGAGGTCGCTGCCTTTATATTCCATGGGGACGAAACAGCGGAAGAAGGCTTCATGTCAGGCATGGGTAAACTTTCTCGAGCAGTAGTCTGAATGATCTATGGTTTAACCCAAGGTGAGCTGCACTACTAAAAATATTCCAGGTAATGTTTCGCAGTTATTACGTAAATTATTTCACTATAGAAGACCCGTCCTGGGTATGACGATAAACTACATCCGTATCCTGGGTAAGACGATAAACTACGTCAAGGCTCCTGATCAGGACGTTTTGAGGAGAGTGGAACCACCTCTTAATTGCTGGTGTTCCCAGATCCACCCTGATCAGGGGTGGTAGCATTTGTTAGGGTCCCAGCTATGGGAAAATAGTTAACCCCGAAACTGGGGTAAAAACACTATGAAAGTGTAAAAATAGGTTTTAATACCATAAATACTTTGCAAAAAAAATTATTATTCGCAATAAATTTTTGAAGAAAAAAACTATTACCAGCAATACATTTTTATGAAAAAAAATTATTACCAGCAATATTTTTTTGAAAAAATTATTATCATAAATAGATTTTTAACAAACAAAATATTTTCAGCAATAAAAATTTTGTCCGCATTAAATAGCCCCTTGAGCTTGATATGCCGTAAAACAAAGCAAAACAAACATCACTATGGAAGACTATAGGCATAAGAATATAGCTTAGATATAGAACTTTTTTCCTTAGAGAAAAGGTTTGTTTCTATAATTAAAAACTTGAAGTTTTGGTAGAGTATTATCCCTGATGAGTAATTAACATATGTCGCTTCGGGTGATTTATTTCTAATTTCTTCATTTGAAAACAAATAACAGTATATTTCTTCTACAAAGGAACAAATTCTTATTAATTTTGGATGTTTCAAAAACAAAATATGTTTACACGAATGATCTTCCTTAGTGAAAATCTCCAATGGTCTAAAATGATAAAAATGTTACTTTCACCAAATGTATACGAAATTCAAGAAACATTGTACTTAATCATTGTTTATGTATGTCGTTACGCAAGAGAAAATGTTAGTGAACACTTGAGAAGGAAACAAAACAAAATATGGAGAAACTTAATTTCCCTTATGAAATTACACGTGCCATTCAAAAAGACCTAACAGGCCGCGGTTTGCCCATGAGTGTCTCAGGTTAAACAACGTTTAATTTACCCGAATTTTGAGAAGCACATTTTAATTATGATTAAAATTTATACAAATTTTACAAAGACTCATTAAAAGAAACAAAAATAGGTTTATTCTGTCAATAACGCTTGAATTATTTCATCATAAGTGCATCTGTATATATTAGGTTGGTGCAAAAATAATGTCGTTTTTTGACGTTCAACTTCATGTGAGAAAACGTCATTATTTTTGCACCAACCTAATATAAAGTTGTAGCCGCTGTGTGTCGATTTTATCGATTCATCCCAGGGTTTTGAAGATAGACCCCCATAACCATATATATTCTGAAACTACATTACCAAGGGTACGTGGATAAGTATATTCCATTTTGATCAAATGGGATCCCCTGGGGAAACCCCCTCCACATAGACACACACACACACACACACACACACCGAGTGAATTTGTTTCCCTTTGATATAAATTAAATTTAAACTTGAATAAGGGAATGACTCCTGACCAAAATATAGAAGGAGAAAGCCAGAATATGGAGGTCACGTCGGCAAGATGAAAATGAGTCAATGTGGACGTCAAGTTGAGCAAGAAATCACCAATCAGTGGGTAGTGCTTTGCAATACATATTTGATTGGCACCAATTCAACTGTCATATCAATGGTGAAATCTGCTCATCAATTCATTCAATCAAGTCTTGCATCAAATGCACATTAAAGCTGTCAGACCAAGCTGCTTTTGCATTGACCCCACACGGAAAATTTTGTTCCCTTTGATTTAAATTAAATTAAAATTTTTACAAGAGAATGACTCCTATCAAAATTGTAGAAGGAGAAAACCAGAAGATGGAGGTCACATCGGCAAGTTCATTGAGTATTATTGAAATGCATCAATATTCTCCACAAATGTGTGATACGTAGCAAGGTGCGAGTAATTCGATTACTTTTCCATATTTTTGATGTCCTGCATACAGCGGAATAAGGTGCGTTTTAGGCATCCGGGTCAATTTAAACTATTTCGCTTCCTCCTTAGTCATGAGCTGTTAGGAATTCTTGTTCCGTGTGTATTTTCTCAATCTAAACAAAATGTACGTAATTAATGTCATTTTTGTACTCACGTACTAAATATCACGTTTTATTTAGGTTATGAAAGCGAACATTACTGAAAGTAAACAAATAAAACTTGTACTAGTGATAGAATCATTTGGTAACGGGGCCATCCTAAGGGAGCTAGAAAGCCTACTAGGATTTATTATTGCTGGGTACAACCTTCTTAATATCTCAAGATCGCTGAGACCCAGAATGTAAACAACGCGTAAACTTCGACTAGAAGTGTTCAACTGGTCTCTCATCATCTGAATTCTTTTCGTTCGCAGATGAAATTGTTTTAAATTAATATATACTAGCTTCTACAACTAGTGTATATTAATTTGAAAGAATTTACGTGATTTTCTACGTGAATTTCATGATTCGTAACTCTTGAATTAATAATTAATAATAAATTCGTAATTAATAATTAATTCCTAATTCTTAAATTAATAATTAATAAATCTAATTAATTCTTAAATTAATGATTAATATGTTCATGGCGAGTTCCATGAATACAAAATTCCGGAGAAATAACTGTTAAATATTCTTTTCATGATTATGATTTACAGTTTATCAAACTTTTGCGGGTTATTTAAAATCAGAAAATGTTTTCATATTGTAAGACATTTTTGGAGATAATGATTTACAGATACAAATTCTATTAATTAACCCATAGTTGGAGGGAGAAGAGGTGGCTTCATATCTTTCCTATTGGTATTTGCGCGTAATTGAATATAAAGAACCCAACTGGAATTGGAACTCGGCTCTCCAATTTCCAATTCCAAGCCATTATTCATTACACCAACTGCACATCCAAGATTCCAACACCTGGTATTCCTAAACGGTCAGCCATATAAGAACTGGCAAGGCACGACGTTGCTTAAATTCGGTGATCTAGCGAGAACTGGTGTTTCAACGTGATATGGCCGTAAGCCCTTAAATACCGAAGATGAATAACTTTAATAAGTATATTGTAATAACAATCATAATTAAGAATAAAGGCCATTATGCAAAGACGTAAGAGAGTACAAATAAAGATTTATAATTGGACAATTGTTCCATTTCACTGAAACAGACGTTAAACACGAGAGTCTTATGGCCTCCTCTATCATCGCTTTCTTTTTTTCTTTCTTTCTTTTTTTCTTTCTTTCTTTTTTCATCCTTTATTTCTTTCTTTTTACATTTTTAGTTCTTTATCGCACTGAAATTAAACAGCGTTTTTGATCTGATTTTTATTGCGATCAAAATAGAATAGTGGAAGGGCGTAACGTACATGCTACCTAAATACCTAAAGTACTAAGGACCAAGAATTATATATATATATATGTGTGTGTATATGAAATTTCCCTGAAATATATATATATATATATATATATATATATATATATATATATATATATATATATATATATATATATATATATATGATATAGAAAAAACAACTGAAACGTTGCAAATTTAAAAAAATTGCAAATTTTAAAAAAATTGAAGGGTTTTTTTGTGAAAGTATTTATTTATATTTTTTAGAAATGACAGTTTTCAGAAGTTTGTTTACATTAAGTAGCGGACGTCACGTGATATGGAATGCAACTGTTCTAACGTAAATCTAACAGTAGTAATATTTTAGATGTTGTTTAAAAAAATTAAAAACATTCAATTTTTTAACATATATATATGTATGCATATATATATAATTTATTGCTTAAACGTTAAAATATATCGGATTAAGAAATGAAAAATCCATTCATATATATTAATATATAAAAATCTGTTGTTTGCAATCCAAGTGGCTCCTAGTAATATAAAATATTAAAATAATATGTGTTTATTATACGGAGCAATATAATTAGTAAACAATTAAATTCAAAATTACCTGATATGGGGAATAGCCTATTTCGGCAGAGGAAGCTATCGGTCACCTGTCTTATCAACCACGGTCTTGATAAGACAGACGACACATATCTTCGTCTCCCGAAATAGGCTATTCTCCATATGAGGCAATTTCGGTTTTATTTTTATTATTAATTATATATATATATATATATATATATATATATATATATATATATATATATATGTATAAAGTGGTCACTGAGGTCAAACCCGAGAGGCGCGATAGTCTGTTTCATGTTTGAACGCCATGTTGAGCACATGAAAATTATGTTCAAGCAGGAAAAAGACCTTTTTTGAATGGGCTGTTCGGTGTTTTAATTTTGGATTGGTGAACATGTTAATGTATATATATGCATGTATGAAGATATGTACGCATATAGTGTGTTGGAGAAGCTTTATTCCATTGGATGCTCGGGTATTACCCACAATCTATAAATCCATAACCCACCTAATTTACATTATTCTTAACGGTTTTAATTTTAAATCCCCCATCAATTATTAATAATATTGGACACCTGTAGAACAAAAACTATTTCCTGTGAATCACAGAAAAACTAACTCGGGGCCGGTATGAGAAATGGCGCATAATGGCAATTGAATAAATTATTAAAGTACAAAAAACAAAGTAAATAAATAAACTCCAACCTCAGACAGCTTTCCCCGGGATAAGATATTTTACGTGCTAACCAGTCGCTAACGCAAATCTTTTCTCATTAACAAGGCGTCTACCAGAGGAGGACTGACATTGTAAATAAATTTAAAACAATGTCCCGAGACAGATACTTAGGGGCTGAGAATAGCCGGCATAGAGTGGCTTGAAATCGAATATCTCTATGTTGAGGTAATTTTTGTCTTTTTGCTGTATATATATATATATATATATATATATATATATATAGAGAGAGAGAGAGAGAGAGAGAGAGATAGATAGATAGATAGATAGATAGATAGATAGATAGATAGATAGATAGATGGTTACATTGTAGTTTAAACTATATTTATAGGGTAAAGTTTTCAATATCAGGGATAGAGGGTATCTCAATAAAATGGGTTGTCAGTCTTTTTCATGCTTGAAAACAATTTTCACCTGTAGGTTGAAGTAATTTTTGGTTATTTGCTGTCAAAAATAAATATGCTCTGTTCGAATAAAATGATCGAGATCTCTGTAGATTATTTTCAGTAATTAATATCATTAGGATCCACCCGGATTATCTACCAACGGATCGATTACCTGTACTATATCTGTGGTTAAGAATTGGTATGGAGAGCGCGAAAGTGAGCTAGAATACATGGAGTGGCCTCCCCAATCTCCAGATATCAATATTATTGAACATTTGTGGTTCATTTTGGACCGACAAGTTAGGAATCGCTATCATCCACCGTCGTGTCTTAAAGAGCTAGAGCAGGTGTTAATGGAAGTATGGCTGAAAATTCCTATGGATGAAGTCAGGAATCTGTATGATTCCATTCCTAGATGTATTAAAGCTGTATGTGAGGCTAAAGGAGGACCAACTCCATATTAAATAAATTTTCTTTGAATTTAACAAGTGTTTCAATTATTTTGTCCAACCCATATATATATATATATATATATATATATATATATATATATATATATATATATATATATATCCTGACGATCTGCCTAAGTGAAACCTTGATATGTTTGCCTGGTTCATTGGGTTTGACTAGGTTTGCTCTACGTTTGTATCGAGCTCTTTAGTTAGTTGTTTACTCGTATCGGGGTTTTTTCTTTGGGCCTTGAACCTGTATCTGTGCGATTATTTTCGACAGATTTTCATGTTCCTGGCTCTTTCTTTTTTAAAACCTTTTTTCCCTTCAAGATTGATTTAGCTATTGTTGAATCAAGAATTCGAAGGTTTTTCGACACGAGTATAGTCACCTATATTTTTATTTATATATATATATATATATATATATATATATATATATGTGTGTGTGTGTGTGTGTGTGTGTGTGTGTGTGTGTGTGTGTGTGTATTATGCACATTTCATTGAAAACGATAGACAAGGCGCTTTTATTTAGTTTTTTATCCGAGTTGTTAAATCAAAGGAACGAACTGATTTTCAAGTGTAGACATATGAACAATTTTAAAATTCCCTAAAACGTTGTTTTAATGTAGGGAGGCGCACACTTGAAATGTTGATTCGTTTATATCGGTGCAAGTACATATTCATGTGTAAACATGTATATATGTATGTGTGGATCTGTGTTGCGTATCACACGGTTTTATGGGGTATTTTGCGTGTATCTTGATATGTAGTTGTATGTGTGACTCTCGTGCCGACATATACAACATTTATAATTCTAAATTAACATCTTTTGTATTATTATTTTTATTATTTATCTATAATTAAAATCCCTTTAGTTATGTTTTATATTATAATCATTATTGTAATTTTTTATTTATTATTTGTATTAAGGACATTTTTATTTGACTAATTTGAAATGGTGTTAATTTGTCCTGTTTAAGATAACGGAACATATTGGCAAATTTGCTGTATAACCCGACGTATAATATTCCACACTTTAAATAAAAACATTCTTGACCGGCTCACTCTATTTTAGGTTTACTATTACTCATTCAACTCTTCTTTCTTCCCTTGCCTTTCCTTACCTTCCTTCTATCTCATGTATGGCATAACGAATCAATATATATCCACTGCTGCATTTTTCTGCATATTTCAGCATCTGTTGACGTATTTCTTAAATTTTCTTATCTATCTATCTATCTATCTATCTATCTATCTATATATATATATATATATATTATAATATTTTTTAAAAAATATGAATCCTTCGCTACATATGAGTTCTCATGTTTCAAAAGCGAGAGCCGAGACCCTTAATATAATTTTTGAAATTAAGTTGAATTAAGGTGTCTGGTCTCGCTTCGTCGTCAAGCGAGAATTTGGGAATAAGCTATCTTGTGGTTTCCGCGTGTTTATAAGTATGGTATCTTGCAACATTAGTTACTATGGAAACGGCTAGGGTCGGCTATATTTGTTAGGTGGTCTAAGAGTTAAGAATTCATTTTTATCTACAGACCAGTCCCCTTCGAAAAGTTTATGCCAGGTTATGTAGGGGTGCCTATTTCAAGTCTGATAGTAGCGGTCGGCGTCTAGTTGGTCAAAAAGCCATTTTTATTGCTTTGCGGCAGTCTTTAAATGTCGAGAGGATTCTGTTTCATTATTATCTGTCTATTAATCTGTTTATTTATTTGTTTATTCAAATGGCTATTTTTTTTTTACAAACGTGTTGAAATGAATTATAATTTGTTTGTTTTTTTTTTTTGGCGACTCGCCAAAAAAAAAAAAAAACAAATTATAAAGGGTTTTTCTATTTAATGATTGGGCTAAGCTTTTAAGGCTATTATTAAACTATAGAATTTATTTACTTATATTTTTTCTTTATTAATTATTTAATGCAAAAATTTGTTGATGTCGGCAAAAAACCGTTAACTCCTGTCTATGGTTTAATAAGTTTTCATTATTTAGAAACATAATGATGTGTAGTTTTTCATGTAGGCATAAAAGGCATGGGTCGTCCCAGGTTTTAAAAGTTCTTGTTCTATTTATTATTTTCCATTTTACTTTCGGTGTTTTATTCGTTTCTTTTAAATGTCAGTAGTATTGGGATAGAGATGTCTGATTTCCATTTTGGATATTGTTGAATGAGCTCTTGTGTTGTCTCCATCTAATTTTAAATTTATTCTTCGTTGACCCAATGTATATCCTGTTAGTGTTAGGACTCTGAATGGATGAGATGGTGCATTGGTAATATATATATATATATATATATATATATATATATATATATATATATATATATATATATATATATATATATATAACATGATTATCTGTATATCTGTCTATCTCAGATTGTTCATATCTATCTATCTATATGAGTTTGGAATCAGTTAAAGATAAAATATGGATCGTAAACAAATATGAAACGTTTATCAATCTAATATGTTTTACTTTTATTAAAGCTTCATCAAGTGTGAGATATGCAGAAATAGACGAAATGAATTATGGTATTTTTGTTTTTATCTTGTTTGTTTGAGTTTCACTGGTCAATCATGTATCAGGTGCATTCGACTCTTTCATGTAATTAAAGGATAGTAAGCTTATATGAAAAACCGCAACGATTGCTATATGTATCTAATAGATAGATAGATAGATAGATAGATAGATAGATAGATAGATAGATAGATAGATATGAGCAAACTGAAATATATAGACAGTTATGAATAAACTTAGATAGATAGATAGATAGATAGATAGATATGAAGAAGACTTAGATAGATAGATAGATAGATAGATAGATAGATAGATAGATAGATAGATAGATAGATAGATAGATAGATAGATAGATATGAGCAAACTGAAATATATAGACAGTTATGAATAAACTTAGATAGATAGATAGATAGATAGATAGATAGATAGATAGATAGATAGATAGATAGATAGATAGATAGATAGATAGATAAGAGGTGTAAGCGGAGGTGGGGAAAATGAAAGGGAAAAAAGATAGAGATACAGGCTGGTGTAATCTGATAAGTTGCATTCAGACGGACGATTCATTCTTGCCACAAGAAGACTGATTACTCCTCGCTATGATTAATCTCGTTTATTCATTAATGACTAAAGTAAAATATCCATCGTGTCCATTTTATTTCTTATTTCACTCACTGTCACTTATCCGCATGAATTCTAATCTAGAAATGTCTAGCTTTTGCTCATATTCAAGTATTAGTTTCGTATTTTTATACGTTTCTTAATTGCACACGTAGATACACGCATATACATATATAATTACATTTAGAGACTAAAGTATACAAGCCAAATTTTGTCTGACTTTTTTATTACTATTAATCATTAATTTAGTAACATTGTTCACTCATTTAGCTTTGGCAAGAGAAAAAAAAACAACGAAAATACATTTGCTTTCGAACTACAAACTTGTGCAAATTGATTGAAACAAAACCAATAGTTCAGTTAATATTTACATTTTTTTTTCGTATTTTTCCACTGAAATATGACCCACTGCACATGTTAATACTTCGTATGTCCACTCCACGAAGTCCCTCCTTGCAGATTGACCACAGATTCTCGATTAGGTTTACATCAGTAGAGTTTCCTGGCAAGTCGACACTACGTTGATTTACTCACTCGTAAGACATGCAGCATTAAATTTTCGTACGATTTCGCCATTAATCACATTAACATTGCTAATTAATTATTTGTATAATTACTTCTTTATGATATATATATATATATATATATATATATATATATATATATATATATATATATATATATATATATACATACACATATATATAATATGGAGAAAACAACTGAAAAGTTGCAAATTAAAAAAAAAATTGAATGTTTTTTATGAAATTATTAATTTACATTTTTACATATATATATATATATTTGATATTTCAATTTCAGATCTGCCCCGATCTTTCATAAATATATATATATATATATATATATATATATATATATATATATATATATATATATATATATATATATGTATGTATGTATGTATAATAGAAGTGTGGTTGTATAAATTGGTTGCTATCCTATATATATATATATATATATATATATATATATATATATATATATATATATATATATATATATAAAAGGCTCAAACACTAATATTCCATGGTTATAACTTATTACATTGGAATCGTAATCACGATCCAATTCATCAGACCTACAATTTTAAAAAGAAATCGGAAAATATTACTCCGAGTATAAAAACCGATTTCTTTTTGAAATTGTAGGTCTGATGAATTGGATCGTGATTACGATTCCAATGTAATAAATTATAACCATGGAATATTAGTGTTTGAGCCTTTTTATTACATATATAATTTATTATATTGGAAACGTAATCACGATCCAAATCATCAGCTTTTTGAAATTGTAGGTCTGATGAATTGGATCATGATTACGATTCCAATGTAATAAATTATAACCATGGAATATTAGTGTTTGAGTCTTTTATATTATATTCATACTCTGTCCTGGACATTGAGTTCTACCTGGATTCTATCCTCTTGGGAATTTATATACATATACAGACACACACACACACACACACATATACACACACACATATATATATATATATATATATATATATATATATAGTCTTAAAGTGTGCTATATTTATGGGATAAAGTGGTCAATATCAGAGATACAGCGTGTGTAAATATAAAAGTGGACATAGAAGTCAATACTTAGAGACGACAGTCTGTTTCATGCTAGATGCAATCTAGGTGGACTGACGATTGCATCTAGCATGAAACAGACTGTCGCCTCTAAGTGTTGACTTCTATGTTCACTTTTATATTTATATATATATATATATTTCTATATATTTAGTTGTATGGATATGAATTTTTACAAATTCATATCTATACGACTGAATATGTTAACTGTATCATGTATTTTGAGCGCTTTCCAATAAGTACCGCGCATATATATATATATATATATATATATATATATATATATATGTATGTATGTATGTATGTATATATATATAGAATAGGAAACAATTTATACAATTACTCTCTGCTTAAATAATAAAACAAATCCAACCAGTCGGTATTTTACATTGAACGAAAACTTGTATCTTCATTGTTTTCGCTTTCTTCAAAATTAATCAAAATAAATATAAAGGAATAATTAAATAATGTGAAAAATAGATACAAAATTACTTATACTCTGTTTACAAACCGAAGTAATGTACGGAATTCATAGCTGATTTTTTTAAATTCGTTTATTAATTTTAATGTTCAGAACTCTGCTGGCTTACGAACATTTCACTTTGAACCACTGGTTCATGTACGATCACCGAAGTTAAGCAAGGTCGAGATAGCTTGGGAATACCAGATGCTGTAAGCTTGGATCTGCTGATGGTGTAATGGTTAATGACTCAGAATTGGAACTCAGAGAGCCAGTTATGCTTCGTCATATTCACACGGTCATATTATTATATCAATTCACCTCAAGCAAGGCGATAATGTCACTAAGACGCAAGGAGCTTCTCGGAGTGAAATAGAATGGAAGACTTTAGAAGAAATTGGAAACTAAATACTAAACAAACAAACAAAAAAATAAGTGATGAAACTCCTGTTCAAAAGACCGGGGATATCTGTAAACCGGACGAATAGGAGTGACCAGCTATACATACACGACTAAGATGGCGGACGATAGAAAATATACTGGGAAAGGTATTAACTCAACTCTTGTTCTCCCAGGTATGGGTTAATTAATAGGAATTTTACTGTAGATTTTTCTATCAGAAAATTATTATTGTCACGTAAAAATTCTTAAGATCTGAAAAATATTTTCTGGTTTTGTATAAATTGTATAAGGTTGATAAACCGTAAAAAAGTGACATTAAAGCTATCTGAATTTGAAATTGGGTAAACGCAAACCTTGGGGGCCGTCGATACCTGTGCTAGCACGAAGTGACAAGTCATCGTGGCCGAGTGCTTGAGCGTGCTGGACTTGTACAAATTGTTGATCACGCTAGATAACACGCTCTTTCTCTGAAACTCAGCATAGTTGCAGTATAAATCATAGGTGGGCTGTGTGGGTTTTGAATAAACATTAATGCGCCTGAGCAAGCGTCTACAATAGGGATCGACTAGCCGTCCTAGTAGACAGTGTTTACTGTCCCCCTCCCCGAGGGATAGATGTGGCACAAGGCCGGGTTTAAAGTGGGGCATAAAGTGGGGCATTCCCGAGCGAGCCCGTAGGCTCGGCCAAAAAATGCCCGTAGATCCCGTATAAACGGGATCGGGTTGGTCAACCACCCCGAACGAGGCTCTACCCTTCGGCGGAGCCTCGTCCGGCTTCCTCTCTGCTCAGAGGCAGAGAGTTCGACCGTCTAACAGAGAAGACGTCGCCGTCTACTCTGTTGTCCTAGTAGACAGGTATCCTCGAATACGAGGGGCCAGCTATACATACAGGCCTAAGATAGTGGTCAGGTACAAATTCGCCCTTAGCGACCATTGAATCGGGACTGAATCGGGTCGCTAAATGCAGTGACTGTATAATTGACTCAACAATAATAGAACTAGTTTTTAATATAGCTGACTTCTAAATTTGTATCAAAAATTGTTCTGCATTGAATAATGCTGCTTATTTTCTTCTATTTTTATTATAAGAAACAATAAGCAGAAATACATGTAAATATTTATAGGTTATTTTAATGCACCTCGATAATACCGCATCAATTCTTTACTTTTACTAATGTGGACCGTTACAGGTACGATACGTCCACACATTCGAATCACCAACATTTCCCCCGTATTCTATTTTTAAGTATGAAGTTCTACTCAGACAACTTCTTCTTTTTGTCATGGAATTTATGTTCATGTGACACACGTCCTTCATTAAGTCCTGGGTATGACGGTAAACAATGCTTATGGTCGAGAATCTGGAGGTTATGAGAAACATGGAACCTCCTCTTAACTGCTGTTGTTCCCAGGTCCTCACTGACCCAGGGTCGTAGAACCTGTCAGGGTCCAAGCTATGAACAAATAGTGAACCCCAAAACAAAAATTAAGAGTACATTGTTATAATCGAATGACCAACAAAATATTTTTATATCAAAATAACAACACTAAAAATATAAAAAAATATTTTTTATTGTAAAATTACCAACAATACATTTCATCTTATATATAAAGTACAATGTATATGTGCATGTTTGTACGTGTGAGTGATCAAGCAACTCCTCCGCTCCCACTGGTTCGATTTCAATGATTCATAGCTCATTCAAAAGCCCTAAAAAGTTAGGCGCAGGGAACGATTTTCGTTGAGCTCAGATTCACGGTTGCCATATTATGCGAGGTTAAATATATATATTATATTCCATAATGTAAGTTTTACTTAATTAGCTAATATGTTTCTCTAACTCTTCAAATGTTGAATGTATAACTAATTCTAATTTCAGTTTTGCCATCTTTACACTATATTAATTGTCTCTTTTTCTGTCACTCATGAAATACAAATAATTGTTTGTACGGAAAATAAGGATCTACGTACATCAAATCGTCTTTAAATTAAGTGGCAGTAGGAGAATTATAGTTGAACTTTTAAAAGGTAAGCTTAAGCATTAATTCAATACTTAAATGTAGCGATGAATTTTGAGTTCTTCTGTAGTTTATTGATGCCTATTTCGTCTCCTCCCTAGCTATTGTGATGATGGCCAAACCAAAAGTCCTCTACAGGAGCTAGATTAAATATCTCCCAATATATATATATATATATATATATATATATATATATATATATATATATATATATATATATATATATATATATACATATATATATATATATATATATATATATATATGAGGTGTGAATCCTCTTCTTCTCCCTCCAACTATGGGTAAATAGCAGGACAGACTGGGTTCTATAGCTTTGCATGGCAACTGGTCTAGGAGAAGGACAACTCTGAATTCAAAACCTGCGGAGGGTCGTTTGGCGACCTTGTGGCACTCAGTGCACCAGGTCTCCGTATTCGTCCCTTCAAAAAGTGTGGATGGTCCTGCACGAAACCTTCACCACTATAATCAATTTTCATGTGTCGCTGTCGGGTTCTCAGTTCCTAGGAACTGATCTGCTTGACCCTCATACGTTGAATTCGACGGGAGAGTCGATTATATATATATATATATATATATATATATATATATATATATATATATATATATATATATGTCTAAAAAACATAATTTCGTACTTTTAGAGTAAATATATGCACCAAATATCTGTAGTTGAAAGTATAAATTAAAGTGAAAAATATTTAGTTTTCGGCATTCAATAACCAACGGAGGTTGGTATGCCCCTAAATGAAAGCAACCAACACACCTCCACCAGGAATGGTTCTCGTGCCTTGCTATACAAAAACTGAAGTTAAATAAGTGAAAACAATATTTCAGAATTATTTCTTTGGTAACAAAGAAAAGAGTACTGAGCTTCTACGTGACATCAAGAATAAAATGGAATGTTGGATGGTCTTCTCAAAGATGAAGAAAAGACTCGAGGCAACAGATATATGGCTCTACAGAAGGATGCTAAGGATATAATAGACCGAGCGCAACGATGAGGTTTTGGAGAGGATGTAAACACGGAGGAACCTTATACTTAACATCAGGAAGAGACAGCTGAAATTTCTGGGACACGTAATGAGAAAGGAGGGCTTGGAGAATCTGATACTCACAGGTGGAAAAGAGGGAAAGCGAGACAAAGGAAAGCAACGCATGACATACCCGTCGGGCTTAAGCAAGTGGATGACAGAAAATGACAGAAAATGGGGAAAGTAGCAAAGGGACAAAACTTATTGAGAGCTACAAGGGATAGGAGGAAGTGGAGAGCCATGATCTCCCACGTCATGAAGGGACACGGCACACAAAAAATTAAATACACTTTATGCCAACTAACCGAAGAAAAATAGCTACCAATTTCTGAAGTTTTCAAACATTATAAATCTTCACGTTAATCTAAGTATAGTTTATATCGATGGGTTTATTACTTAAATATCAATAAGATTTTTATAACCAAAGCTTCAATTCACAAACAAGAAAAGTACACATTATATATTTAGCCAGTATACTTTGAGAATATGAACCATTTCTTTTAAATTGAAACTGCCATGGAAAATCGAAGAGTTTATTGCCATTATATGATGGATGATACACAAATGTTTAGATTTAGGTGTCAAACCTTGTGAGGAGGTCTCAAATATCACGATTAATTATCGAACTAGTGATCGATGACTGCCTTTTATAATTTATATTATATAACGGGTGATGTATTTTCTTGGTGTACACACTGAATAAACGTTGGCCCATCCATCATACGTCTTTAATTTTTATTTACTTTTCTCTCGAAATTAATTGAATTTATTGAAGACAAAGAAACATTCACACACCCGAATGTATATTCATTTTACAAATGCACCGACATATATAGACAAATAATTATATATATATATATATATATATATATGAGTGAGTGAGTGTGTGTGTGTGTGTGTGTGTGTGTGTGTGTGTGTGTGTGTGTGTGTGTGTGTGTGTGTGTGGTTTCAAATTAGGGCATAGAATTCCCATCAAAGATTTTAAATTTGACAAATGGAAACGCCATTCAAAGTTTCATCAGATCCAAATGATCCGATGAAAACTTGAATGGCGAAATGCATTATCAAATCTATTTTACATCAAATCTATTTTATATATATATATATATATATATATATATATAGGTAAAATTTTATTTTAAATTTAACGTAGGTCATATTTGGTTGGTTGATCCAAGCAAAAACAGCAAAACTTATAACCACTGCCTCTTTTATTTTTTTTATTTTCTCGTAAAAAGGGCCCAAATTTTGCTTATTATCTGATTAAATCGTTCACTTGATAGTAATTTACAATCGCCTGATGAGATGCGTGTGTGCGCATCAAAACAGAGACTGCAATTGTGTAGCGATTTGGATATGTTTTCGATGTAATATCCTTAAATAAATTATATATATATATATATATATATATATATACATATATATATATATATATATATATATATATATATATATATATATATATATATATATATATATATATATATATATAATAGTATTGGTCAATACACAGACACACACGCACACACACACATAAATATATATATATATATAAAATATATAAATATATATATCTATATAAATAAATTACCAAGAGGATAGAATCCAGGTAGAACTCAATGTCCATGACAGAGTAAGAATATAATAAAAAAGGCTCAAACACTGAGATTCCTTCGTAATAATTTATTACATTGGAATCGTAATCACGATCCAGTTCATCAGACCTACATATTTGTCTTTGGTTATAAAAAATTTGTAGGAATATTAGCCTTTGGTTATTTGTAGGAATTTGTCTTTGGTTAAAAAAATATTTTTGAATTTGTAGGAATATTATAAATGTAAAATTATAAATGTAAAATTATAAATGTAAAATTATAAATGTAAAATTATAAATGTAAAATTATAAATGTAAAATTATAAATGTAAAATTTCAGCGTTCCCTGTCCTTCATGAATTTACATCAAGCGAAATATCACTTTAGTCCGATGATATCTTAAAGGAAGTTCTCTATCCATGACAGCACACACCACCTCAGGCTGAACACTACAAAGCCAAAGAAAATAAAACGTTTTTTTCTTCAAGAATACCCTGGAGAGATATAGATTTGAATGTTTTAAAACTTTAAAATCTATATCTTACCATCTTATTCTGGAAAAAACGCTTTTTTTCTTTTTTTGTAAATTTTTTTTAGTTTTTTTTTTTTTTTTGCTTTTTCGGTTGTGCCTGGATAAATTTAAAATTTGTTTATTGACGTGAAATTGTTTGGTCTGATGAGAAGAGATCGATTTGATCTCGCGAAAAAGAATATTACCATGGATTTCTAAAGTATCCGTTTTCATCATTGTTATTTTCTCTGTTCTTCCATTGAGCTCTCCTTGGATGTATATAACCTTTGGAATTATCCATACTAATTATCAAACAATATCATATATATATATATATATATATATATATATATATATATATATATATATATATATATATAGATGTGTGTGTGTGTGTGTGTGTGTGTGTGTGTGTGTGTGTGTGTGTGTGTGTGTGTGTACGTCTAGTTTGGCAGCATGTTTTCATTGAGACATGTTTCGTTGAATAATTTAGATATGTGCTGTCTACTTATTTTTAATTGGATACTAAGCTTTTTCAGCAATATATCTGTCCTCATTCGCAATTCAGAAAAATTCTTGTTGAAAATACGTCTATACTTTCCACGAAAAGAATAAACATAAACTAAAATTTCTCGAAGCTATCTATATTAAAATTGAAACAAACTTTAATGAAATTAATTATAAATACTCCACAAATCTTTTGAAATGTGTACAGTGGATATTTGAAATGCCATGTTTTGCACCAATAGTTTTTTACTACTTATTTCGTAAAAAAAACTTTCAAAAACAATACTTAGTTACCTCCCCTTAAACGGTGTCAACCGATCACGCACTGACTAAGCAACTTAACTCCACAAGTAAGAAATTTAACTTTCTAATGGACACGACTATATTTGTCTTGCAATAAATAAAACCCTGATAATGACATTGCGCTATGTCGAAAGTACTCGGATAAAAGAAATATGTATCAATGTATCAACACAGCGATTTTCGGCCTTCAATAATAACAATAAAAAGCTTCCCCGTGAATATAAAAGGATCCAATTGAAAATACGTAGACAGAACATGTATAAATTATGCAACGAGAAATGTCTATATATATATATATATATATATATATATATATATATATGAATTAAAAAATTATTGGTCAGTGTTGAATTAGACCTGGAAACAGTAGTATTAAAAAGTATCGAGTATTAAAAATGCCGTGTACATATAGAGAGTTGGTTTGAACCAAGATGCAAATGGGTACATTTCATACTTTTCCCCGCACCTCCGTAAAATTTCAAAACCTTTACTTTTCTCCTCCCCTTCCATTACGCTTCGCGTTGTGCGTTTATTTGTTTATTTTTTAATAATAAGGCGGTAAGAAATTATTTAGCCCGGATCGGTTGAAGATATCGAAAGTTTGAAACTAAGGATCGAGATAGCATGATCGCCGAATTTCTTCAATTTTACACACAAACACACACAGAGACAGACAGACAGACATACACACACACACACACGCGCGCGCGCGCGCGCACACACACATATATATATATATATATATATATATATATATATATATGAAGAAATATAGTCTTAAAGTGTGCTATATTTATGGGATAAAGTGCTCAATATCAGAGATAGAGCGTGTGCAAATATAAAAGTGAACATAGAAGTCAACACTTAGAGGCGACAGTCTGTTTCATGCTAGATGCAATCGTCAGGCCTGATGATTACATCTAGCATGAAACAGACTGTCGCCTCTTAGTGTTGATTTCTATTTTCACCTATATATATATATATATTTATATATATATATATATATATATATATATATATATATATATATATATATAGATAGATAGATAGATAGATAGATAGATAGATAGATAGATAGATAGATAGATAAGTAGATAGATAGATAGATAAGTAGATAGATAGATAGATAGATAGATAGATAGATATTTAAAAATATATTGTTAAATATAACAGACAATCAATGTCTATTCTGTCTGATCATGAACTGTTCTAATGTTCGAAACTTAACTTTAATTTCGGGTGAAAGCAAAGACAAAAATTCTCCAACATTTGGATATTTTTTTTCTGAAGTTGGTCCTAGATCTAAGCTTTCAGCTCACTTGAGTCATTATGTGAGTGATTATACGGACATTATGACAAACATATACAACATCCAAGATAATATTTTGTTATGTCGACATAGAAGATTGCTTTGCGACGATTATGGTCGCGAAATTAGAATGGCTCGAGATCAGACATTATAGACATTAATTCTCTGTTTTAACAATATCTGTTTAAATAATGTTCTGCTATCCCAATAGCCTAAGTTCAATTTATATATATATATATATATATATATATATATATATATATATATATATATATATATATATATATGTGTGTGTGTGTGTGTGTGTCTGTGTGTGTGATTCGCAAACAGTACTGTTTCGCTGTATCACAGTTTTCAATGCAACTAGACATCCGACTACCTCAAGCCAGGATTGAAACCCAACCGATTTGGCATCAGTCAGAGTTTCTATTACTGAGATATCTTCGTTCGACAGAATGAAGCAGCTAAATCTAGCGTATTGTACTTACGAATGTAAAGAAATACCAATCAGCCGGAGGACTCTATTCATTTTTCTGAAGAGGTTTGCATTAGCGCAGGTGGCTGTTGTTTATAGAATAAGCTTGTCACTCAATCGTGCTCAATTGAAATATATTTTCAAGTTGTAAATTATATATATATATATATATATATGTGTGTGTGTGTGTGTGTGTGTGTGTGTGTGTGTGTGTGTGTGTGTGGAGTGAGATGTATGAATTTTATCTACTTTCTTCGTTCTTTCAACATTTAAAAAATATAGCATTTTAATATCATTATATACTGATCTGTATCTCAGTTCGTGTTTGTGCTTGGATATACGATTGCCGGTGAAAATTTTCAATTAGATTTCAAATTTATTTGATTTGCGACATATTAGAATATATAGGGTGTTTCATGGTTATATATATATATATATATATATATATATATATATATATATATATATATATATATATATATATATGTGTGTGTGTGTGTGTGTGTGTGTGTGTGTTATTAGGATTCAGCCAAAACAAGCTTTAGTGGCCACACATGGTAGACAATACTTGAATATGATAGGAAGTAGCAAGAATTTAAGATTTTGAGGGGAAGAATATGGAAAGTGACACTTGATTCCAAGAGGTTTATATTTTACTGCTCGGGGAAATATCCCTAGGGGAGATTGCTCAAAAAAATACCGTTAGGGTTTGCAATAGACATGCAACTTTGCGCCTGGTGAAAAGAGGCTGTAAAGTGAAAACTAATTAATCCTCTACAAGACCGTGTAAAGGATCTTTAACAGCTAGAAAGTGAAGATTGGCCAACTTCAACCCAGTCATGGCAGCAATAGTCTATTTTTTGCTCTAATCTAACTCTTATAAAGACAAAGCATTGAAAAAGAAGTCGGGTAATTTTGAGAGAAATGCAAGAAGCCGACTAATTTTTTTTCCAGTGTGGAGGCAAACATTTTTCTAGCAGTAATATCACTAGAGAAGAATTTGTGGAATCATCGGCGCTTTTCCTACGAATAATCCTCTTTCAAAATGGCTTTCCATCTCGGCACGCTTCGAAAAGAAAATGCTGTCACGTAATTGTTTCCTTTGGAAGTTACAACAGTAGGTTAATAGATGTTTACAGAAGTAAATGTACTTGATATATGCGTAATAATGAGATGGCGAAAATTGAGCTACTGACAATCAAAGAGAAAAAAAGGTGACCTTAGTG
>OZ038498.1:17519760-17542260 GCA_964036315.1 Acanthosepion esculentum | reverse complement strand
ATTTCCTTTACACTCTGCCGTGCGATGATAGCTTGTGGTTAGAATCTCTGACTGATGCCAAATAGATCGGGTTTCGATCTCGACTTGAAGGAATCGTATGTCTATTCACACTGATGAGCTGTGATACAGCGAATCAGTCTGGCTGTAAATATATATATATATATATATATATATATATATATATACAAAATTCACTCGCTATTTCCTAATGTGTCTTTGATTATTTCCCGCTGTTCGCCAACGTTCACATTTTCAGAAAGTGTTAACCGAAAGGGTACCCCTCAAGGTAAAAATATAATGACGTCCATTAAGCTTATATATATATATATATATATATATATATATATATATATATAATGTTATCCCAAGAAAAAGAGCTAGGTAATTGCAGAATCCCCGATCAATCTCCATTATTAAACAGGTGCTTAACGACATCCGTAGTGCATATGTACTATATCTCATCAAATGAGAACCCCAGAGATATCAAGCTGTATGTGGGTTCAACTAGCAGACCTTTTAAGGATAGATATTAAATCTCATGAACTCTTTTACAAATGTGGCCAAACCCAATATGACATCACTTTCGAAATATTTTTGGATACTAAAAAAGGAAGGAAAAACACCTAAGGCTAAATGAAAAATCCTAAAACAAGCCAGAACTTGCAATTCTCTGACAGAACCTTGCTTTTTATGTTTGCAGGAGACAATATGTATTATTGAACTTATGAACAACACCCAATTACTAAACCAAAGATATGAAACCACCGTTTTTTGTTGACATATTAAGGATCTAACATTACAATCTCGCTAAATTCTTAATTTCAGAACACTAAATATTTAAAATTATATCTACACCTTCTTTGATATATTTCCTGTCTTCTTATGTACCTCTCCACCAATATATCTTAGATTATGATTCTTAAAATATTTTCCCTTTTTTGACATATATATTACTAGTAATACTTTCAGATAAATTGTTTTTACACCAATACTTATTCTACACGTTATACTGTCCGAAAATATATCAAAATTAGATTATAAAAGTTATATTAATATCCCATAATTTTTCTCCTTATATTTAAGTTCCAAATCACTTGTATATCCCTAAACTTATATATCCAACGTACGAAGAAGAAATCACCACTTCTAAATTTATTAATTTATAAAACACTTCCATTCATTACAGAATTCGTAGGGATAACTCCAACGTAAATATATGCAATTCAGATTTAGCTTGTTTTTTTTTATAGTAAACAAAAAAAAAAGCATTCTCAATTACTACTATAACTATCGCTAGAATGTATCCCTCCTACCATCGTATTACTATCTCCTATTCCCACCTTTCCTACCCCCACCCCTCACGCTTAGGACGCTTGTGAGATGATGTGCCTAAACTTTTGACCGTAGCTAACAGTAAGGAATCTTCCCTGACTAGCCAGCATTCAGCACCCCATCCACCCCTCACCAAACTGCTATCAACAATCACTATGTATATTTTTTCTCAAGCAAATGGAAAAAAGGAAGTAACGTTTCACATACGGCTGGCCTACAAGCAGAATTGTTCATAACCGTTTTTGGTTCTCACCAGCCGAGGTGCAATTGAAATGCACCGAAACGAAGTTGCATCTTTGTAGTGAGTAAACTGTTTTTGTCCATACGATAAAATTATAATAAATAATTATCGCTCTACTATCGGTATCGAGCCCGCTTTTGAATTAATGTTGTGAACGTTAGAATTTATATATTACTTTCGTTCTCATTGCATCGGATATATATATATATATATATATATATATATATAATACATATGCACGGTACTTATTGGAAAGGGTTCACTATCACTGATAGAGATTAGATATTTAGTTGTATTGATGTGAGTTTGTAACTCTGGGTCTCTCGCCCTTGCGATCGTCAGACAAACTCTGACGACTATATATATATATATATATATATATATATATATATATATATATATATTTAAAATAAGTTAAATGAAAACAAATAGGAAATATTTCTTTTATTTTTAAGCATTTCAGTCCAAGCAAGGCGGGGTGCCAGTAGCACGCAAGTGTTTATAGAGATTGGAAGCGAGAGTAAATAGGCTTGATAGAGGAAAGAATAAAGAGAAGAACAGGGAATAGATCAAGGCATGGGGGATGTCGATTGATATTGCATTTGAATACCATTCGGCATAGACTCGACTGTGTTCCTCTCCGCCCGATGACAGAGAGTTCGACAAGAAGCCCAAAAGTCTTCTGAAGTCTCAACAAACACTCGCCTTTTTATACGTTCTTGCTAAGCCAGCCTCGATCTGACACACCGACGCCTGGGCCTTCTCATTCAAGCGAATGGTTCTGCCTCACTAGCAATTCGCTACTCTAGCCCTATTGGACCTGCTAGGTGATTCTCCCCATATTTCTCCCATTGTGTCAGTTGGTTGTCAGATGAAGTTTCAGCACGGAAGTGTTTGTCTTTTGCGTTTGGAAATTCTAGAAAATTGAAATTGGAAAATGAGTTCAAACTTGAAAAACGGAGTCAAATCTTCGCACCTTACCAACGGAACAACCAGCCTTCAAAATAGAGCATTAGGCTCAACATTTCGACCATAAATCTTTAGACATTTTTTTCCAGATCAACATGCGTACGCAATTGAGCACTTCTTTTCAGTGAGATCTCTTAAACGTTCACGGGGGTCTGTTTCACAAATTATCAGTTCTTGGAAAAAAAGTATGAAAGTTATACTTTCTATATAAATCAGATTAACAAGGAAGTGACGTTGTGTTGACTCGGAGGTGGAAGTATGGCATGAACTCATTATAACGCTGTGAGCAGTTGGCACTAAAGAATGAAGCTCAACATGAAATGCATTCTCTGCAAATTTCTATAGAGTATTGAGAGGCATGCCCAGTTGCGTCTGCGTGTTGAATATGTCTTCCTAAACAATATCGCGTAAAAAGATTTTGGACGCTATCGGGATTGGGTATTTATGATTAAACAGCATTAATCAACATATACAGCAATATTCCACATATTTGCAAAACAAGAAGCCGTCATTAGATCTGAGAATAAAGCAGTTGGAAACCTGTCTTACCACATGACACTTCTGTGAAATAGAGAATTTAATATGCTAGACGAATTTATTCTTGATGTTTGTTAAATAATTTTATACTGGAAAGTTTTTTTTTAATTCTTAAAAAATATATACAGGGTGAGATGGAAAAATTATTGTCGAAAATTACGCAAAAATGAAAATAACACTGACATCTCATTTGAAGAGAGATATTTAGAAAAATTACACAAACATATCTTGAATTACTAAACAGTAAATTTATTCAATAAAATATCGACATTGTCTTCAAGCACAGCCTCCAAACGACTTCAGAATCTCCTACATCTCTTCTGGACAGTCTCCTTGTAGAAGTTGGCGAATGTGGCCATAATCCTTGGCTTCGGTTCATCTATGGTATTATAAGGGATTTTGTTGGTCTGTCGCTTAACTGCGCTCCACATGATAATTAAGGGGTTGCAGTCTAGGGAGTTAGGTGATCAGATTAAAGGGGCGATGGGGCCGCAGAAGTTGTTTCAGACCCATGACTGGGTTCTCCTGTTTGTGCGGTATGGTGGAAAGCGATGCTGCGAGACATATGGTCTTCCAGCAGTCACCCTCTTGAACCTGAGCATCAAGGCACTTGATGTAGATCTCCATATTTAGTCTGAGGCCCTCACCAACAAATTCGTAAGTTCGTTTCTTATCATAACAATCATAGTGAGTCCTCCGTGCAAACAATCTGAAATATTGGGATTGGAGTTTCCGGGGCACGGTTATAAACTGACCCTAATATTCTGTGCATGCACGAAATTTAAAAAATAAGATGGCGACAATTTACCCATCACACATTTTATACCTACATATATATATACATATATATATATATATATATATATGTGTGTGTGTGTGTGTGTGTGTGTGTGTGTGTGTGTGTGTGTGTGTGTTTAGGCACCAATTTTTCTTAGGCATGTCTGATTGAATAAATTGTAAACACTATGATAAAAATAAGCAAACATAATGTTTGCAATTTATTCAATATATATATATATATATATATATATATATATATATATATATATATATATGTATGTATGTGTGTGTGTGTAATTTTAAGTTATGCTATATTTATATATATGCACATGTGTTTGCAAAATATATATATATATATATATATACATATATATATATATATGTATGTATGTATATATATATATATATTATTTATTAATTTAAAACTTAGTTTTCGTGTATACTCATATTTGAGTAGATGCTTCAATTATTTATTAAAGAGTATATTTATTTATTTTCATATAGCTACATGAATATTCCGGCATTATTTTAAAAAAATATGCCCACTCTAACAGAATTCAAACCTGCATCCCTCTGTTTACAGGGAAAATGCCGTCAGACTCGACGTAATTTAACCGACTCGGTCACGGATCACGGTAGTTATTCATACAAATTAGAAACAGGCCTTTAAGCGAAATCCTTCCCGTATTAAATTTCTCGAAATTTTCTTATCTGTTATCTAGGAGAACAGATGTTACCCTTAGTATTTACTTGTAACCACACCGTGGTCCATTCAATGTGGGGGCAGTCGAGCGCGTGCACCCGGACCAGGTTCCAAAATAGCCTAGCCCCCGCTACTGTCGGTTATGTTGTCATCGGTATTAAAACCGATTCCTTGAGCAATGAAGGATGTACTGCTGTTCCCGGGACCCAGCCCCTTTCGATAATAATTTCAGTTGCGCTCTGTCTGCAGATATAGACAATATTGAGAGATTAAATGTAGTTTGATCCGCCCGATGGCGTATATTGCACTTTGAACTCAGCTTGATAGCCAGTAGCTAAAAGAAAGGCGGAACGAGTTGCACTGGCTGGCTGGCCATTGAATGCCGAATGTTTTTTTTGTTTTTGTTTTGTTTTTATAAAGAAACGCCTAAAACTTATAATTATCTTTAGAATTTTCATAAAGATATGATAGCAATATTCCACATATTTGCCAAACAAGGTGTGTTTAGATTTCAGAATAAAACACTTGAAATCCTGTCTAACCAGCTGACACATGTGCCAGAGAGAAAATGAATTTAATATACTTGATAAAATCATCATTGCTGTTTTCTTATAATTAACTTCAGAATGAAAAAAAAAACAACACTAACTGAATTCAAATACAAGTAATTTCAGTATTGCTGGTAATTATGGTCAAGACATCTTTGTGTATTTTTCAAGGAGGGGAAAAACACCAGCTGCTATTTAAATCTGATATTCGTGTAATAAAGGTACGATGTTTGGTCAAGTGTTTCTGTCTGTTGCTGTTGATATTGTGTTTTTGACTGTTAACAATATAGAGCCACTTTTTTTTTAACGGTAAAAAAAGGTAACTCTCTCTGCGTTATTTACAGAAACGTCGATAGCCAGCAAAAAGTTTCGTCTACACAATTTCACTTACAAGACATGGATCTAACGATGCCATGGTTTTCAAGCACTTCCTAAAGTTGCCATATGTTGCGATCATCTCTCAAGTACATCATTATCAAGAATTAACTTTCGTAACTAATTGTCTATAGGCATATTCGAATCTGGGGTTCATAGTTGGAACGCTAACGCTCTATACATTATTTTTTCGTTTAATTTCAAAAATATTAATAAATTGTTCGAGTACACTTTTTTTGCTATAAATGCATGAAAATCATAAATATTCAGAAGTGATTGTGATGACACCTCACTTATTCCAAGTCTCTTTCAAAATGGTACGCCCCTTAAAGAGGTCTGTACAGGTTTGGTTTAGTTTCTTGTGTTTTACGGCATATCAACCTCATTGGGTTATTTAATGCCGACAACTTTTTTCCTGTCAAAAATCTATTTCTGGTAATATTTTTTTCCTCACAAATGTATAGCTGGTAAAATTATTTTAAACCATGTACTGCTGGTAATATTTTCTTTCAAAAATATATTGCTGGTAACAGTTTTTTCTTTTTTTCTTCAAAAATTTATTTCTGGTAACAATTCTTTTACAAATTATCTCTGGTATTAAAACACATTTTTACACTTTTATAATGCTTTTTACGTCAGTTTCGGGGTTAACTATTTGGCCATAGCTGGGACCCCAACAGGTGCTACTACACCGACCACGCTCCTCAAACCTCCTGATCAGAGGCCTTGCTGTTGGACGTAGTTTATCGTCTTACCCAGGACGCGGATGTAGTTTATCGTCTTACCCAGGGCGCGGATGTAGTATATCGTCATACCCAGGACGCGGATGTAGTATATCGTCTTAACCAGGACGCGGATGTAGTATATCGTCTTAACCAGGACGCGGATGTAGTTTATCGTCTTACCCAGGACGCGTATGTAGTTTATCGTCTTACCCAGGACGCGGATGTAGTTTATCGTCATACCCAGGACGGAGGTCTGTACAAATATTGTTTCATAGAAATAATAAGATTTGAAAATGCACCCAATTTTTTAGATATTCATATGTAATGTTTGTAATACATGAAGGTTTTCAGAAAAAAAAATTAAAATACATAGAAGATTCTCTATTAATATAATCCCAAAATATGATTTTATCATATCTTGTCAACAAACTTCATAACGTCGAACCCACAATAACCTTTACCTTTGAGTCTGAATCTAAGGACACTTTACCCTTCATAGATATCATGCTGTATAGATATAATAACGGACGTCATTTTGAGGTTTACTGCAAAGCTAGTAAGAAGAATGACCTGGTCAATTTTTATCCCAGCACTGTAACAAGATCAAATCTAGAATAACTATACGATTATATTTAAGAGCACTAAGAATCTGCAGCCCCCAATATTTACCCAAAGAATAATTATACACAGAAAATCCTTTCAAAGACCTACAATATCTTTATTATTCCATACACAATATAAGGAAAAAAGTGTATAAAATACACGACCGTAAAAAAAGATAACAACATTACTGAATGTTTAGGGCAAGTCTTCACTGGATGTAAGCAAATGACTTTTGATAAGCAAATGACTTTTGATAAGAAAATATTCAGTAGAGGAAATTAAATTTCTAGAGAGTTAATCCTAGACGGAAAAGATTAACTGACCTCAGTGACAGTCATTGAAGTGAAATCATAATGGATAAGATGTCCAGTAATGTTAATGGCAATCCTATACGGTAGAGATAGTGACAGTCTTTGAAAGAATAAACTCATCTGCGAGGCAATCGGTGTAGTCGAACGTAATGTACGGTACACATCGACCGACATTTTCCCAAATCAGACTAGCTGGCTAAAGATTATTTCTTTATCTGTTTTGTTATAGGAACTCCATTAACTAACTTCACCTCATTTCTTTGAGTTTCTATCACGAAACATCGAGGGATTGGAGGAAGAGCAAAGATATTTTTCTTCCCGGATTATATAATCCCAGATAATTTCAATACAAAGAAGAACAGAGCATAAATTGAAATAACATGATCGCAAATCAGTTACAGGAATCTTAGAGTTCGTGTCACTTTCAATGCATCCTCGTCTGACTAAATCATATCGATTTTTTTTTTTTATCAAAACGGCGTTTCCAGTCCAGAGTATGACGTGAAACTTCAGTTCTGTTCGACAAAAGTGACTCACCTGATTTTTTTTTTACTTAAAAATTTTTTCGCCTATTGTTTTTAGGGGTCAAACTAATTTTTAATCTTACTAATATAAAGACCCCTTCCCGACCACCTAGTAAAAAAAGTTTACTCACCCTAACGTATTCTATTGATAATTATAATTTTGGATATAAATGAGATTTAGGGGGAAAATCTGTGCAAAAAAAGTGACTCGCTTATTCCCTGCAACTAGTAATCAATAGAAACATAACCGAACAGCTTTAAATAAACAATAATAGAGGTATAATTTATTTATAATAGGTAATATAGTTCGAAATATTTAATAATCTATGGGTCCTCCTTTATTTTGAATAACCTTTTCAACCCTTTTTGGCATTGACGTGATTAGGTTCTGGCAAATATCATCTCCAAGCATTGAATTCCATTCGGATATGAAATTCACAATCAAATCCTCTTTGTTGCTCAACTGCTTTCTCGAGAGCCTGTACTTTATAATGCTCCATAAGTTTTCTATGGGGTTGAGGTCAGGAGATTGGGGCGGCCATGTCATAACACTCACCTGCTTCTCATCAAAGTATTCCTTCATAAATTTTGATTTGTGACAGGGAGCATTATCCTGCATAAAAATGAGCTTGGTGGGGTCGATTTGCACCCTTTCAGCAGAAGGGAGCAGACAAGACTCTAAAATTCTCTTGTACTGCTCGCTCCTGAGGGTCTTTTCAATAGGTTTTAAGAAACCAGTTCCATGAAAAGAAAAGCATCCCCAGAACATTATACTGAACGGATGCTTGACAGTACTTACTGCTGAATTCAAAGAGCTTTCAAAGCTTCTTCTTCGGATTTTAGATCGCTTATCCTTTGAATTTAGCTCAACTTTCGTTTCGACGAAGAAGAGAACATTTAGTAAAAAGAAATCAGCTGAGTCACTTTTATCGAACAGCACTGTATATCCAGCAGCAAAGATTCTGATCGAGAATTTGAAGGTTTTGACAAGCGTGGAACCACCTCTTAACTACTGTTGTTCCCAGATCCACCCTGACCCCAAGTGGTAGCACTTGTTTGGTTTCCAACTATGAGTAAATAGTGAACGCCCAAACAAAAACAAAATATTGAGAAAATATAAAAATGTTGTAGAGTAGCTAGCATCCTTTCATTACTCTAGCAGATGGCCTGTCTCATAGCCTTAAATAGTCTATGATTAAGGATTTCAACAGTTGATTAATACGTTGATACTAAACTGATTAATATTCGGACAGATCATATTTTGTTTGGCTATACAGCATCTCACCCTCCTCTATTTCTTGTAAGTTGTCTTGTTAATTGTTTTGTAACTTATTGGTCTGTGTTTTTTTGTATTTATCCATTAGCACCGGATACTGGTGTTGAATAAATATATTAAGCACTCATTCTTATCTGTGTATCATTCCCCTCGACGATACAACAAAAAATACATGTTTATAGTAAAAATACCTGCAATACATTTTTATATAAAATATAGCGAAGAATACATATTTAGAGTAGAATTATCAACAATACATTTTTAAAGCAAAATAACCAGCAATACATTCTGTCTGTAGTTTTTGTATGCAATTGCGTTCAAAACATATTTAGTTGAAGCCATAAAACTGTTTTCAGATTATTTCGATTTCGGCATTAAATAACCCATACGTTCATATGCGATAAACAAAACCAGCCAACCAAAATAGCGTTTCATGGTCGTAATTGTGAAGCCGAAGGTTCCGATGGCATACAAATTGCATTGTATAAGTTGTTTAATTTAAATATTTTTATGTTAGTATATTTCTTTAAATTTAGTTTTCATTCTCCGATACCTTTCATTGATTTTTTGCAAGGGAGTGATGCCAGTGCTCTATTTGCTAGACCCCTGTTCCCGATAGAAATTTTTTTTAAAACATCCAGCAATTTTTTTTTACCTGTTTTTTGAAGTCTTTCATAATTTTCTATAGAGATTACCTAATTTGCTTTCAGGTTCACTCGTTATGTGTTTTGCGAATATAATGTGCATTGATTGTCTTTGCGTTCTTGCCACCGAAGTTTTCGGTTTTGCGAATTTTGAACTGATTGTATAACAGAAATAAAAGTGTGAAGCTTAATATTACTAGACATATTAAAATCGAAGCAACCGGTTTCGCTCCCGCTCTTCAGGCCTCCACGGGAACTTAAATTAAAACACTAGACAATGTGCAATGAGAAGGAAAAGAGGAGAAAAATATGAGCACAAGGAGCTAGAGACAAATAACAGCGAGCCACAACAAATATTCACGCTGTTTATACAGGGAAGGCTTGCGGGACCCGATATAAATGCTTTACTGGAGCTAGAGCAAATAGGAGTAATAGAGGAAAGGATGAAGAGAAAGGAAACAAGAAGTGAGGGATTTCCACAGGCGAGAGGTGCGAGTCATGAAGCTATTGGAGTAGACGAGACTGCTACATTTAACAGTTTCGACAGTGAAAAGGTGTGAGCGAGATGCCAGCCTAGTTGAACGCTTAAATTCATGAAGTCTGGGAACCAGCGAAAGCAGCTCCTCGGAGCAGTTACCATGAAAGTATTTGTAAAAAAAGACAGAGGGAGGCGACGGCACGTCTGTGAGAGAGCGACTGCAGACGAGATGCCAGATCAGGGCCAATTACGTTGCATATCCGTCTCTGGATCTTATCAAGAACCTTGAGACAAACATAAGGGACACCAGACCACGTATAGCAGCAATACTCAATGCAAGGGCGAATGGTTGATTTGTAGATTTGAAGGATCGACACCGGCGAGAAAAAATTCCTGGCGGTGGACGAATATATATATATATATGATGCGACAGATAAATTCTCGTCTAAATTACGAAAAAATGAAATGACACATCTTATCACATTTGAGCAGATATATTTGCCGAAATGACACAAAAATATCTTGAAATACCAAATTTATTCAATGAAATCGCCAAGGCAGCATGATCTTCTCAAAGCACTTGATGTAGGCCTCCGTGTTGAGTCTGAGGTTGTCACCAAAGAATTCGTGATTTTTTCTTACCAGAGCGAACAGAGTGAGGTTTCCGGGGTGCCGTGCCTTTGTAATAACCATTAGACTCATCCAACTCTTTCTGCATTCTCTGTACAGTCGTCAGAGTCACACCCAAACACTCTGCAATATTCGTATTGGAGCTTCCGGTGCGAATGCAAAGCAGTACGGAATACTGTTTCTAAATTTCTGGCAAAGTGAATTGCTTCATTGTGTTCCTTTTCTCACAGACGGTGTCCAACTGACCCTACTATACTGGGCAGTCTACAAAATCAAAAACAAACAACGAGCATGCGAAAAATTAAAAATATAAAGTGGCGATAAACAATTCAGTGTACATATATATTATTATATATATATATATATATATATATATATATATATATATATATATATATATATGTGTGTGATGTGGATGACAAAAATATATATATATATATGTGTGTGTGTGTGTGTGTGTGTGTGTGTGTGCATTGTGCGCATTTAGGTAGCAATTTTTCATTGATGCATTTTCATTAAATAATATAGACAAGTTTTGTCTATTTATTTTAAGTAAGTTCCTTTCATATTGTCTACGTTGTTTAAATCCAGTAACAGGACCCAAAGAGTGTGAGTTCAATACACGGTTAAGGCAGTGGAGAACTTTCAGAGGGGAAAATTAACAGGAGATAACTGATAACTGACAACCATTAAACATAGCACGTGGAACTAGAACAGTCTACCCTAGTGAGCGAAATAAAGGGTTCAGTTCGACATTCCAACCACCTGAAGAAGGCCGGAGCGTACAACAGCTGAAAAGTTATAATAAATATGGCGACAAAGATGAGGACAATAGTCCGAATAATGTAAATAATGTACATAATACCTCATCTCAGAAATATAAACATGTATTAATTATACATAAAAAAATAAATTCCACCACAATTTTGATGTAAAGAATGCCAAACTTAGAAACTAACTGCTTTGACTTCACTCTGGCTTTTCTAAAAATATTTTCATGGCAACTGCTCTGCCGAGATATTTTCACTACCCCAACTGCATGGCTTTAAACGTGCTACTAGGTTGGCATCTCGGTCCCACCCTTTCTCTGTCGAAACGGTTAAATGTAACCGCCTCTTCTACCCCTTCTTCTCTCGCACTTCCCGACAGTGGAACTCTCTCCTTCCCATTTGCTTCCCTGATAGGTATAATCTTCAAATATTCAGATGTAATGTCAATCGACATCTTCTGATGCCTTGATCCTGACCCCCCGTCCTTCTCTATATCCTTTCCTCAAACACCCCTCTTTACTCTTGCTCTCACTCTCAGTAACCCCTTGCGTGCTAGTGGCATTCCCGCCTTGCTTGGGGTGAAATGCATAAAAAGAAAATGTTTCCTCTCTTCATTCAATTTAATCTGATTATTAAAGTAGCTATTCTTTTATATTATCCTACCTCTGTCCCATAATTATTATTCCATTTAGTCTATGAAATTTGAACGTAAATGGAACAATCATTATGGGACAGAGATCGGAACTCCCTCCCTCCTTCTTGCTTCCCTGATAACTATAATCTTCAAATCTTCAAATGTAATGTCAATCGATATATTCTGATGCACTGATCTTGATCCCCGTCTTTCTCTTTATTCTGTCCTCAAACAACCCACTTTACTCTTACTCTCAGTCTCTGTAACCCCTTCTGTGCTAATGGCACTCCCGCCTTCCTTGGGGTGATATGTTTAAGAAAGAAATTAAAAAATAACTTAGAAGGAAAACTCTCGAAACTGCCGCTTTGGAATTTTAAAATATAAATCTGCTCTCCAGTTTTTTTTTTCCAATATATCCATTCCTGAATAAATTACTATTTTGCCAAGCTAACATACTCCCTTGGGCAAATTAATTGAAACAACCGCTTTAGTTTCCTTTCTTTCGTCATACGGTCAGTTTTAGACCCACAGGAGTGTCAGGATGTAATCGATTTATATTTTTTCCTCAGATTAGGTCATTTGCAGAGGTGTGCAGTAATATGAATCTATTTTCGGGTGTATAATGAAATTTATTTAGCCTTGAAAAATACTGCGTCATCCGTGATTGCATCAGATTTTTTAACACACGCAGACAGTACTGTCTCGACTGTCAATTAGTTGTCCTCTGGCCATTGTCTGCGATGGACGTTACTCCAAGGAACCCTACGAAAATTGTAACGCTGCACAAACACTCTGGCAAGCCATTACCAGTGAGCAAATCAAAGTCCTATAGACTGGCCTAGAAACTCTCCTAATTTAAATCCAATTGAGAGTCTGTGGTCAATCGGCAAGGAACGACTTTGTGAAATGGATATACGAAGAACTATCATGTGCACTGGATCATGTTTCAGTGGAAAATACGAAAAAAGTAAATAATAACGGAATTATTTATTTTGTTTCAATGAATTGGCACAAGGGTGTATACAAACCGAGATTCATTGAAATTTACCTCTGGTAGCAAATCTACCCCAGATTGACTGAGAGCATATGAGATTTACTGCTGGGACCAGGAGAACAGTGGGTTTCAATAGATGTATTGGAAGTTTCCAACCAACAGCACTTATTTGAGATACAGCAACACAGACATGATGTCATTAACAAATTATGAAATACATCCTTGTGCAAATTAATTGAAATTACCGCTTTAGTTTCCTTTCATTCGCCATAAGGTCAGTTTTAGACCTACTGGAGTGACGGTGTAATCGATTTCTATTTTTTTCCTCAGATTAGGTCATTTTCAGTAGTGTGCAGTAATATAAATCTATGAAACTAAAGTAATCTAATTAATAATTTGCATCAAAATATTTTCAAGAACATCACTTTATTACGTTTGGTTTCGTCAGATTTTAGTGAAAGGTGGGTGACTGAGGCGAGCTTGGTTCGTATGAACGGGGCTAGCATTGATTTTCTCTTTTGGGTCTACCTATTTCACATCGGGGTTGTTTCCTTTGGGACCATTTCCTAGTTAATGTGAGTAAATTTTGTTCCCGGCGTGCTCTCGGCTACATCTTTGGTTATGATCCAAGTTGATGTTCCCAATCTCCCCAGTTTGTTTTTGGCCCCCTTTCATCTCGATTCGGTCAGATTTATTTATTCCCCATGTCTGTCTATATTTTCTCTTCGCCTCTACTTTAGCGAGGGAGCTTCTTGATTCTGTTGTAGGGCAGAATATAGCAGCTTCTCTTTTTCGATGGCTTCGATGGGTCCTACTAACATCAGTTATGTTTATTATTGCCTTGTGTTGATATTTATTTTTAGTTGGGTTCATCCCCCCGCCTCTCATGAAATTATTATCATCATCAAATTTTTATAGCGTGGGGTGCGTTTTGTAGATCCCCCCTGCGAGGATGCAGCATTATGGTATATGGAAGATTGATTGGTGTGGGATAATTCCTTATAGTCAATGTGCAAATTATAATGATTGAATGGGTCATTGATTAGCTAGGTATAAGATAGTCAGTGAAGACCAGCCTCAACCCTATCCCTCTTTTCGGCCTTGTGCCATAATTGTATATTTTTAACAATAAATATTAATATGCTGTCTAAACTGTCAACGCGAGCTGTCAGCGTCTTAAGCTCATGCGGTGTCGAACTCTGTCTTTGGGCAAAGAGGAACCCGGATGAGGCTATGCAAAAGGGCAGAGTCATACCCGGGGAGTTAGACAAATACCCGATCCCACGTATGTGGTGTCTACGGGCAATTTTTGCCCGAGCCCACGGACTCGGATTTCCCCACATTAAATTTGGCCTTGTGCCGCATCCTACCTCGTGGGGAGGCAGGTAAATATCGTAATATGCCGTCTAAGTAGTCCACCACTAGCAGTGGTTTACCTACTTCACGCCGCTGACGAGTATTGTATTTTGTTGATGTTATAAAGATTATCTTTTTCATTTGCAACCTCCGTTTTGGTTATTCCTCATTCAGTAACCCTTTCTAGGTTACAACAGTATGAAGACATACATTGCTCAAATCTGCAAAGGATAGGAGGATGTGGAGAGCCATGCTCGCCTACATTCTGAAATGGCGCATTAAAACGATCTATCCAGTCACTAGTTAGAGATAAGAAGAAAAAAAACTTTCTTTGTTTCATATTCTGACAATACAAAAATGCACTTTTAAACATTTATTTCATTTTTCTCCTTTTTGTATGTGCCGGGTGTCATCATTCGTTGAATAGGCACCCCTACCCTACCTTAACTTAATCTCGTTTCGAAAGTAACTCATATTTTGATACAATAGTTGTCAGTGAAAATCAATATCCTACCATCGCTTTTCAAAATGATTGAATTTCCCCGTATGCATGAAAACTAATATTATGAATATATGCGCTTATAAAACTCCGTAAATTTCAAAATAAGTTATTCCAAAATTCGTTTTGAAAATGAAACAGGACTGTGACTGAAATTTTATTCTATAATTGTATTTGAAGTTTTTAGTTTCTGTTTTTGAAAAATGGTAATTCCTGTGTAGCGATGGAATCATATTTTTAAATTAGTATATATATATATATATATATATATATATATATATATATATATATATATATATATATATATATATTGATGTTTTTTTTAAAATATTTTTATGTATATACATATACATATATTTGACATGTATCTTATTGGACGCGTTTTTCTCCTCTGATGGACTTTATCAAGGCAAACGCAAGGACTTTATTTTGTAATAAGTATTTATATACAAGAAGAAAAATGTATTTGGATTTTCAGAATTTTTAAATTTAAGACACTCATAAATATTCATCAGGTTAGCTGAAAACTCATGCAAGCTGTGGTGGATGCGAAGTGATACAATTCAATACGTAATAAAGTGATGTTCTTGAAAATATTTTGATGCAAATTATTAATTAGATTACTTTAGTTTCATAGATTTATATTACTGCACACTACTGCAAATGACATAATCTGAGGAAAAAAACAGAAATCGATTACACCGTCACTCCAGTAGGTCTAAAACTGACCTTATGGCGAATGAAAGGAAACTAAAGCGGTAATTTCAATTAATTTACACAAGCATGTATTTCATAATTTGTTAATGACATCATGTCTGTGTTGCTGTATCTCAAATAAGTGCTGGTGGTTGGAAACTTCCAATTCATCTATTGAAACCCAAATGTCCTAAAATCAATCATCCTAATCTGACTAATCCAAAATGTATCTAAATCAAAAAGAGGACGAACAAAGGGAAAATAAAACAATAGATGTACTGTACTGGGGCAACAGACTGGGCCGGTTGGTAACCCAAACCTCCCAACTGGTGGAGGAAGGCTGAGTAGAGGTCCCGGGAATTGCTTTGTGACCCTTGCTATCTTATAGCTATCTTATCTACATTTAATTTTCTACCTAGATTTACATACGTTACAAATTAAACTGAGCACAGCTGACTATTAAAGGATGAAAAATGTTCGTGGATTTTGACGTCACACTGAGGTCTATTTTTTCCGTCCAGATCCGTGAAATTTCTTTTGCTCATGCTAAGTCTTGTAAAAACATCATTTAAAATTCAATATTTCTTTTATCAGTAAAGATTTAACAAGAATAATCTGAAGCTGATGTTACAAATCGCCACAAAATATTGTTGTTTTATTTAAGACGGGATGCTCTATTATGACATGTCTCTAATTTGTAGTTAGATACATCGTATTTACAACTTTTCCAATTGAATTTTTCAACTATATTACATATGATCCATTATTGAACATAATTAGTCAATAAAATTTGTATTTTATTTGGGTTTGACATAATGTCCTAAAATCAACCATTAAAGGGTTTATATTTGATGTCACTTTTACAACATTCATCCTTCGTTCTTCTGTAATATTTGGACTCTCTGCAATGTTCAGTGCTTCATAAAAGATTTATGAAAAACAATTCAAAGAAACACGTACGTAAAAAATAATAAAGTATACAAAGCTGTGTTACTTACATGAAGTGATCGCGTTCTTGAAACTTGTATTATGATCAGTTACTTCATAAAACCTATAAAAAAACAAATGTACATATATATATATATATTTCCTAACGGATGAAAAGTGTCACAAAAATACCTTTCCAGCTTGTCATATTTTTCTAAATAACGTTTTATATTATAGAAATAATATATCGTTACATTATTTATATATATATATATATATATATATATATATATATATGTATATATATATATATATATATATATATATATATATCCACAACTTGTTAAAAGATAAAATTGGCGAAATAAATTACGTAATATTTTGTTGGTATTGCAAAATAACGGAAGCATTAAATTACTTGTTAACTATTACTCGTTTATAATGCATAAGTGAATGTTTTCCTTAAGTTCTTCAATCAGTCGAGGTTAATTTACGTAAAATCGTTCTTACAAGTAACATATATATATATATATATATAACGATATATAATTTTTTATAATATAAACAAATAGTATTTAGAAAAATATATAAACTGGATATATATTTTTTAGGGCCTGAAACCTAGCCTAGTATCATGAAAAATGTCCTGTAAAGAGCCTGTATTTTGAGGGTTGCTGTTTTCTCACATAATACTGAAAAAATCCCTTCATTCTGTTTCTAAATAAAATATTAAAAAAAAAAAAAACGTTTATAATTTTTTTTTATATCACACAGTCTTTCAGTAGCCACCCTGTATAAGTGTGTGTGTTTGTGTGTCCATTTAGAATTTTTCGTGACAAAACTATTTTATCTTTTCCAAATATATCGTAAACCCACATGCAAAAACGACTATTTACACTTTTACTCTCACAATGATACTAGGACTAAGATAGGTGTTATTATTGGATTTTACTTGAGAGCTCTTCGAATCTGTTCAGCAAAGTATTTAGATGACGAATTTAGTTATATCGAGGATACCTTCTCTAGCCTTTCGTATCCGAGACAATTAATACTCGGCGCTAAGCATAAAGCCCTGAAAATTCACAAATTCGTTCATCAGTACATAACAACATACCGACTACTACTACTACATCAAAGGTGGAGAGAGGCACACTTTCAGCTGCCCTTGATAATCCTATTGGCCGCATCTTTCTACCGAATAATCCTCTGACCGAACGCATCTCCAACAATCTAAACGCGCTAAAAATTAAAACTACTACATTACCCACTAAAACTATCCGCAGTATATTAAACAATACTAGCAGACAGCATATTACATCCGATGCTTGCGTCTATCACGTGCCATGTAGAGACTGCAACTTGAGTTATGTAGGCGAGACAGGGAGGTCACTGAAATCTCGCATTTCCGAACATAAACGAGATATTCGCATCGGTAATCTAAGTAGAGCTTTGGTTGTACACATAGCCAAATCTGATCACAATTTTGATTTCGACTCTGTGAAGATCTTAAAATATATCCACAATAAAAACCTTAGGCAGATTTACGAGGCTGGCATGATAGCCACCTCACACACAATAAACACCCGACAAGGTTTCTTTAATATATCAAGTTTTCTAGCAAGATTAATGCTTGACAAACGTACCGATAAGCTATAGTTTTAAATAGGTCCCCCCACTTTCCACTTAAGATAAAATCTCTTCCCTGGGAGCAGGTTTTCGTAGCACCGGCCACGTGACGCCAGCGTATCCGACTCCAAGAAAGAATACTCTGACTTTAGAATTTCAGTTTTTCTGTTTCTGACCAGTCCTGTATATATCGTCTCTTCATCTAACTTAAATTTAATATAAATATGTCTCCATTAACCATGTCCTGAAGAAGGTCTATTTGACCGAAACGTCTGACGTCGACAGAATAACAAAAACAAAAACAAAATAAAAAAAACAGTAAACTCACATATTCGGATTTTGCTTTGTCTTTTCCACATTTTCATCATACCGTCGGATCTACATCCACACATTTGCTTATATATATATATATATATATATATATATATATATATATATATATATATATATATATATATATACATTATATATATATTATATAACATATATATATATATATATATATATATATATATATATATATAATATTGCATTGATTGATTGAATTTCCATGGTTTATTAACTCTTTTCAAGCAATTTAAATCGATAAAATATTTTACTAATTAACCTATAACTAGGGGTGGGTGAGGAGTGGTCGATTCATAGTCTTCCTCAAGGTATTTGCGTTTAAGTGAATATAACGAACCCAACTGGAGTTGGAACTAGGCTGTTCGATTAACAATTCCGGCCATCATGCCCTACGCCACCCACACATCCAATTTACATCACTTGATATTCCCAAACGGTTGCCCATCTTGGTACTTACCAGCCTCGATATTGCTTCAGTGATACCACGGCACTGCTATTTCAACGACCCACGTATTAATATTCTTGGAAATATTATGTATCCACTTTTTCTCCACTCCCCTCACCAAATATGCTTAGAATATTACTGCCACATATGCTCGGTTGCCCTTGCTATTTACTTTTGAGCTCTTTGATAAAATCCAAAGAAGAATCAGCAATATTACGAGTCCTGATCTGGCTTCTCGGCATCAGCCTCTTTCCCAACGCCGTAAGTTTGTTCCTTTTTTCATTTTCTACAAATACTTTCATGGTAAATGGTCGGATGAGCTCTAACCGTAAATAGTTTTGTTTTCATATTGTAAATACGCATTGGGGCCCATTTTTAAATAATTGTTTTATTCCCCTACCCCCACAGACAATGAATCGTACATATAGGGACTAGTTAGGACTTCCATAGACGCAATCAGGTATTATGGTGAATGTAGTAAGAAAGGTAAGTAAGAATTCGTTGTTTTGGTGTTAGGAATATTGTTGTATGTTTGGGTCAATGTTTATGGCTACCTAAGTTTAATATTAAGACAGAATGTTGTAACCTAGAGAAGGTTACCGAATAGAATAATCACACGTAGGCTGGTAATGAACGATAATACTTAGAACAAGAACAACACACATAAGATTTTCCAGCGGCGCGTAGAAGAAGTAGTCAAGTGCTAGAAGTGAGTCAAGTGAATTCCACAATGAATCTCCAACTGAAGGATAATTGCCAACCGTCCCACGCGGTCAGATGCGGCACAAGGCCGAATTTAACGTGGGGTATCCGAGCCCGAAGACTAGGGCAAAAATTCCCCGTACACCCCGTAAAAAACTGGGTCGGGTAGCTGTCTACCACCCCAGACGAGACTCTGCCCTCCGGTATATTCTCGTCTGGGTTCCTCTCTGCTCGAAGGCAGAGAGTTCGACTAGCACAGATGGAGACGAATCTCCGACTGAAGGATAATTGCCAACCGCCCCACGCGGTCAGATGTGGCACAAGGCCGAATTTAACGTGGGGTATCCGAGCCCGTAGGCCCGGTCAAAAATTCCCCGTAAAAAATGGGGTCGGGTAGCTGTATACCACCTCAGACCAGACTCTGCCCTTCGGCATATTCTCGTCTGGGTTCCTCTCTGCCCGAAGGCAGAGAGTTCGACCAGCACAGCCGGAGACGCATCTCCGACTGAAGAGAAACATAGATTATTTACTGCTGTATTTATGTGAATGGGGAAATACCCAATATCGTCCATAGGTAAGCTACAACACAGAAGAAGACCGTTCTTTTCCCCATTCCCTATTTTTGGCCTTGTGCCATATTTTCTGTAGTGAAGCGGAAATAAATATCGCTCTAACCGTAAATTCAATCCTATCACTTTTTACTCACACTTCTTGCTTGTGGTACGCTCTTCTGGCTCCATGTTTTCCAGACAACTTTAATCTGAAGAAATTTAAATTCAGTGTCAATCGCTACTTAATGTCCTCTTGGTTACTGTTTTGCCTCCAGCTCATTATTAAACTTTCTGTTCTTATTCCACATCCTTTGATTTTAGTGTCTTTACTGCCTTCCTTGGAGTGAAAGCGATAACCCCTCCCCCACCCAAAAAAATAGCACTGATACTACAGCTGCAGTACTTGTGATACCCCTATGAACATGATGGTTTATCGGAGTTGTGAGAGATCGTGAAAGATCGTTTTCAATTTGCAGACGTTTCCTGGGTGAAAGTGAAAATCCGTTTTCACTGTGCAAGCGTTCAGTTCAGTGATGGCTACACATTTTCAAGTTGAACGAAAATGCTAATATCTTTCCTCGAATATAAAAAAAAAGCTTACAAAAATAGATGCAAAACCGAGTTTGATGCCGAGTAAAAACACCCCTGCCAAAATAGTGATAATCACAAGAAAAATCGATACGGTGGATGTATGCCGACAGGAAAAGACCGATCATGAAAGCTGACATGAAGGTTTATTCCGCTTGTCAAGAAATCGATGAAACTTGAGAAAATCTGCCGTGGGTGTTACTAATGAACTTACCAATCCAACGTTCTCTGGTCAAGGTGTAGCCAGCGATGCCCAGGATAACGCTACGGGAATATATACACTATGAGCATCATTGATTACTTAGGAGAATTAAGATAAAACACGAACGTTTTGAGGCAGTGCCCTAAAGTCAGATGAGACAAAGGCCAAACTGTTTAAACCTGATGACATTTGACATGGTTTGCGCCCTTCCTATGAGGTGCAAAAAGTAAAGATGTTGGTATTGCGGCTAACGCAATCCACTACGGACGCAAAAGAGGCACCGAGCCGCCTGTGTCACGTCTCTCTATTTTTTTTTTTTTTTTTTAAGCGTATCACCCCGAGCAAGGCCGGTGGCCACTATCACGCAAGGGGTTACAGAAGGGTTGGAGGAAGAGCAGATAGGAGTGGTAAAGGAAGGGATGTGGAGAAAGAGAAGGACGGAGGGCCGATCGAGGTAGGGAGGTTACGGGAGATATAGAGCGAGAGCAGATAGGAATGAAAGATGTCAGGAAGTGGATAGATCAAGGCAACTGGAGATGACGATTGACGCTACACTTAAACCGTTGGAGATTGTATTTGTCAGGGAAACAGTAATAGGGAAGGGAGTTCCATAGGCGAGATGTGCGAGACATGAAGCTATTGGAGTAGAAAAGACGTCTCTCTCGAAGCTACACACAACCGCGTTTTCCCTGTTAGCAGCAGAATAGCTTGATCGTTGACTAACAAATTAGACGAGATATTGGGAATATTAACATGAATAAAAAATAAACTTAATACGTCCTCAAATTACTCTAAACTTATCAAACTATTATACCGTAATCAAATGCATTCTAACTAAAGGCAGGAGGAATACATTCTAAAAAGGCTCATAAATCCCACACTAATTCAAATAAAAAATAAGATTAATTAATATTAAAGTTAATACAACCAACCTAGTCAATCATAACAACTCTTCTCCGTTGACTAGAGTCTTATAAAAGACCAACATCTTATATCAATTTAAATGTCTTCTGAAAAAAATGTTAATACGTATGTTGGTTTTTCAACAACAACGATGACGAGAAGGCTTATGTTTCACTTGAACGAATACAGTTCAATCTCAGCGCATTTAAAGTCAAACTCACAGTTTAGACATATATTAGCCGAAAATATATCAAGATAATAATAAGCAAATGCTTACAATTTTGGAAGCCCTTTATATCAGAGAATTGCGGCCAAAATAATAAGTCAACTATGAGTATAGCAACAAAGTTCTTAAATGTTTTTAGCAGCAAAGATTTTTATAACAAATACTAAATTAAAATTCTAGAAGTAAGAAATCTTTTAAAAGTAATCTTCCTTGGAGGTAAAACATATTTTGAATTTAGGGTATTAATGCGTAGCACACCCATAGATATGCAACCCCAGAAGATAGTTACAGATGAGATTGAAAGTACTTTGGAAAATAAAAATTATTTCCCCCAAAAATATTGGAATTTGTTTTAAT
>OZ038498.1:17424760-17517260 GCA_964036315.1 Acanthosepion esculentum | reverse complement strand
TGTTATAAAAGATGTTCTTCTAAACACAGTCTACATTTTTATTAGTAATATTACATAGGGTATTTTATGATTTCCCATTTAATTTTAGTTTATAAAATATCTGTATATTTTAAATGATATTTTATGATTATTAAATCTTTCTTTAAAAGTTTTTTCAGTTGCTCCTATATAATCTTTTCTTCTGTGTTAATGTTATTTTATGTAGTTGCTTTATATATTATATTATTATTTATTCACTTATTATTAAGTGGGCAGTTTTTTTTATTTCGACAATTACGGGCTTTTGTCATTGTAATTGCTATTATTTTTGCTTAATATATTTTATTATTTTTATTTACTATCATCCCCATATTATTCATTCAATTATAACTGATTTGAATTGTATTTTTATTAATGATTTTTGATAGTTTACTCTTGTTAGAGAAGTATTTTTCAATTAATTTAAAAATATTCTATTTTGTTTTATTATATTATTATAACTGGATTAAACCAAATTATATTTCTTTTTTATTTTATTTTTGCATGTATTATTGTTAGTTATGTATTCGAATTTATTCGAATAACCACTTTTTCTTAATGATGAATTATATCTTTCATTTTCATTAAATATTTTATATTGCTAGAACTACTTATAATACTTTTACTGATAGATATTGGAATATTCTTAAATAAATTAGGTGGGTGATTTAATTTCTTGTTTATATATATGGGATTATTATTTGCTTTTCCATATGGTTTATATGTACTATTATTTAAATTAAATTTTATGCAAAGAAAATTTACTATTTTTAGATTAGATTCCATGTCTGTTGTAAATCCTAATTTGTTAAATATTTCTATTATTTCATTTGTTATATTTTCTGTTTTGGTACCATTACAATTTCTTACAATTATTAAACCATCATTTATATATAAACCTATATCCTTCTTATTAATGACATTTGATAAATTGTATATACACACACACACACACACACACACACACACACACACACACACACACACACACACACACACACACACACACACATATATATATATATATATATATATATATGAACTACATAAAAATTAAACTCATTTTTACTCTATTTCATGGCCATCTCAATCCTTGGTATAAATTGCCTGGAACTTGTCAAAAACGTTTGATTAAATGAAGGTTTTTATCAAATTTTTTTATCAAAAGTTTTAGTATTGACAAGCTCCGAGTAATCTATCTCGAGTTTCATTTTTCTGTAGTTCATTTCCCTGCTCTATAATAAATACATTAAGCTCTCTTTTGTGAATCAGTTTTAATATTTTATATTAATAGGATCCACTTAGATTACTTACCCAGGGATTTATACATACATATATATATATATATATATATATATATATATATATATATATATATATATATATATATATATATATATATATATAATTTAATTTAAAGAAAAACAGACCACTTTAAGGCTCCATTTGTAATCATTAATTTCACCAGAGAATTTTATTTTTCTCTGGATTTTCAGACTTTACTTTCAAAATGTGAAACATAAAATGAATTAAAAATTTACGCTTTTGACGGGCAGTTTTTTAGCTTATATAAGTTGACATAGAAGGTGGTGAGGAATGGTGTGAGAGACATGGTCGAGTTTAGAGAGGGAATGGAGAGTTTTAAAATCTCTTTTTATATTTCTTTTTATTATAATACTTAATATTGAGGAAGGGGGTAGTAAGGTTCAGACATTTAATCGGTCAACTCAACGGAACTGATACGGGAAAAGGAAAAAGAGAAAAAGGGGGGGAATAAAGAGATGAGAGACGTACGTGGGATTTTTTGAGGAAGAAGAGGGGTGGTATAGCTTTACCAATTTAGATAAAAACAGATTTTAACGTTTACCTATATATATATATATATATATATATATATATATATATATATATATATATATATATATATTATAATAAAAAGAAAGAAAATTAAGTTATATAATCCCGTGTTCTTATTGATATTTTTTATTTTTACAAAAGGGTGCTCAATGTAAATTTACAGAGCACAAATATTATAAATTAAATGATTTAAAATATTGTTTCTTCACTACACAGTAATAAACATGTTTCAAAAACCGAAGCTAAAAATTTCAAATTTAATTATATAATTACATTAAAAGCATTAGTTCTTTTTAATTTTCAAGTAAATTTTGAAATAAGTTATTTTTAAATTTACTGAGTTTTAAACGCACATATAAAATCATAATTTCCTGTTTCCAAGGATACAGTGAAATCCAATAATTTAGACAGGGGCGGTAGCGTGTTCATTTTTATTAACTATTGTTGTATCAGTTATGAGTTACGTTCGAAAAAGACGTTAAGTTTAGGGAGGATAGGGGTGCATTTTTCAACGAATTCTGACATCCGTTAAACGCATGTCGTCTGTTTTGTTTTGTTTTGTTTTTTATTATTAATGGCAAAAGTTTTTCGACATTTTTAAGTATACATGTACGAATTTAACGAAATAAATGCCGAAAAACTTGTTTAAGCTGTGGAAAATATTGATCGTCTACGTCTAGAAGGATCATGTTCTTTTTTAAAAGAAAGAATATTCGTGCAGAAATGTTCTTTATAATTGAAATTTGATATAAATTAGATGCATTCATCTGATGAAAACATTGGTCCGCATCACAAACGGATCAATTTTTTCTGGAGAATTAGCAGCTGTATGGACTTCATAGAATATTCCCAAATGAGTTTTCATCTATTGTTTGTCTCATTAAGTTCGCGAACTGTCTAACTGACGCAAAACTTGTCTACTCCCTTTATAAGTCGACCATTGAGATAAATCTATTTTTACACATCAAGCAAGGAAATATCTCCACAATGTAATAAAAAAAGATGCACCGCTTCCGCTAATCTCTGTTATTAGAAACTCAGGTTAGCACTTACTAATTCTGATCCTTTAGTGGAAAAACATACTAAACCCAGAAAAAAAAAAAAAATGTCGTATATATATATATATATATATATATATATATATATATATATATATATATATATATATATATATATATATATATATATATATATATATATATATATATATATATATATAAGAGGTTATAGTGGTTCCAACGAGAGAAGAGTGTGTATATTAAAAAGAAGAGAGGTACCGATTCCGAACCATTATATCTTATTACACGGGCACCACATCTATGCTTACGGCATATGGTATTCCCAAGCGGTCACTACTCGAGGTAATGGCAAGTCTCGGCATTGCTTAACTTCGATGATACTACGGGAACCGATGTTTCAAAGCGGTGTGGCCGTGTAAGCCTCCATTGCTTGATGAGAAGAGGAGGGTTCATCCGAATAAGTGAATATAACGAACCCGACTGGAATTGGAACTCAGCTTTCCAATTCCGAGTCGTTATCCATTGCACCATTTGTACATACACGGTTATAGCACCTGATATTCCCAAGTGGCCACCCATCTAGTTACTGAACATGATCGACGTTGCTTAACTTCAGTCAGTCTAGAAGAGAGACAACTCTAAATTTAAAACATTGGTAAAAAAAGAGAGTATGCTAACTTCATTGTCTTTCTCAAGAAAATAATGAAAATTCATAGAGAATAAAAGTGAACAGGGCTATAATCAGCTATTTACTGGTCATTTTCTAAGCGAAACAACCGCTTTAGTTTCCTTTCTTTCCCCATTCGGTAAGTTATAGAACCACTGGAATGACAGGATGTAATCGATTTCTATTTTTTTCTCAGATTAGATCATTTGCAGTGGTGTGCAGTAATATGAATCTATGTTTGGGGTGTATCATGAAATTTGTTTGGCTTTTAAAAATATTGTGTCATCCGTGATTGCATTAGATTTTCATCACATCCAGACACTATTGCCTCGATTGACAATTAGTTAAATATTTCTATTACACACACACAGTAATATATATCTATATATATATATATATATATATATATATATATATATATATATATATATATATATATATACACGCATATATTTCTATTACACACACGCAGTAATATATATATATATATATATATATATATATATATATATATATATATATATATATATAGATATATAGATATATATTACTGCTATTCTCTTCGATGGACGTTACTGCAAGGAACTGTACGAAAATTTAAACGCTGCACGAGCACAATGGAAAGCGTTATCAGTGAGCAAATCAAATTACTATCTATTGTCTTGGAAACTCTGCTGATTTAAATCCAATTAAGAATCTGTGGTCAATCTGCAAGGAATGACTTCGTGGAATGGATATACGAAGTACTAACTGCGGCACTGGGTTTTGTTTCTTTTGAAAAATACGAAAAAAAAGTAAATAATAACGGAATTATTCGTTTTGTTTCAATTAATTTGCAGAAGAGTGTACAGTCAAAGCATTTTCCTGGCTTTAAATAATCTCCAAAGAGTTGAATCGATCAATCCATACATAAAAAAAACGCTCGATGCACGTATTTTGTAATGGTAACATTGTCCAGTCACAAGGCTCGAGAGACTGTCATATTAACTAGTTGTTATTAAAATGGTCATGATATGATAAAGGGATTTATACGAATGAAAGAAGTAGTGTTGCAGTGAAGATTAAGCGAATAAAGATTGTCCTAGACTACAAGCGGTTAAGATTGTAGGATTCCGGGAAGTACAAACGCAGGAGTTGTATTTCATTGTTCTAAATGTTGTCTTCAAGTTTATTGCCATATTCACGACGTTTCGGCCGTCGTACGGCCCGGCCTTCATCAGGCGACTAAAATTTCGAACTGAACCTTTATTTCAACCACCGATGTAGACTGTTCTAGTTCCACCTGCTATGCCTCTTCCAGATGTATCTATTATCTCCCTTTAACACAATTGGCCAGGTACTAATGTCTCGACTGTCGACTAGTTGTCCTACGGCCATTGTCTGCGATGGACTTTACATCTACGGAAGCGTACGAAAATTGTAATGCTCAAATTACTATCTATTGTCCCGGAAACTCTGCTGATTTAAATCAGATCAAGAATCTATGGTCAGTCTGCAAGGATTGACTTCGTGGAATGGATGTACGAAGTACTAACTGCGGCACGGGGTCTTGTTTCTTTGGAATAATACAAAAAAAATGTAAATAATAACGGAATTATTCGTTTTGTTTCAGTTACTTTGCACAAGGTGTAGATGTGACACAAGGTCAAAAGTACAGGACACCAAGTGAGGAACGAACTCACTATTCAGACGTAACAGAACTTGTGAGACAAGCTTGCTAACCATTATACCACGTCGAAGTGTCCAAAGCACCTTTCTACTGAAGGAATATGACATTAAGAAAACAACTCAAATGAGCATGTTTATGGATTTACTGATAATGTACTTGTCCTTGTCTTCTTTTTCAATTCTATCTTAAACGAATATTAAATAAATAAATGTTATGCCAGCTGTTTGCGACGTTGAAGAAAAGTTTTAGATATTTTTCTTGGAATTTTTTGTTTTATTCTAAGAGAATTCATTCATCATGTGGTCAATTAACTGTCCAGGCTTTAACAGGATATAAAACCTGATTTGTAATTGAATTCCCGATTCTGTCCATTAACCAATTCTCATATTGCATCAGAAAGATACCAGGAATAGATTTTTTTCCGTTGCGGAATACACGTTGAGAAATTTTTAAAAAAAATTTATTCGGAAGAGAGACACAAGAAAAGAGACAATAAAAAATTTTCAAGTTAATCAAATTTCTGTCTAAAACGACAACAACAAAAAAAAAAAGAAAAATGTCTCCAATTAATTAAATAAATGACCAAGAGTGATATTTAAGCCATTATTATTTTTTAGTTTTTAGTTTTTCAGCCATATTTCTTAAAAGCAGATATAATTTCATGACTGCGACGAATGACAGGTTTCGCAGATTTTAGTGCCCAGAATACATATATATATATATATATATATATATATATATATATATATATATATATATATATATAATATTAGAATATATATATAATATTAGAATATTTATATATATATATATATATTAGAATATTTATATATATGTGTATAAAATTAGAATATTTATATATATATATAATATTAGAATATTTATATATATATAAAATTAGAATATTTATATATATATATATATAATATTTGAATATTTATATATATATATATATTTATATATATTAGAATATATAAATATTCTAATATATACATATTAGAATATTTATATATACATATATAATATTAGTATATATATTGAATTTTTCTTCCTACAAAAACATACTATCATTATTGTATCGTCCGTATAGTGTTTAATATATTGAAATGTAATTGTCATCTTTGATAATGGCTTACGTGAGCCGAAAGCTTAGATTAAAACATGTATCAATATGTTGATTTCCTTTCGTCTTTCAATGATAATGCTATTAAGCTTATCAGACAATATGAAAGGAGCTTACTTAAAATAAATAGACAAAACTTGTCTATATTATTTAATGAAATATGCATCAATATATATATATATATATATATATATATATATATATATATATATATATATATATATATATATATATGTATATATATGAGATTCTTTGACAACGATATTCGAAGAAATTGAATTATGGCATCAGAGCAAAATTTAATATCTAAATGTTACGCTATTTGAGTCATCGGAATATTTGTACAATAATGCCATCCTGAGTGTTTTCCCAAAAATAAATCGACACTACACTGTGAGCTTGCAAGCATTTGACTTTTTGGGGAACATTTCCCAGGTGAAATCATTCCTAATCTGAAAGTAGGATCTTTTTTTACCTTAGTACCCCGACGATATGAATTTAAGCGTGTTATTAGACTGGCATCTAGGCCCCCCTACTTTAACTTGAACTAGCTAAATGCAACCGTCTATTCTACTCCAACAGTTTTTTGTTCTCGTACTTTCTACCTGTACAACTCTCTTCCGTTAATTTGCTTCCCCGATAATTACAATCTTCAAACATTTAAATGCAGTGTCAATCGCCGTCTTCTGTCATCTTGAACCACGTTCATTTTTTGTCCGTTCCTCAATCCTCCATATTCTCTTCTCTTTCACTTTCACTGCCCGTAAGCTCCTTCGTATAGTGGCATTCCCGCCTTCCTGAGGGTGAAATGATTAAAAACATTATTCATCTATATTTCTGAGATGAGGTATTATGTACATTATTTACATTATTCGGACTATTGTCCTCATCTTTGTCGCCATATTTATTACAATGTTTCGGCCGTTGTACGCTTCGGCCTTCTTCAGGTGTTTAGACATGGCACGTGGAACTAGAACAGTCTGCCCCAGTGAGCGAAATAAAGGGTTCAGTTCGATATTCCAACCACCTGAAGAAGGCCGGAGCGTATAACGGCCGAAACGTAATTAAAAAAATATTTTGACGATTCTTCTGGGTGAATAATATAAAGTTTAAATCCAGAAACAAACTTGGTCAGAGTTTTCTTTTAGTATTTTATCAAAATCCTACTCTGGAAAATTTCACATAATTACTCAAGGATATTTTTAAACAGCCATTAAAAAAGTTGTACTCTACGGAAAATTGAAAGCGTCAAATGGCCATTACGATTTCACTGATGTTTTCCTTGACTTCGGCAGAAAACAATGACCCTTCAGATGAACAGATTTACTTCATTGCTAAAATAATACATGATAATATCCTGAAATGTATAACTTAAAAAACACCTATACTATGAAATAATTATATAGTTACCTGGCACAAGGCTCCGTCCGCGTGATGATTGTATCACGGTTACAACTAGTATGGACCATCTATGACTAGCTTAGACCAGCTATGACTAGCTTAGACCAGCTATGACTAGCTTAGACCAGCTCTGACCAGCTTGGACAAGCTATGATCAGCTAAGATCAGCTTAGACCAGCTATGACTAGCTTAGACCAGCTCTGACCAGCTTGTACAAGCTATGATCAGCTAAGATCAGCTTAGACCAGCTATGACTAGCTTAGAGCAGCTATGAATAGCTTAGATCAGCTCTGACTAGCTTGGACAAGCTATGATCAGCTATGATCAGCTTAGGCCAGCGGCCGGAGTGAAAACACTCAGGTCCCCACGTTAAAAACTGAACTTGTGTCACAACCTGACTCAGTTGTTTGGGGGTGGCGGGGGGTCAAGTAAATATCTACTATGAAATAATTATCTAAAGGATGCGATACTATGGAGACCCCCATAGAAAAGCGAAGAGTCGGTTTTATCTCGATCTTAAGTAATTCTGTTTGATAGACGAGCGGCTTCAAAGAGGCATCCGCTTGAACCAAACTGAGGGTGAATGTCCCCTCTTGAATGAGAAATAAAATAGTCTTCGGTGATCAGGTGGCAACAAAATCGGAAATAAGCTATCTCGACTCCAGTCTCTTTATCACAGACGTGATGTGGCTTCCATCTGTCTTTTCGACAAATATTTTCATGGCAACTGCTCTGAAGACCTATTTTCACTGGTACCCCAACTGCATGAATTTAAGCGGGCTAAGTTGGCATCTCAGTCCCACACTTGTCGAAACAATTAAATGTAACCGCCTCTTCTACACCAACAGCTTCTTCTCTCACACTTCCCAACATTGGAACTCCTTCTTTTTACTTGATTCCCTGATAACTATAATCTTCAAATATTCAAATGTAATGTCAATCGACATCTTCTGATGCCTTGATCCTGATCCCCGGCATTCAATTTATGCTTTACCCAAGCAGCGTTCTTTACTCTTGCTCTCACCCTCTGTAACCCCTTGCGTGCTAGTGGTACTCCCGCTTTGCTTGGGGTGAAATGCTTAAAAAGAAAATCTTTCCTCTCCTCTTCAATTTAATTTGATTATTAAAGTAGCCATTGTTGTATATTATTCTACCTCTGTCCCATAATGATTGTTCCATTTAGTCTATGAAATTTGTACGTAAATGGAACAATCATTATGGCACAAAGATAGGAAGTGACTTCCTCCTACTTGCTTACCTGATAGCTATAATCTTCAAATATTCAAATGTAATGTCTATCGGCATCTTCTGATGCCTTGATCTTGACCCCCTTCCTTCTCTATATCCTTTCCTCAAACACCACTCTTTACTCTTGCTATCACTCTCTGTAACGCCATGCGTGCTAGTGGCACTCCCGCCTTGCTTGCGCGGAAATGCTTAAATATATATATATATATATATATATATATATATATATATATATATATATATATATATATATATCAGAATACTGTTCTATAATAAGGGATCCGTATAGACATAGAGGACAGACTAGGATTTGTGATCCGTATAGTAATAGAGGATAGAGTAGAAATGGCGATCCGTATTGAAATAGAGGATAAAATAGAAATGGCGATCGGTATATTAATAGAGGAAAGAGTAGAAATGGCGATACTGTAATAAGAGATGATAGAAAAGAAATGGCGATCCGTACAGTAATTGAGGATAGAATAGAAATGGCTATCCGTTAGTATGAGTGGATAGAATTTAAAATGGTGATTCGTATAGTGATAGAAGATAGAAAGAAATGATGATCCGTATAGTAATAGAGGATAGAATAGAAATGGCGATCCGTATAGTAATAGAAGATAGAATAGAAATAGCGATCCGTATTGAAAAAGAGAATAGAATAGAAATAGCGATCCGTATTGAAAAAGAGAATAGAATAGAAATAGCGATCCGTATTGAAAAAGAGAATAGAATAGAAATAGCGATCCGTATTGAAAAAGAGAATAGAATAGAAATAGCGATCCGTATTGAAAAAGAGAATAGAATAGAAATTGCGATCCGTATTGAAAAAGAAAATAGAATAGAAATAGCGATCCGTATTGAAAAAGAAAATAGAATAGAAATAGCGATCCGTATAGAAATAGAGGTTAGTATAGAAATGGCGATGAATTATACGCCACGCTAATTCCCATATATACATTTGCTTTGTGATCACATGGTCTACTTATTAGAAATAGAATCGCCTGTGTTTGCTCACTGGTGATATGCGATCAAACCCAAGTTTCGGTAGTAACAATTTATTCTTATATAACACAAACAAAAAAAAATCAATCAACATCAACAGAAGATTCTTATTGTAAAAAATTAAATAATTTAAACACATTCAACATTAAGGGTAAAAATAGCCATATTATGTAGGGGGGGGTTACACTTAACGAAAAAGCAAATTTACTGATTTGGATGAAAAAAAGAGCTCAGAATTATGTCGAAATCTGGGACAATCTTTCATCCCTTAATAATCTGTTGCACTTAGTTTCATTTGTAACATATACAAACATTGATAGAAAAAAGATCCCAAGTAAATTAAATTTTCGCATTAGATGACCCATAAGGAGATGACGTTCCGTTAAACAAACAAATCAAATCTAATCATTAAATCTTGTTATTTGCAGTAATCTATAAGTAATCGAAAAATAATCAATAAGTCTTGTCCAATGTCCCTGGCTTCATATTTAAAACGATATTGTTCTTGCTCCCCGGGCCTCAGACAGGAAATAATTCATAGAGGATAGAATAGAAATGGAGATCTGTATAGTAATAGAGGATAGAATAGAAATGATGATCGTATAGTAATAGAGGATAGAATAGAAATGGCGATCCGTACAGTAATAGAGGGTAGAATAGAAATGTCGATCCGTACAGTAATAGAGGATAGAATAGAAATGGCGATCCGTACAGTAATAGAGGGTAGAATAGAAATGGCGATCCATACAGTAATAGAGGATAGAATAGAAATGGCGATCTGTACAGTAATAGAGGATAGAATAGAAATGGCGATCCGTACAGTAATAGAGGATAGAGTAGAAATGGTAATTGGTATAGTAATAGAGGATAGAATAGAAGTGGTGATCTGTATAGTAATAGAGGATAGAATAGAAATGGCGATCCGTACAGTAATAGAGGGTAGAATAGAAATGGTGATCCGTACAGTAATAGAGGGTAGAATAGAAATGGCGATCCGTACAATAATAGCGGATAGAATAGAAATGGCGATCCGTACAGTAATAGAGGATAGAATAGAAATGGTGATTCGTATAGTAATAGAGGATAGAATAGAAATGGTGATCCGTATATTAATTTGTCTTTCTCGTTTGCATTTACTATGAAGCGGCGAACTTATTAATAGAATATATTTACGCCTTAGATAAATATCTCTTGTGAATGACATTGTCAGCACTGGAGACTTTTGTTTTGATGCAATGGTTGCAGATCCGAAAGAATTTTTTTAAAAAATAATTTCATCCCAAGTAAAGCATTAAAGCCACTAAGACACGACGTGTTACTCGGCGTGAAAGAATAAGAAAGATAAGGAGCGAGAATAATAACAGAGGAATCAAGAAGACAGAAGTTAACGATTGACATTGCATTTAAATTTTTAAAGATCGAAGCTGACTGGGCAGCAAGCCGAGAGAAAATTCCACAAGCGAGAAGTGCTAGAAAAGAAACTCGTAGCATACAACTTACAGTTACATCCAGACATTTCAACTGTAAAATGGCGAGAGTTTGTTGCTAGTCTAGTAATCCGCTTAAATTCGTAAAGTCTATGAACGATAGACGAATGTTCATCAGAACAATTACAATGAAAGTATTTATAGAAAATGTACAGGTTATCTACATTACAGCAGTGGGGGAAATGACTGAAGCCGATGTGCCAGGTCAAGACAAATAACATTGCAGATTCTTCTTTGCGATTTATGTTTTTGTGATGTTAATCCAGGGAATAGAAACTTGTGTTGCTATTGATGAGCATTTGAAAATGGAATTGTGATGATACATTTCTTTTCGTTAAAACATATCCCTTTTTTTTCATTTTTGCTTGATATGGCTTTGCAGCTTTGAGTCACTGGCAATGCATCACGTTTTGGATTATATTAGAAGCTGTACGCACAGTTTATGTTCTGTTTTTGTATTAAATGCAGAAATTAAAAGACACTGGATCTATGGACAACCAGCGCGGAATTGATCAGCGCGTAGGATGATATAAAATATCTTGGAAGGGCATTCTCATGAGCAAGTTGGTGATTGGGTTATTTCCAGTGATTTAATAAGGCTTTCCCTGTTCCTGAGATTATGGTCAATCTTCATTAGGCATCAGACAAAAACTTTCGCAGCTATGTAGTAAAGCCATATAGAATTATAAACCACCATTTTAGTTGTTCAGTTAAGATCTTTGTTGTTGATGACACGTTTGATTAGCTCTCCAAATGCCCCGTATGCAGCCCTAATTCTGGGATCCACATCCTTTTCGGAGGTACACAATTCATAAAAGGCTGTTTAGATATGGAAAATGCTCTACTTGTTCGAGAAGTGTATCAGAAAGTTAAACAAATACGTGATTAAAAGTTCTTCTTCAAATGCATCTTTAAGGCTTCTGAAGTTACCCTTCTTTTGAGAAATATTTAAGTTACCATTTCTTTTAAAACAATCAGAGTTAAAGCAACAGCGCTCAAATAACTGCTATCAATGCTGAAAAAAATCGTAATTTACATGTGATCTTTATTTAAGGTGTAATCATAATTCTACCCTTTCGCTCTCACCTGTCAAAACCTAACGACGACGCTGTATTAATAAACTAATTCTATTACTCGTCTTGGTAAAAATACAAAAATCGACTTTCTATGGGTACGTTCATTTTTGGCCTAGTACTGTATATCTACCAGGAGAGTTTATACTTCGGATTACAAAGTAGTAATGTCAGATATGAACTTAGTTAACAGACATTATCAGACCAGAATCAATGACCGTCTAGAAAGTTACGTCTATTCATCCAATGAATTGAAATAACCATCTCTAATTTTCTAATCAGTGATGGATGTTGACGGTCTTCCGGTTCCTTCTTCGTGCGTCACGCTTGTCCAGCTACACTTGTTTGTAAAATGCATTCCTACGCACCTGTAAGCTATAGTAATGGTAATATTAGCCGTTTCCTTATGAGAAAATTCCCGGCATTCATTGAGATAGCATCCTATACTTCTGTTGTTCGAAATTAATAAAATCTTTTTTTTAAAGCAGTTTTTTCAGGAAAAGAGGTTTCTCAAGTTCAGTAGCTGTTATGGCTCTTTCCAGTATGGATGGAGGGTTCCCTTCCTAACATTTTATAGTGTGCAATATCAATATTTTGATTATTTCATTACATTCTGTTCAAGTTAAAAGATCTATCCATTTTAGCTGTTGCAAGTCACGCAATGAGGTTCCTGTTATTTGATATAGCTCTTTGTTACTTGAATTATTTGCCATATTCACAAAGTTTCGGCCGTTGTACGCTCCGGCCTTCTTCAGGTGATTGAAATTTTTAAACCTAAACTTAGAGAGTTGAGTTAAAGGGAAATAACTGATACACCGGAAGGGGCATGGCACGTGGAGCCAGAACAATCTACCGCGGTGGAATAAATGAAGTATTCGGTTCGAAATTTCTATCACCTGAAAAAGGCAAGGGCATACAACGGACGAAATTTTGTGAATATGGCAATGAAGATGAGGATAACCGTCTGAATAATGTAAATAATGAAAGTAATCATATCACATTTCAGAGATATAGACATTTCTTTGTTATCCAATTTTTAACTGTTTTTTTTTAATTTTTCAATGCTTTTATTTTTGAAATCTTTAATTTTAATTTTTTTTTAATTAATTTTAATTTTTTTTTAATTTTTTTAATTTAATTATTTTTTTAATTTAAAAATTTTTTTTTTTTAATTTTAAAATTTTTTTTAATTTAAAATTTTTTTTTTTGTTTGACCTATTCCAAAATCATTTCCGAGTTATGATTGGAGTTAACGTACTTCTTGTTTTGTCCAAACTACACCCACCTCCCCAAGAACAGTGTCTATACTACTTTCACTATGAGGATCGACACAACTGTTTTTATTTTGTTTTGTTTTTACGAGAATTTATGTGATGGCTTCATGTCATAAACTGGTATTAATGATTGATATGAACTCATAAAAATTAATCAACCTTTGACCGACCAGGTTAGATCTGCATAATCATTCGATAAATTACGTCAAAACAATTAAAAAATGTTTTATTTTCATTAAAACCACATTTGGCAAAACGTAAACAAATATAGCATCTAAAATCAAATATTATATATATATATTGTATATTATTTTATATATTATATATATATATTGTATATTATTTTATATATTATATATATATATATTGTATATTATTTTATATATTATATATATATATTGTATATTATTTTATATATTATTTATATATTGTATATTATTTTATATATTATTTATATATTGTATATTATTTTATATATTATATATATATATTGTACATTATTTTATATACTATATATAATTTGTATATTATTTTATATTATATATATATATATATATATATATATATATATATATTGTATATTATTTTAAATATTCTGGAAAGAATGGTTATAAAGGACTGAACTAATTGTCTTTCTGCGAATTCTTTTTACTCAATGACTTTCTTTTAAATAACAATATTCATTTATTGTTTTCCATGTTCTTCCCAAGTGGAATACAGAAAACCCTCGATTAGTGTGGCTAATGCGTGCATTAAAAGATTTGCACTAATCGGAAACGCATTAATCAAATATAGTAACTTATAGGAAATAATACAATTTGTATTTCAAATTTTAGTCTCATTCACAATTAATTTCTAATTTGCGTACATTTTAATTAAAATATAGGTGTAACACTATTTAGGAACGGCAGGCTAATTAATCAATTGATTAACCACAGAAGTTAATTACGGGGATACTTAAACCGATAGATATAACGAAAGACATACTGAGCGATTACTTACACCGATAGATATAACGAAAGACATACTGAGCGATTACTTAAACCGATAGATATAACGAAAGACATACTGAGCGATATTCTTTTTGTTTTGTTGTTTTCCCAAACAGAGTATCGGTGAAAAAAAAAAAAGATTTTTTTGTTTTGTCATTTTTCAAGTGCGATTCAAGATAACCACTTTACTTTCTCGTGGAAGTGTGATATGCCAAATTATCTGCGAGGACAAAAGAAGGAAAAAGAGAAAGAGGAGAAAGAAACAGGACTTAACAACTTAGATGATAAGAGAAGGAAAGAATGCCACCCACGAAAATTCTGATGGTCATTGTCGTGAAAATTAGTTGAGGGATACCAGAGCTCTGGGCAGATAAAACATTGGCTGTTATCAGTAGTTGATGGGTCGTCTGCCAACCGCACGCAGAGCCCTAGAATGAGACCGCCTGGACAGGACATCTGCATTTTGTTTTGGGTTCGTTTGTGATAACGAAGGCTATGTTAGGGTATTTTAATTAACCCAATTTCGCCAAAAAAGAATCTTCCACTTAATGTTGACGGATAAACCTGGTTGAAAAAAAACATATCCCCTGAAGTTGGATAAAAATTGAGATTATCAGTTGACGCCTATTGGCCGAATAGCCAGGCGGAGATGATCATGTGACGCAGAGAGGAGGCCGCCACCGCCCATTGAGAGGATAGGTATGAGATGTTACTGCGAGGAAGTGGGAAAACCGTTGACGCCCTCTAAAGTATGGTGAGATACCCATATGAGAGCAGAAGAGGGTGGGAGTGGAATAAGATTTCCAAATACGGAAAATGATAATTATTTTTTGGCCGAAAACAAAGAAAATCCTTATTGGGGATTTGAAATCAACGTGGTGGCCACACCACGTCCGACCCCACGCCAGGTTTTGATCGGCGTCCATATAAGCAAACATCTACGGGTGTTTCAGAGAGTTCGTCGAGTTCGTCGAGGAGAGTTCGCAGAGTAGAGCTGAGTTCGTCGAGGAAAGTCGAGACAGAGAGACGCGCCTCGCACAGGTGGCCGCACGATTCCATGCTTTCCGACTTAGACTTCTAACCAAGAACAGATTTGTTGAAGACCGACTTTAGATTTCCCACCAAAACAAGTTTCCGACTAGACTTCTAACCAAGAACAAATTATAGAAGTCTGACTTATATTCGCCATCCCGATATCCAGAACTAGTTAAGGAACGCAAAAGTGTTACAATCCACATTTTTTTTTCTTCGGGCTGGGAGAGAAAGAGAGAGACGCACTCCTGTAACTCAACAAACCGACATAAAATTAATCACTATTCCTAACCAGTCGCTCGCCTTGAAGTTGTTGTTTGTGCTTTTGTTTTGTTTTTTGTCTACATTTATTGTGCAGTATCACCTTGACCCAGATTCGGCTGGCACTACGGCCCGACGTTTGATTGATCTCGTCAACCTAAGATCAAATCACAACGTGGGTAGGTTGAATCGAGATCAAAGCAGTTGCTTCGGTGACCAGGCGTTGGAAGCGAGCCGAGTACGACAAGTTGGTGCTAGAACCCAACCAGACTTCAACCGATGTCCCAGGGTTAGCCCGTCACAAAGGACCGACGTCACATATTGGCGTCGTGACTGAAAAAGAAGTCGGGTGTCACAAGTGCGCCCCGACCAGTACGGGTGTCACAAACGGTGCCCTGACTAGGACAGAGGAGGGTTGGGTGTCACATAGGTATATATTTTTTTTTAATTTTTGAAACTTTTCCAAACATATAATCATTTGAAAATTTTATTTATTCTTTTTCAATAGTGAATGCATACACCGTATATATCTCGATATTTCTTAATAAATGTAAATTTATTTTTTTAATTAAATCGTACTTTTTCTTTTACAAAAAAGTCTGAAATTTCCTTTCAAATAATTTAAAATAAATATGAAAAAAAATCAAAATATCCAAAAAATACGCATTTTTATTATAAGCTTATGTTATAAAATTAATCTATCATTTTAATACTACTTGTAGATATTTAGATAACGTAATACTTGCCAAAAGAACTAGATACCAATTTTCCATTTTCAAAATTTAATAACTTTTTGATTAATACGGTAACTCCAAAAAAGTCAATTTCTATGGTTAAACTGAATTGTATTTTATCCCACTAATAAAATATTATGCATACACTAATTGAATTTTGGCATAAAAAATTTAGCGCACTAATCGAAACCGTGTTAATCGAATGAGAATTAATCGATAAATTCCGATAGATCGAAGTAAAAGTCGATTATCAGAGTCGGAATTCAGATCGTTGTTTCAATTTCCCACAATTCTAACCACTTATCTCCTATCAGTTATTAAGATTTCCAGTACCGATGGGGGTCTCTTTCCTCACCTTTTATTTAAAGTAGAGTGGACAAGCAACATCTTGATTTATTTCATTATCTTCTCTTCGACTTACATGTTTTACCTATTTTCGTTGTTGCTGTATGGCACCAGGCGCATTGTTTCTGTTCTGGTATATTTCATTGTTTGTGATTCTGCAGTACCAGTTCATAATGTTCAAACAAGCGTGGTCTTCGCCAATATCTACAGGCTTCACTTGCTCGAAGCCACTCTTGGTCATTGATCTGAGAAAGCGGTTGTATACAGCTGACAGTTTAGATATCCTTGAATTGGTTTGACATCATGCATGGCAATAATAAGAAAGTATCGATGTGATTAAGCTATCTAGGGACATGACCCCAGTTTTCAGGATAATATGTTGATTTTGCATGAATGTGCAGCGTTGGACGAAACTACATCTGTCGCAGCCTATGCCATGTTCAATTTCCTATACTCATATAAGTTCTTTATATGTGCAGTGTCTCTGTAAGAGTTAGTCGATATTGGCTCTCCATTTCCCCTATCTCTTGTAGCTCTCAATAAGTTTTGTGCCTTTGCTACTTCCCCCAGACCATGTTCTGCCATCCACAAGCTTAAACCCGCTAGAATACAAAAGAATAGTCAGACAAAGAATAAGTGGTGAAACAAGGAAGAGATGGAAAGATAAAGAGTAACTAAGGAAATAAGGAAGAGATGGTAAGACGAAAAATAAATGGAGAAGGACGAAACGAAGAGAGGAAAGAAGGAAGATATGTAATATTTGGAGTAACTGAGGAAAGAAGGAGAGATGTAATACTTCGAGTAAGTGAGGAACGAAGGAGACATGTAATACTTCGAGTAAGTGAGGAAAGAAAGGAGAGATGTAATACTTCGAGTAAGTGAGGAACGAAGGGAGAGATGTAATATTTCGAGTAAGTGAGGAACGAAGGGAGAGATGTAATACTTCGAGTAAGTGAGGAACGAAGGGAGAGATGTAATACTTCGAGTAAGTGAGGCAAGAAGGGAGAGATGTAATACTTCGAGTAAGTGAGGAAAGAAAGGAGAGATGTAATACTTCGAGTAAGTGAGGAACGAAGGGAGAGATGTAATACTTCGAGTAAGTGAGGCAAGACAGAAGAGATGTAATACTTCGAGTAAGTGAGGAAAGAAGAAAGAGATGTAATACTTCGAGTAAATGACGAAAGAAGGAGATATGTAATACTTCGAGTAAGTGAGGAAAGAAGGAGAGGTGTAATACTTCGAGTAAGCGAGGAAAGAATGAAGAGTTGTTAAGAAAAAATTATGTGGTAAAAGAATGAAGAGATGACAAGACAATGAATAAAGAGGGAAAGATGGAAGAGGTGTGAAGACAAAGATTAAGTGGCAAAAAAGGAAGAGGTGGCATGACAAAGAATAAATAGGGAATAAAAGAAAAGTTGAGAAGAAAACGAACTAGTGGAAAAGGAAGAAACGAAGATATATTAAGACAAAGAGTAAATGGCGAAAGAATAAAGCGATGAAAATACAAATAGTAAGTTGAGAAGAAGGAAGAGATATCAAGACAAAGAGTAAGTGGGAGATAAAAGATGAGATGTTAAGACAAAAAGTAACTGAGGAAAAAAGGAAGAGATGGTAAGATGAACAATAAGCAGAGAATGACGTAACGAAGAGATGTTAATAAGTGGCGAAAGAAGGAAGAGGTGTAAAAACGAAGATTATGTGGATAAAGAAGGAAGAGATGGTAAGACAAAGACTAACTATGAAAAGAAAGAAAGATGGGAGCACGACGAATAAGTGGAGAAGGAAGGAAGGAACGAAGATAAGTGGGGAAAGAAGGAAGCGATTTTTAGACAAACAACAATTGACAAAGGAAGGAACGAACGAAGAGATGTTATGAAAAAAGACGTTATGGAGAAAGACGGAAAGTTGTTAAGACAAAGAATAAGTGGATAAAGAAGGAAGAGATGGTAAGACAAAAAGTTATTGGGGAAAGACGGAAGAGGTCTTAGGACAAAGAGTAAGTGGTGAAAGGAGGAGGAGATTACAAGACAAAGAGTAAATAGAGAAAGAAGGGAGAGATGATATGACAATGAGTAAGTGGCGAAAGAAGGAGGAGATGAAAAGAAAAATACTAAGTGGAGAGTAATGAAGAGACGTTAAGACAAAGATAATGTGGGTGGAAAATGAAGAGTTGGTAAGACAATGAGTAAGTGGTGAAAGGAGGAGGAGATTACAAGACAAAGAGTAAAGAGAGAAAGAAGGGAGAGATGATATGACAATGAGTAAGTGGCGAAAGAAGGAGGAGATGAAAAGAAAAATACTAAGTGGAGAGTAATGAAGAGACGTTAAGACAAAGATAATGTGGGTGGAAAATGAAGAGTTGGTAAGACAATGAGTAAGTGGTGAAAGGAGGAGGAGATTACAAGACAAAGAGTAAAGAGAGAAAGAAGGAAGAGATGATATGACAATGAGTAAGTGGCGAAAGAAGGAGGAGATGAAAAGAAAAATACTAAGTGGAGAGTAATGAAGAGACGTTAAGACAAAGATAATGTGGGTGGAAAATGAAGAGTTGGTAAGACAATGAGTAAGTGGTGAAAGGAGGAGGAGATTACAAGACAAAGAGTAAAGAGAGAAAGAAGGAAGAGATGATATGACAATGAGTAAGTGGCGAAAGAAGGAGGAGATGAAAAGAAAAATACTAAGTGGAGAGTAATGAAGAGACGTTAAGACAAAGATAATGTGGGTGGAAAATGAAGAGTTGGTAAGACAATGAGTAAGTGGTGAAAGGAGGAGGAGATTACAAGACAAAGAGTAAAGAGAGAAAGAAGGAAGAGATGATATGACAATGAGTAAGTGGCGAAAGAAGGAGGAGATGAAAAGAAAAATACTAAGTGGAGAGTAATGAAGAGACGTTAAGACAAAGATAATGTGGGTGGAAAATGAAGAGTTGGTAAGACAATGAGTAAGTGGCGAAAGGAGGAGGAGATTACAAGACAAAGAGTAAAGAGAGAAAGAAGGAAGAGATGATATGACAATGAGTAAGTGGCGAAAGAAGGAGGAGATGAAAAGAAAAATACTAAGTGGAGAGTAATGAAGAGACGTTAAGACAAAGATAATGTGGGTGGAAAATGAAGAGTTGGTAAGACAATGAGTAAGTGGCGAAAGGAGGAGGAGATTACAAGACAAAGAGTAAAGAGAGAAAGAAGGAAGAGATGATATGACAATGAGTAAGTGGCGAAAGAAGGAGGAGATGGCAAGTAAGTTTGTAAGGACGGAAGAGTTTTTAAGACAAAGATTAAACGGCTAAAAATGGAAGAGATAGTAAGACAAATCGAAAAAGGAGAAAGAAAGAAGAGAAGATAAGAGATAAAATAAGTAGCGAGGGACATAAGGAAACGATGTTAAAGAGTAATTGAGGAAAGAAGGAATAAATGTTAAGACCAAGACTAAACGAGAAAAAGGAAGAGATGCCAAGACAATAATAAACAGTAAACGAAGGAACAGATGTTAAGAAAAAGAAAAATAGCGTTTCTGCGATTCGCTCTAGTACATGCATGTTTATCTGAATCGAATTTAATGTTAATCAGGGAACATTTCTACGAGAAGTTGATCTGGTTCCAGCACGTCCTGATCTCTCCTTAAGAGATACCTAACTTGACTTTCACTCATTGTTTCACCAGACCTTCAGATAATCCAGACACATCAGGTGTCTTGAGGATAACCATCTAAACACCAAGTTCGGTTTCGTCCCATTTTTTCATGTTTTCTTCTTGAGCCTCTCGTCACTAAAATCCTTGTCTGTTCAATCTTTTATAAATTAAGATGTGTTTCAACATTCTGTAAATCTTTCTAGATTACTTTTTCACTCAATTTCTGTAACGTTCCTTGTCATTTTACCCCCCCCCCCACCGTCCGTTGAAATATGAACGTGACGACATTATTCTGCAACTGTTGATACAATGCCTTTTTTTTTAAATTCATGAAGGTCGACTAAGGCAGCAGAACAATGTACATCAAACCACCGTAAATTTTATAAACCTCCCCGAGTAGATCACCCTCAGTTAATTTCTTATTTAGCTAATTGGTGAATTCTTTGGTATTTGCCACGATTTTTATGACTTAAAATTATTCAATGCATAGCTTTCACTCCTAATGTCAGAATATGGAAACTAAAAAAGAACACCAGCATTTAATTTACCAGTATAAAGTTTACGCCATCATTAGTTATGAAGCTATTATAAAAAATAGTTCACTAGTTTCTTATTAATGCTTTTTTTGCATTTATTGCATAAACCCAGTTCACACATTATCTCTGTAGTAGATACTTGTATTCGAGTAGATGTTCCGTTTATCTATTAAGGACTATATTTATTCTTCCCCGGGTCTAAATGTTCCAGAAATCATATAAAAGAAAGAGTTGCGCTCTCCGACAGAATTTGAACCTGCGTCTCCTTGGGTAACTGGAACAACCGTTAAATCGAGTACGCTCCAAGGAAATGAGCAAGGGAGAAACAGCCGATCTGGTCAGGTTGAATTTGTGCCTTTAAGTGAAACTTCTCTCGTCCTAGATTACTCGAAATTTTTCATATACGCCGTAAACATAGAAATTTTTCTAACGAGAGTAATGGATTTTTTTTTATTAATCACACAGATTTTAATCAGCTTAAACGATATTTTGGTAAATAGTTGTATTTGAAAAGGAAATCTGTCGGATTAATGCAATTTTCCTTCAAACGGCAGTAAAATTGGGGAAAAAAATTCCATTATGAAATGGGATGAGTTTATAAAAACCTGGTCATTTAACATTGGGAATAAAATGTGTAATTTATGCCAAGATGTGAAACTAGGGATTATTACCCTGGACAGCTTAAACTGTTTAAGGTGAGGTCGGACATCATGGGTAGGATTATTTATATAAATATCGGGAATCTGCCTCGGGGTATTTATATGTGTATTAATTTTGTCTTCCCTCTCTTTACTTTTTTCTTTCTTCCCTTTACCAGCGACATAATTGCGTTCATAAGAATGTCTTAGAGTGAAATATCCAATTTTTCACTCTGACAATACCTGATTTGGCAGTAAGCAGGGTAGCATGAAGGCTGGAGTTCCAAACATTTTATTAAATTCTTCTGCATTTTCGTTTTTTGAAAATTTTATTGTTAGCTTTCTCATTAATTTAGCCGGTTTTTGACAAATATTGTTTTTGTCAAAAGTTTATATTTTTAAACACACACACACACACATACACACACACATATATATATATATATATATATATATGAATAAATATAGTTTTATGGTGTGGTATATTTATGAGATAAACTGCTCAATATCAGAGATAGAGGGTATGTAATTATAAATATCAAATTGAACATGGAAGTCAACACTCAGAGGCGACAGGCTGTTTCATGACAGGTGCAATCATCAGGTGGCCTGACGTCAGAGGCGATAGCCTCTGACGTCAGACGCTGTCGCCTCTGAGTGTTGACTTCAATGTTCACTTTGATATATATATATATATATGTATATATATATATGTATTTATATATACACATATATATTTATATATATATGTATGTATATATATATATATGTATATATATATGTATGTATATATATATATATATATATATATATGTATATATATATATGTATGCATGTATATATATATATGTATGTATGTATATATATATATATATATATATATATATATATATATATACATATAGTAAAGAAGCAAACTATTAAAACATAGGAAAATATCATTAGAAACAAAAAAGTTGCGTCGTAATATCTATCCTCCGATAAGACAGAGAATGCTCGATAGGTAGTTTTCGAGAGTTATGTCCGCCCACGTCCTGAAGGAACACGGTACATAGAAGACAATGAAGAAATGAAGAATATAAACGACGATCCCAAGAAATGCACATTACCTTTCTTTCGTTGAGTTCAGCTTTTGGGGTTGGTTTCCATAATTTGTCCTTGTCTTCATTTTTGTACATTGTCGTGTGTATCAGATTTTCAGCCGCTGTTATGCTACGTGTAGAGAATAGTGAGCTTGAACAACACATCCATCAATACAATTCTCTCTCCAAAACGGAAATGACTTATGACTCAATCTATTCTATCCTGATAGATATGCATCCCCAGAAACTTGGCAGCGAATTGGGAGAGAAATATTTGAGGCCAAGACGAAATACATTAAATTAAAAATTAGTTATAAGATAAAAATACCTAACGTAGAAATTCCCACGCAAATAACTGGAGCTTATCACCTTTCTATAAAAGTCAACTTTTGGAAGTTTTCAAAATGTGAAGATATCGAAAGGCAGAACGTTTCAGGGCAACAAGACATCCACCATCTTCAAGTGTTTGAACAAGTGAAACCTGATGAAATAACATCCAAATTTGAACACTGTGGACTGGCGCTACAGTGTCACAAGTAAAGAACTATATCAAATAACAGAAACTACATCATTTGATAACTAACAGTAGCAACTGCTAAAATGAATAATACATGTAACTTGAAGAAAAAATAATGTCTTCAGACTTTAATCTTCGACACTACTTAAAATAAATGGTTAGGAAGGAAACCACCATGGATACTGGAAAGAACGAAAACAGCTACTGGACTTGAGAAAGCTATTTTTCTCAAAAGTTGTTTTAAGAGCAAGATTTTGTTTTCATTTCAACAGAAAATACTAATAGCTCTTCAGTCAATAAATGCCAAATGTTTCGTTATAGGGAAGCGACTAACATTACCAGAACTATTACACTTTTTAAAAAAATGACGAGCCGTCAGTACTACGTGTGATGTTCATTTCTTAATTGTATCTACATAAAAAATGGCGATAAGTTCTCGAGGTCTTGGGTATGACGATAAACTACATCCGGCAGCAAGGCCGCTGATCGACAGATTGGAGGTTCTGAGGAGCATGCGACAATTTATTACTTGCGGTTGTTCCAAGGTCCAACCTTTACTCGAGGTGGTAGCACCGGTTAGGTTCCGGGCAATGGGCAAATAGTGAACTGCCAAACAATAATGGAAACAGTAGGAAAGTATAAAAAAATATTTTTATAATAAAAATATCACCAATACATTTTTAGAGAAAACATTACCAAGAGGACATTTTGGTAGTAAATGTAACAAAAATACATTTTCATAGTAAAATGACCAAGAATACATTTTAAGATAAGTAAGCAAAAACGTATTTTAGTGTAAAATGATGGATAATACCACATTAAATAATATTAAAATATACATTTTTATCTTAAAATTACGAGTAATAACGTTTTTATGAAAAAAAATTACAAACAATACATTTTTTATCATCTACAAACTATAAATCTAAAAAGAAATGCGTTTCCCCATAACGGATAAAATGATGTACAAAATATATGTCGTTGACGGCATAAAATGGCGTTCAAAGCATATACAAGTGAAGCCATAAAATTGCATACAAAATATTTAGATTTTGGTATTAAATAGAGGTTGATGTATCGCTAAACAAAAATCAACCAAATCAAGCAAAGGAAGTTCACGCCTACTTCTTTTAAAATTTTAATGCTGTCAACATCAATAATATGAGAAAAATTTAGAAGAAGCACAAGTTAAAGAAAAGGAATTTTTTTTTTTCATTTCCCAGAAGATATTTTTGAACAAAAAAATTAATTTCTTCGATTTTACATCGCAAAAATGTATTACATCGAAAAAATAAATTACATTTAATTTAAACATAAATGGAATGTTATTGCTAATTTTAAAAATAATCCGTACATGTGGATAGGGGAATCTATAACGAGAAGTATTTTGCTTCAAGGCACTATTCAGCTTTACTTGATCGGCAAAATCTTTTCGTGGATGAGCTAGTATAAGCACGTATAAGCTCAAACAAATCATTTGCAGGTTGCTCGCCACTTCCAATGATTGATCAGGAAAATGGTCTCATACTTACTTCGATGGCACCCTTCGGGATCTGTCTTCTACGGAAATTGAACTTCCTAGGCACCATAGCCCGGGACTCGCGGTGGAACATTGCGGATCCGGGGACAGTAATGCAGTGTGGAAAGGGATTATTCAATAGTGTTGGGACTACACATAGGAAGGTCGAAGGATGATGATGATGATGATGATGATGATGATGATGATGATGATGATGATGATGATGATCACGCCCGATCTAACGACGGTTCTACCTTGCCTGATCGACGAATGTTCTTCCTGGCTCAGACCGTATAAGCACGTTGGCGCTGTCGACGGTTGACCTTTTCCTAGTGAACGAAGGTTTGAATCGTACCGAGGAGCACTTATTTTTATTCAATATGATTCCTCGAATAGTCAATCCGGCAGACAAAAATATATAAATATACTGTTTAATAAATACACCTGGCGTCTACCCGAATATGAGTATTCACTATATATATATATGTGTGTGTGTGTATGTGTGCGTGTGTGTGTGTGTGTGTGTGTGTGTATTCAATATGTTTGTTCTCTTGAAATCTATCGCTCATGTCTCAACATAGGCCAAGAAGGTAAAAACAGGATTTTTTTTTCACCTCTTGAATATAATCTTAGTGTATCAACTTAGAAACGCGATAATCTTAAGAGATATGCGTCAAGATATAAAGTCGCGATCTCGTTTTCACTTGCACGCCCAACGCATAAAATGGCGTCCAAATATCTGCAGTCGAAGATATAAAATTCCGTTCAAAACTTAAATAGCTGAAGCCATAAAATTGCATAGAAAATATTTAGAATTCTCCATGAAGTAACACATAGAAGTTGATATGCTATTAAACAAAGATATTTATCGCTTGCTTTCTTTTTCAACTTTTCAACACCATCAGCAAATTTGTTTACACTTTAAACAGGAATAAACGAAATTTTTATTCTATTCCCTAAAAAGATATTCCTCGGGGAAAAAGGACACTAACCGCAAATAGAACGATTTATGCAACATTTGGAATTTTAAAAAATATATTCTTCAGACATGAAAAAGCGAAATTTCGAAACTTACATTTAAAAAAAATCTTTTCATCCCAAGTAAGGCAATGAAGCCACTAAGACGCAGGTTGTTACTCAGTGTTAAATTGTATGAGAATAATACTGCTGAGGAGAGAGAACAATAAAAGAACACGAATTAAGAGGACATAAAATAACGATTGACATTGTATTTAAATCTTCGAAGATCAATGTTGACTGACAAGCAAGTAATCAGAAGAGTGTTCCACAAGCGACAGATGAGAGAGAAGAAAGTGTTACCATCGCATTTACGTTTACAGCTAGCCATTTCAACTCTAAAATGATGTGACCTTTCCACCAATCTAGTACTGTGCTTATACCCATAAAGTCTAGGTGCCATGGAGGTAAGTAATATTTATTTTGTAAAATATAAAAATGTGGCACAAGACCAAAATAGGAGGTGCGAAAGGTGATCTTTTTTCTGTCTTATAATTAAACTTAGCTAGCCACAATTACTGACCCAAACCTACCACGGTGTTCCTTACACCAAAACAATGCATTCTTACTCACAAGTTTTAGTGCATCCATCATAATATATCAAAGTCTTTATGAAATCCTAAGTTGTTACTATATTTACAATTTGTCTCTTTCTGTTACTTGCTTCTGGTTTGGAAAGGGTGTTGGTCATAATATCCGTTACTCAGGTCAGGATAAATATCGGAACGTCAATTTAAAAGGCGTTTCACACACTTTCTTGCGATATTTGATTTAAAACATTATAAGGCTTTGCACCCCAAAACACACACACACATAAGCTCGCACACGCATATATATATATATATAGATATATAGATAGATAGATAGATAGATAGATAATATTAGTGGTCAATATATATATATATATTGAAGACAACAGACCATTTTAAGGCTCCATTGTAATAATTTATTTCACCAGAGCCCTTTTAAAGGACGCTGGATCATCAGATATTACTTCCAAAAGGTGAAACAAAAAATTATTAGCTCTGGATTTACATTGAGCTCTCAGGATTTCATCCTCCTTGGGACGGCCCATACTGATTAACAAGTTTTTCGTAACTTAACTATATATATATATATATATATATATATATATATATATATATATATATATATATATATATATATATATATATATTCTGTTTATGCGTTATTAGGTGCATCTTGTGCCACAGAAGGAAAATATATCTGCTGATCTATTTTATTCAGGGTAGGCCATGTCTATCTTGTCTACCCAGATCACACTGATATATATATATATATATATATATATATATATATATGTGTGTGTGTGTGTGTGTGTGTGTGTGTGTCTGTGTGTGTCTGTGTGAGAGAGAGAGAGAGTGTGTGTCGTGTCTCTAAAATTTCTCGATAAAATCCAGAGAATCAGCAATATTTTTGTTCCTGACCTGGCATCTGAAATGTAAATGTATGTGGTCAATGTATCAAATCGGATCATTCATTTACGATTCCAGCAAAATACCTTGGTCCATATTATCCTGCGAGACAATTTTCTTCCCAGAAACAATCTGATATATTTATAAGTCTACCATTCGTCCATGCTTTGAATATTACAGTCGAGTATGTTCTGTTACACCTCATATACATTTAAAGACTTTTGCTAAAATCCAAAAAAGAATCTGCAATATTTTTGGTCCTGACCTGGCATCTCGGCTTTAGTCACTTTCCCATCGCATTAACGTAGCTTCCCCGTGGCTTTGCTATAAATACTTCCGTGGTAATTGTACGGATGAATTCACCGCTATGGTACATAGAATTGATATACTTAAAAGCAGTACTAGATTAGCAACACGTCTTCATTAATTTACAATTGAACTGTCTAGATGTAACCCTAATTCCTTTGCTAATAGTTTATTCTCTGGCAATTCACGGTTGTACGTCTCCCTTCATGTTTCTTGCTTTTCAGTCAGCATTGATCTTCAAACATTTAAATGCAATATTATTCGTTATCTACTGTCCTCTTTATTAATCTTTTATTGTTCTCTCGTCTTAATAATGTTTCTCTTTTTCGTATTCTTTCACATTCAGTAAATCCTTGTGTCTTATTGGCTTTACTGCCTCGGATGGGATAATATGATTAAAAAAATGTGGCTGTTTAGAGACTATATTACGATGTTTAAAGGAAGATTTATTTTTTTGCTTCTATTGCAGCAATAAATATGATTTCATATATCAAGTGGTCATCCTGATTAATAAAAAAGGGAACATGGCGAAAGGAAAATGTACATGGCCAATGTATCAAATCGGAACATTCAATTACGATTCCAACAAAATACCTTGGTCCATATTGTCCTGCGAGACAATTTTCTTCCCAGAAACAAGCTGACATATTTATAAGTCTACCATTCGTCTATGTTTTGAATATTACAGTCGAGTATGTTCTGGTGCTCCTCATATACATTTAAAGACTTTGGCTAAAATCCAAAAATGAATCTGCAATATTATTGTTCCTGTCCTGGCATCTAGGATTCCGTCACTTTCCCACCGCGTAATGTAGCTTCCCTGTTCTTTTTCTATAAATACTTTCTTAAGCAATGAACTTACCTCTATGTTGCAATTTTATACCCCCATCCACCCCAGAGACAAATTGTATATATGGGAACTAGTTAGAATTTCATAGAGACTTTGATGTATTATGGTGGCTGTAGTAAGAATGGTAAGAATGTGTTGTGTTTATGTAAGGTACACTGTGGAATGTTTGGGTCAGTAATTCCGACTAGCCAAGCTTCATTATAAGTCAGAATAAGATCAGCTTTCTCATCCCCTCTTTTGGCATTGAAACACATTTTTGTATTTTGCATAATAAATATTACTGTCTTCTATTGTACCTAAACCTTATGGATTTAAGCTCAGTACTAGATTGGTGACAAGGTGTCATCATTTTCGAGCTGAAATTGCTAGATTTAAATATAAGTTATATGCAAACAGGTTCTTCTCTCTCACTTGTCGCTTGTAAAACACTCTTGCTTCCTGGTCAACTTTGATCTTCAAAGATTTAAATACAATGTCAATCGTTATTTTATGTCTTCTTAATTCGTGTTCTTTTATTGTTCTCACTCCTTAATATTATTTTTCTCATACACTCTAACACTTAGTAACAACCTGCTTCTTAGTGGCTTCATTGCCTTACTTTTTTTGTTTTGTTTTTTAAATTGAAGAAAAAAAGATTAAAGATGCGCAAATGTACAGCGCTGTTAAGTTTCGAAATTTCACTTTTTGAGGTCTGAAGAATATATTGTTTTTATATTCAAAATGTTGCATAAATCGTTCTATTTGCGGTTAGTGTCCTTTTTCTCCGAGGAATATCTTTTTAGAGAATAGAATAAAAATTTCGTTTGTTTCTGTTTAAAGTGTAAACAAATTTGCTGATGGTGTTGAAAAGTTGGAAAAAAAAAGTAAGCGATAAATATCTTTGTTTAATAGCATATCAACTTCTATGTGTTACTTCATGGAGAATTCTAAATATTTTCTATGCAATTTTATGGCTTCAGCTATTTAAGTTTTGAACGGAATTTTATATCTTCGACTGCAGATATTTTGTACGGCATTTTATGCGTTGAGCGTGCAAATGAAAACGAGATCGCGACTTTATATCTTGACGCATATCTCTGAAGATTATCGCGTTTCTAAGTTGATACGCTAAGATTATATTCAAGACGTGGAAAAAAAATCATGTTCTTACCTTGTTGGTCTATACTGAGACATTGGCAATCGATTTCAGTATAACGAACATATTGAATACATACACACATACACACACACACACATATATATATATATATATATATATATATATATATATATATATATATATATATATATATATATGGAGAAAACAACTGAAAAGTTTTTCTTTTTTTCTGCGTGTGTACTATATACTAAATACTGGATTTTAAAATTAGACACATATAAACTAGGGTTAAACAAAGACTTGGGAATTTTAAATCTGTATAAATATTTCAATAGTTAAAAAAAAATTTTTTAGATATAGTTAAAAAAAACCTTTTTAAACAACATCTAAAATATTATCGTTAGATTTACGTTAGAAATATTCAAACACAGTTGCATTCCACATCACGTGACGTCCGCGTCTCGCGACGGACGCTACTTGAAAACAAACTTCTGAATACAGTTATTTAATTTGTTTCTGACGAAAGATCGGGGCAGATCTGAAATATCAAACATATATATATATATATAAATATAAATAAATACTTGCACAAACAAAACATTCAATTTTTTTACTTTGCATCTTTTCAGTTGTTTTCTCCATATTACATACATATCAAGAAAGTATACGTGGATATATATATATATATATATATATATATATAATTTTAGAGGCACTACATATTAAAAGCAATAGACCTCTTATTAATCGCACAGCTTATAATATTTCTGGAAACATCCTTCAATGTCGATAATATATTTCTACGTAATTAGATAATCACATAATCATTTCCCTTGAATTTTTTTTTTAAATTCCATAACGTATTTTTGTTCTTTAGGTATTTACAATAAAAAATCTTTTTCACCCCTTCATACGATCACATGACTTCGCCTGCGCGCGATAATATTAACGCGTCCTCTGAATTAAAAATAATTCGTAACGTTTATTTGGTTCTTATAAATGTAGCAATACGATCCCGCTGCAAGGCAATTGGCTTAAGTTAAAAATTTGACCCTGATGATGAACGATGACGTTGGAAAGTACTCGGTTGTCTTTTGGAAAATATATATATCAATATAATTTTGAAATAAAACGTATCATTCGAATAATGAGAAAATTCAAAAGAAAATCAGCACGACTAAGTTGTCTTTTGCTGTTTAATACAACGTGTTTAAGAGAAAGGATGCTGCCGAAATCCACATATTTCAAACTACATGATCCCGCAGCTTTATATGATACCAAAACCACGGATTACAAAGAATATATATATATATATATATATATATATATATATATATATATATATATATATATATATATATATATATATATATAGTGATTACTCATATTTGAGTAGACGGTAGGTGTATTTATTAAACAGTATCTTTATATATTTTTGTCTACCGGATTCAATATTCGAGGAACCTTATTGAACAAAAATACGAGCTCTCCGGTAGGATTCAAACCTGCGTTCCCTAGAGCAAGGTCAACATGAATCCAACGTGATTATGCCGACTCAGACAGGAAAAACATTCGTCGATCAGGCAAGGCTAATTAGTGCCGTTAAGAGAAATTCTTTTTGTCATAGTCTCTCGAAATGTCGCTTCGTATCTAAACGTATACAAAGCAATTTATAAAGAAGTAATGATTTTTTTCTTTTATTAATCCGAAATGTTTTTATCACTTTAAACGTTATATTTGAGTAGACACCGCCTTTATTGACTAACCAGTATGGTTATATATTTTCGCCTACCGGCCTGAATATACAAAATATCTCACTGTAGATAAATATGCACACTCCGACTGAATCCGTATTTGCCTTCCCCTTGGTCAGCGAGAACCGACGTTAGATCCGAGGTGGTTATCACCATCGTCATCATCATCATCCTTCCTATGTTTAGTCCCAACACTATTGACAATCCCTTTCCACACTGTTCGGTCCTGCATTACTGTCCCCAATATTCTACCTCGACTCCCGAGCTATGGTGTGTGGGAAAGGCAATTTTCGTAGAAGATAGATCTCGAATGGTGCCATAGGAGTAAGTATGAGACCATTTTCCTAACCAATCATTGGAAGTGTCCGGCAATCTGCAAATGTTTTGATTGAGTTTATACGTGCTTATACCAATTCGACCACGGAAAGATTTTGCCGATCAAACAAGACTGAATAGTGCCTTCAAGCGAAATCCTTCTTGTCATAGACTCCCTTATCCACACGTGCCTATTATTTTAAAAATCAGCAATAACATTCTATTTAATTTATGTTTAAATTACATGTAATGTATTTTTTCGAGGTAAAATCGAAGACATTAAAACTCTTTTTTCAAAAAATATCTTCTGGGAAATGAAAAAAAAATTATGTTACTTTTCTTTAACGTGTGCTTCTTCGAAATGTTTCTCATGTTATTGATGTTGACAGCATTAAAATTTTAAAAGAAGTAGGCGTGAACTTCCTTTGCTTGGTTTGGTTGATTTTTGTTTAGCGATACATCAACCTCTATTTAATACCAAAATCTAAATATTTTGCATGCAATTTTATGGCTTCACTTGCATATTCTTTTATCGAAATTTTTATGCCTTCAACTACATATATTTTTTGTACATCATTTTATACGTTATGGGGAAACGCATTTCTTTTTAGATTTATAGTTTGTAGATGATAAAAAATGTACTGTTTGTAATTTTTTTTCATAAAAACGTTATTACTCGTAATTTTAAGATAAAAATGTATATTTTCATATTATTTAATGTGGTATTATCCATCATTTTACACTAAGATACGTTTTTGCTTACTCATTTTAAAATGTATTCTTGGTTATTTTACTATGAAAATGTATTTCTGTTAAATTTACTACAAAAATGTCCTCTTGGTAATGTTGTCTCTAAAAGTGTATTGGTGATATTTTTATTATAAAAATATTTTTTATACTTACCTACTGCTTCCATTATTTTTTGGCCGTTCACTATTTACCCATTGCTCGGAACCTAACCGGTGCTACCACCTCGAGTAAAGGTTGACCTTGGAACAACCGCAAGTAATAAATTGTTCCATACTCCTCAGAACCTCCAATCTGGTGATCAGCAGCCTTGCTGCCGGATGTAGTTTATCGTCATACCCAGGACCTCGAGAACTTATCGCCATTTGTGTGTAGATACACTTAAGAAATGAACATCACACGTAATACTGACGGCTCGTCATTTTAAAAAATGGTAATAGTGTCTAGTAATATTAGCGCTTCCCTATAACGAAACATTAGACATTTATTGACTGAAGAGCTATTAGTTATTTTCTGTTGAAATGAAAAAAAAATCTTTCTCTTTGGAGAAAAATAGATTTTCCTAGTCCAGTATTTCCAGTATTGATGGAGTTTTACTTCTTAACCTTTAATTTGAAGTAGTGTGGAATGTCAACATCTTGATTATGTCATTATTTTCTTAAGCCCAGTAGCTGTTATCACTCTTTCCTTAAAGAATCCTACTTTCTCTCCTCCCTTGTTCATAGTGTATTCTTGGAATTCAAGGATATCTGTCACTTCAAATGTTCTTCCTTCCATTTACATCGGTTGTTTAGGTAGATTAATTGATTATCCGCTAAAATAATTGTTAGAACAAACTACAACAATCAACCCCAAAATTGAACAAATAGCTTTATCTTCCCAAACAAAAACAAAACTATTAAATAAGCTATATAAACAATTTTTTACTACGTTAATAAAACACTGACCAAAATAAAAAAAAAATAAATAAATATATAAGATAAAAAATAAAAACAAGCAAAATAATTTGACCCAAATAAATTAATAAACAAATAAACGATTTCCGGTAAAATAACCGCCAAAATAGACTACCCACAATGCACCACTGACTCGTATATATAAATAGCCAAGAAAAATAATAGCACTCGTGGGCTGACAATTGCATCTAGCATGAAACAGACTGTCGCCTCTAAGTGTTGACTTCTATGTTCGCTTTTATATTTACACACACTATATTTCTTATATTGAGCACTTTATCCCATAAATATAGCACACTTTAAGACTATATTTCTTCATATATATATATATATATATATATATATATATATATATATATATATTCATCTTTATGTGCCGTGTCTCCACATGTACAATGGTTCCTCAACATTTTTCTCCCTCTCTCTCTCTCCCTCCTTCTTTCTCTGTATATATATATATATATATATATATATATATATATATATATATATATATATATATATACACTGATAGAGAGTGAAGAAGAGTGAGTAAGAGGGCGAAGAAAGAATATATATATATATATATATATATATATATATATATATATATATATATATATATATATATATTCTTCTTTATGTGCCGTGTCTCCTCATGTACGGTAATTCCTAAACATTTTTCTCTGGGCAGCTTTTTCACAAAATTCGACTCGTAACTTATTTTTATCGCTCTCAATAATTGGCTGGTTCATCCAGATAACAGACTCGGTCAGAGGGGTATTCGGGTCGAGGGATTTCAGTGGCCTTCTTCTCTGGGCGAGAAGGAGAAAGATGACCTTTTTCTCTCCACACTTCCAATACGTTGGGTTCCGGCCGCTCACAATGACCGACATTATCTGGCCCTCTCCATCCAGGCAGTTGGACATGAAGATGCGGGCTTTTCTATCTAGCATCATCGCAAAACTCCCCCGCCCCGTTCAGATCGTCATATGTAGCACTGATTATATAATATGATATACCTGTGTCGGCAGGCGTGTGTAACATTACGTTCCACATGAAATAAATTTTACCCTTGATTACTCTTTGGGTTTTAACACTCAGGGACGTCAACAATTTTATCACGGTGTCTTTTGTGTAGTAAAAATTTTACGCAATCGCATGTCGACCAAAAAAAACGGCCACAAGTCTTTTCTCAACCCTCTTTAATTACTGGAGCCTACCAAGAGAACATCTTCTTTGATAAGATGTCCGTAACACTTAGCTCTCTCTAGTAACTCCATAATGTTGGTTTATTTGTTTTGTTTTACGGCATATCAACTTCAATGGGTTATTTAATGCCGACAACATTTTTAAGATAGATTCGTACGAATAGAATGTGTATTCTTTGATTTAGATTGGTTTGGTTTATTTTGTTTTACAGCATATCAGCCTCAATGGTTTATTTAATGGCGACTACATTTTAGGATAGATTTGTATAAATAGAATATGTATTCTTTGGTTTAGATTGGTTTGGTTTATTTTGTTTTACGGCATATCAACCTCAATAGGTTATTTGATGCCGAAAAAAATTTGTATTGCTGGTAATAATTTGTTTTGTCAAAAATCTGTCTCTCGTAATATTTTCCCTTCCAAATTGTATTGCTGGTAATGATTGTTTCATATACTTAACTATTTGCCCATAACTGGGACCCTAACAGGTCCTACCACCTCGGGTCAGCGTGGATCTGGGAACACCAGCAATTAAGAGTTGGTTCCACGCTCCTCAAAACCTATTGATCAGAGGCCTTGCTGCTGGTCGTAGTTTATCGTCTTGCCCAGGACGCGGATGTAGTTTAACGTCTTACCCATAATCCATAATGTTGATTATATACTTCGGTGATGGAGACTTCCAGCAAGAGGGCAATTCTTGGCAGCTATACTATATTTGCTGCTGTTGTTAATGTCGTTGTTATTGTCAATTTTATTATGGGTTGTCTTATTTTCAGTTGGTGGATTTTCTTTCCGGTTTCGGAATTTTGGCCATTTGCGGCCATCATACTTTGTTCATTTCCCTTTTTGTTTTTGATAGTGATATCCACCTGGTGTTTTACTTCTTTATCCGACGGGGTTTTTTTTCGAACCAAACGGGTTTCTTTTTAACCGACCGACTTTCGTCGGCCATTTTTGAAAAGGTTTTTTGTTTTTTGTTTTGGGTCATTTTTTCTTATCGAAAAAAAAAAACAAGGAATTAAAAATTAAACGAAAAGAAAAGAAACAGAAAAATTGACCAAATCAAATTAAGAGACAAATTAATGTGTTTCTACAAAGTGTTGCCTTAAAAATAAAACTAGTTTAGTGATAAAAATTAGAATAAATTTGCTTCAAGAACGTCAACAATATAACAAAGCAAAATTAAAACTGAAAACACAAAATCGGTTTAAGCCACAGACGAAGGAAATTACGAAAAGGGTTAAGCAGTAAAAAATAAAATTAATTTACGTCAAGGACATGAACAATATAACAACGCGAAAACGGAGTTCTTCTAAATTGAACAAATAGAAATAAAAATATCAATGCAAAATTTTTACAAAAAAAAGATTGAAAAAATTAATTTAAATACAGGTGTAACAAATAAAAACGTCGCCTATAAAAAAACAAAATAGCTGAAATAAACCGAAAATAAAAGTAACTGTGATAAAAAGCCTAACATAAAACAAAAATTATACTGGGAAATAAAATTAAAAAAAAACGGTTTAAAGACTTGGGTTTCAAGAATATAGAAAGAAAAAAATTAAACACTTACAATCAACATTAAAAGCAAGAAAAGAAAAAATAAAGAAAAAAGACGAGTGCAAAAAATACGAGGACGTTACACCAGAAAAATAAGAATATAATATGAGCTTATTGTCCGAGGAGGTGGAAAGAAAACTGAAAATGAAAAATAAGATAAAAAAATCGCAACAGATACAGTCAATGTAAAATAAATGTAACCAAAATAATTTTGAAATCTTTTAGCAGTCTTTGAAAAAGAAAATGAACGTGAAATCAATGGTGTAATCTATGCAAAACTTAACCGGCCAGGGACAGAGGTAAAATACTTTTGTCAAGGAAATATGAAGGCGAGATATTAATTGTGCAATGTATAAATACATCTTCAGGGCAAAATATGATCCTCGAGAGGGGCTTCCGTAACAACAGCCAAGTGAGTGATGCATTGTCGTTACTTTAAACACCTCTAACCCAAGGTCACAGCGAGCGAAACTCGACATTCGTCAAACCGAACTCATCTCTTAGAGTATCTCGAGCATCCCCCTCCCCGCACTAACAAAGGATATACTGCTTTAGGGGAAACCAGTCGGGTGTCGGAGATGCCTTTCTAACCTGTGTAAAGTTTTTCAAAGCAAGTCGATACTCGCGATAGAAGGAGCACTCTGGGTCGGCAAAAAACTTACGCCAAAGTGCTTTCTCTGCGGTGACTCGCTGAAGTCCTTGGGGTATATCTTTTTCACAGTAGCGTTGCACGGCAGTTGTGTGAACTGATTGAAGGTTACATGGTTCGCTTTTTGGTTGGAAAATGTTTTTTGTCCTCGAATCCAGTTTCCGTTTGTAGCAATGTTGTGTAGCAACTGAAGAGGAATCAACACTTTGTGTTCTTGTGTTTATTTGGAATGAGGATAGGAGAGGCTGGTCTTCACTTACCCTATCGGTAACTTAGCCAGCCTCAATCACTGATCCAATTGAATTACGTTTTTTTTGCCAAAACATCCCATATACACAACACAGACACAATAATGCTACATTTACTCTAGAAATTCCTACCTAATTCCATATGTACAGTCTTTGTGGGGGGCTGTATTGATAAATATCTATACAAAATAATTTCCCAGTTTTAAACCTGCAGTTCTGAACAATTTTACACCTGCGTTCCTGAACAATTTTACCCCTGCGTTCCTGAACAATTTTAACCTTTCCGCCTGAGCTCCTGAGTCAAAATTCGCAAATAATTGGTATGTAATGTTTCACGGTAGATATAAATATAGTTACAAGTGGTTACCTACTGTTCAACCGGTGGCTGGGCATTAAGTCATTTTTCTTTACCAATTTTCAACCGGTGGCTGGACATTAAGTCATTTTCTCTACCGCCACCGGTTGAACAGTGGTAGAGAAAATGACTTAATGTCCAGCCACCGGTTGAAAATTGGTAAAGAAAAATGACTTAATGCCCAGCCACCGGTTGAACAGTAGGTAACCACTTGTAACTATATTCGAAATAAAAACGTACTTGTCTTTTTTGTACCGTACATACTTATGTATAATACTATTTCATATATAGTGCGACCTCTGAATTATTTTTTGTGAAAAATCTTATTTCGTGTATAACGCGACTCCAGCTTCTGAGCACTACTTGTAGGCTTAACGTAGTGAAATATTGCAGAACGGGACGTGATTCTGGACATATTTTATGGCAAATAAATCGTTTTCATTCCTTTTTTGTACAAAGCTACCCACAAAATGGTGAGAAAAAAAACACTGTATTTAATACGAAAATTTAGATACTGTACTCTTGTTTTCGTTCTTGCCTGACAACGGTGGCTCCTATACCCTGGGCCTACCTCCTAAGGTTCATTCTTTTTATCGTTACATGAAGAGCAAAACCTCATCCACTATGTAAGTATTTACACTGTCCCCCACACTAGGACGAGATGTGACACAAGGTCTATTTTTAGTTGGGGACCCGAGCGCGTAAATCCGGGACAGGGACAAAAATTCCCCTCAGCTGTCGGTTGTGCTGGGCTCGGTTCGAGCACCGATCCCTCCCTCTGGTGCAATGGGAGGGCGGGGCCTTGGGCAGCTGTTTCCAGGGCTGGGCACCTCTTCAGTATAATTTTCCTCAGTTGCCCCTTTGACAGAGAAGCCCCTGAGCGCACTCTGTCCAAAGACAGAGACGCAACTGAGAGATGATAAGTAGACGCGACCTTACTCAAAAGAGTAAGGTACACGCTATGTATGCCATTTTTTTCCTATGTAAAATTTGCATTCATCTACGTTTCGCACGTTTTTACATCGCTAAAGTTTTGCCTTTGAAATACCAACAGGATTACCGGCATATAATGAAGAGTGCCCCACGAGATGAGGTACATAATTCAGGTTATGATAATTCAAATTATTCTAAGTAAAAAATACTCTATACACATATGTTATTTTTCTGCTTTTTTTATACGAAAAACTGAGGTGTGCTGTGGTGTGTTTCCGTGGTGGTTGTCTGCTGCTGCTGATGCCGACCAGCGAGGGTTGGTTAACCTATACTGAGGAACATTATCATTTACGTTTTGAATTTACCTGTGCATAGTGCATCCGGTCACCGAAAATGAATGATTTTTAACCTCCTTAAAAAAATTACCTGTGCGTAGTATGACTTCGTTTTACGTTAAAATTGATTCTCGAGTATATACCGTATTCATGGGACTCACTCTTTATTTTTCCACAATATATTGAATCCGGTAGACAAAAATATATAAAGATACTGTTTAATAAATACACCTACCGTCTACTCAAATATGAGTAATCACTATATATATATATATATATATATATATATATATATATATATATATATATATATATATATATATATATATATATATATATATACAGTAGTGAGCATAAAGATCAGAACGATGTTAAGAAAAAGTCTAAATGTGAAATAACATTTTATTTTAAAGCTTCATAGAACATCTTATGAAGGAAAAATAAGGCTATAAAAGTAAATTATATAATTCCAAAATATAATGCTCAATAAACTTATTTTGATAAAGCTATAAGAATAATTATATAACATTTGAAAAAAAAATAGATGATTAAAAACATCAGAACGATTAAATAAATCAATAAAATTTAATAATTATTTTGCATTATTGAAAATTTTTTAGGATAAGAATATAAAATCGATTATTTTTCTAAATTACACCGACTCTTTACTGGCTCTTGCATTGTAAATATGGCGAAAAAATCTGTGACGTCATTGGAACTTAAAAAACTGATAGTTAAGTTACGTAATGAAGATAAACTCCCGATTGCTGATATTTCAAAGAGTGTGGGGAAATCTAAAAGTGTTAATCATAGTATTTTAAGAAAACTTGGTGAAACTGGGTCATGTGAGGCCAAGAAACCACCAGGCAGGCCTAGGAAAACTACTGCAAGGGAAGACAGATGGATTGGTAATGAATCAAAAAAGGATCGATTTGAGACAGCAACCGCTATCTCTAAAAGAGCTAATGATAATCTTGGCATTAAAATATCAAGGCACACTATTTCCCGAAGACTTTAATAAAATAAATGTGAACAGTCGAGTAGCCTCTACGAAGCCTTACATTTTTTAAAAGAATCAAATGAGCCGCTTGAAAATTGCCACTGAACACGTCATATAGACAAAAGAACAGTGGGATTGTGTTCATTTCAGCGATGAGTCAAAGTTTAACATGTTCGGTTGTGACAGGAGAAGGTTCCTTCGACGCAGTCCTAAGGAACAATATTTGCCTCAGTGCTCTAAAAGCAGCGTCAAATTTAGAGGAGGAAGTGTGATGATGTTTGGCATGATTTCACCTGCTGGTACGGGACCCCTTTTAGGCTACACGGTAAAATTAACGCAACTGTATACAAAGAGATATTGAAGAAACATGTTGTACCTAATTTGAGAACTGCAATTAATCAACCAGCTGTATTTATGCAAGATAACGCGCCACGTCACACAGCGAAGTCTGTTACGACATTCCTTTCTGAGTAGGATGTTACTGTTATGGAGTGGCCTGCTCAAAGCCCAGACATGAATCATATTGAGAATGTTTGGAAGTTACTAAATGAAAGAGCTAAGGAAAAGAATCCAACAAATGTCTAAGAACTATGGACTAATTTGAAAGGAGAATGGGAGAAAATATCCGTTAATGAATGCAAGAGATTAATTCGCTCATGTAGCAAAAGTTGTCAAGCTCTTATTGAAAGTAAAGGTCTACACATCAAGTATTAATGAATTATTAACGCCATTTTCATTTGGATATGATGTATCCATTATAATTGTATGATTTTGTTAATCGTTCTGATGTTTTGATCATCTATTTTTTTCGAATGTTATATAATTATTCTTATAACTTTATCAAAATAAGTTTATTGAGCTTTATATTTTGGAATTATATAATTTACCTTTATATCCTTATTTTTCCTTGATAAAATGTTCTTTGAAGCTTTAAAATAAAATTTATTCCATATTTAGACTTTTTCTTAACATCGTTCTGATCTTTATGCTCGCCACTGTACATATATATATATATATATATATATATATATATATAATTATTTATTTGAATATTACAACATAAATATGTTATAAAATCACGACAAAAGTAGCCATTTTGTTTCAACACTTCTGGTGTCTTGTCAAGTGATGATATCATCACTTGACAAGACACCAGAAGTGTTGAAACAAAATGGCTACTTTTGTCGTGATTTTATAACATATTTATGTTGTAATATTCAAATAAATAATTATATCTGCTCTACTCTGTCTTGAGCGCTCTTTAAAGAATAGTAATTGTTGGTTATTGGATTTCACTCCTTATATACCAATCCTAAACTTGTATATATATATATATATATCTTTCTCCAGTAACTTGAACAAAACCTAATTCTTCTTTCTGATACAAGCTATTGTTCATCTATAGTATTTTCGACATCCATCGCTTCAACTGTTCCCTTCAGCTGTAAGAAGAGTTTTCAGCAGGACATTATATTATATTACAAAGCAGGTCACCACTCTGTTTATTATTTCTAAAGACATTTTCTGATCCATTAATACTTTGCTTAGCTTCTAAAAGCCATATTTTGCTATTCCTATGTACCTTCAGATTTCTGTGCTACATATTTCGCCGTGTGTTACTGTTCTACCCAGATTTCTGAGGCCGCTTAATTTTGACAACCCCAATATATTGCTCAAACCTTTGGTTGCCTGTGGTGCTCTCAACTATGAATTCTCTTTGCTTACAGCTAATGATTAATCATTTCTTCACGTTTCATTAGCGACATTGTCTAATAGTCTTTTCTGTTAATCAAGACAGTGCCTCCTGCCTTGTGTATATTGTCAGTATTACGTCCATCGGCAAGACATCCTGAAAAGTTATTCTAGGCGACTTAAAATGATCTCGCTGTACAAATTGAAGAAACCCGATGAGAAATCGTATCCTTCACGAACTTGTTTTAATATGTACTATTCTCGTGCAAGTTATTCGCCTTCATTCCAGGTTACTGATTGTTTGACTTTTTCCGTGTAAGGCATCCATTTCTGATATTTAAAAGAGGCTTGTCGGGATGTAGTTTCTTAAATATGTTTGAACACGCTATGAAACATAAGTGTCTATCTATCTATCTATCTCAATATTTTTATCTATCTATCTATCTGTCTATCTCAATCTGTTTATCTATCTATCTATCTATCTATCTATCTATCTCAATCTGTTTTTCTATCTATCTATCTATCTATCTATCTATCTATCTCAATCTGTTTATCTATCTACCTATCTGTCTATCTATCTCAATCTGTTTATCTATCTATCTATGTCTAGCTGTCTGTTTCGATCTATCTATCTATCTCAATGTGTTTATCTATCTATCTATCTATCTATCTATCTATCTATCGATCTATCTATCTGTCTAGCTGTCTGTTTCCATCTATCTATCTATCTATCTATCTATCTATCTCAATGTGTTTATCTATCTATCTATCTATCTATCTATCTCAATCTGTTTATCTATCTATCTATCTATCTATCTCAATCTGTTTATCTATCTACCTATCTGTCTATCTATCTCAATCTGTTTATCTATCTATCTATGTCTAGCTGTCTGTTTCGATCTATCTATCTATCTATCTCAATGTGTTTATCTATCTATCTATCTATCTATCGATCTATCTATCTGTCTAGCTGTCTGTTTCCATCTATCAATCTATCTATCTATCTATCTCAATGTGTTTATCTATCTATCTATCTATCTATCTCAATCTGTTTATCTATCTATCTATCTATCTATCTATCTATCTATCTATCTATCTATCTATCTATCTACTTATCTATCTATGTCCAGCTGTCTGTTTCTATCTATCTATCTATCTATCATTGCATATATGTATGTATGTATGTATGTATGTATGTATGTGTATATTTCGGCAGCAATTTTTCATTAATGCATGTTTCATTAAATAATATAGACAAGTTTTGTCTATATTATTTTAAGTAAGTTCCTTTCGTATTGTCTGATAAGTTTAATCACATTATCGTTGAAAGACGAAAGGAAAACACCATATTGACAAATGTTTGAATCCAATCTAAGCTTTCGGCTTACATAATCCATTATCAACAATTTTAATAAATCAAACAACACATATACGAAACCACAATAATGGCCCGCCGTTGCTGTTTGAATAAGTTCAAAGTAACGACAAACTCTTATTTACGAGCCAAGGAAGCGAAAAACACGTCGTACTTAATACTTCTCGCTTTCACTCTCGCGTGGTCATGTGTGACGTCACGAGCTACGAGTTATCGGACTGGAGCGTCCGGCACCTTTGGAAAGTGCCTGAAAGTCATACCACGGATTGACCCAAGCCTTATGAGTGAAATTGAGTAGACGGATCTCTTGTGGCGGTGGGGGCATCGATATCTGTGCTAACACAATGTCACAAGTCATCGTGACCGAGAGCTTGAGTGTGCTGGCCTTGTTTACATTACGCTAGATAACACGCTCATTCCCAAAAACTCTGACTACGGTCTGCTCAACATGGTTACAGTATAAAGCACAGAGCAGGCGTCTGCAATAGGGATTGCATAGCTGCCCTAATAGACGGGTATCCTCGAATACGAGTGGCCAGCTATTTATTTATGTATGTATGTAGCTGGCAATATATATATATATATATATATATATATATATGTATGTGTGTGTGTGTTTGTGTTCATTATGTATGTATGTAGGTATCTCTCAATCTCATTCTGTTCTTATCTATCTATCTATCTATCTATCTATCTATCTATCTATCTATCTATCACAGTCTGTTCATATTTTCCCTTTGTTTGTTTTTTCACCAATCTATTTGTTCATGCCTACCTACCTATCTATCTACGAGGGTGGACTGCAACGATCATAGGCTGTCTATGAAGGAGCGATGTTAAAATCTTGAATATGTTAATTTCACCTCTTCTTAATAACTGTATAGCGTCTTTCCAGTTAAACTGACATGTTGCTGTTCAAGAGTTCGAGAGTAACTGGTAGCGACTTCTTTTGAAAATGAGCAAAATTTAGCATAATTATCAAGTACCTGCAGAAAAAGGGTTTAGCCCCAAGGATATTCATGGCGACATGGTTTTTAGATTAGGAGATGAAGCTCCAGCTCTGTCAACGGTGCACAAGTGGGTAGCTGAATCTAGGAGGGAAACGGAGAGTCTTTGTTATTGTTGAGACTTGACTCAATGTTGAATCTCGCCTATTGCATGGAATAATAATGCAACACAAAATGTACTTGGAACAAGAATGTATTATAACAAGAAAATGTACACAATAAGTACATATAGTATTTCTGTATATTTCTGGGAAGACGTTCCTGGAGAATGTGTTGACTAGTCGCAGTCGATCAGAGTCTCTAGTTGGATCTCGTGATTCCCTCTTCCCTCTTCCGGTACCAACCACTATTTATATAGTTGGTAGTCACCTATGCAGATTAGGTGGATCCCACCACAACAGTTATATAGGAATAAACTGTCGCTGCCGACACTTGAGTTTGAACATAGATCGCCACTGAGCAAACACAGGCGATATCATTATTGAATTAAGTGGATCACATGACCAGAGAGGTAACGCATATATAAGTAGTTGCGTGACTTCTAAATGATCTCCATTTCTAGTTGACTTCTATGTTCACTTTTATATTTACACACGCTCTGTCTCTGATATTGAGCACTTTATCCCATAAATATAGCACATCTTAAGACTATATTTCTTCATATATATATATATGTGTGTGTGTATGTGTGTGTATACGTATGTGTGTGTATGTGTATGTGCGTATGTGCGTGTATATGTGTATGTATGTGTGTATGTGTATGTGTGTATGTGTGTGTATGCGTATGTGTATGTGTGTATGTGTGTGTTTGTGTTTGTGCGTGTGTGTGGTCCCATGTAGTAGATGTGATGAATTTACATTTCTGAAATACAAAAAATTTTTTTAAAAATCGCCGCTTGAAAACAAAAGTGCTACAAATCGTTGATATACAGAATTCTTTATTCTCCCATATATAATATAAAATTTCCCTAATCGATTTTAAAAATATAAAAATGATTAAAGCTATTCCTAATAAATCATCACAAAGCATTATTGAATCAGCTATGATATCACGATTAAATTCGATCACTCACAAAAAATCTTTTTTTATAATATATAAACACTTCTAGCTATGATAATACTTAAAGGAAAAACAGTATTAAAATAGATACTCGTTAAACGTCTTAATTTTATCATAACATTTTTGTTTTTTTTAGTTTAATTCTATATTAACATCTAAATATTATCATAAATCATAATTTCAAATAAATATATTCAGTATTTTCTTTAGAAATACGCGAATTACTTTTCTTACTATAACTTGTTAAATATGAAATGCACCAGCAGCAGCAGCATTAATCAACAGGCCGCAAGTTCTCAAAACGGTCGAGAATAGCCGAGTGAATTAACGCATTGGTTTGTAAATTTGGTGACATTGCAATTGTGGGTTCAATCCCTGGATCAGAGAGTGTTTACTTGGACTTACTAGAAACAGTCAGTAATAATTAAACAGTACTAAAAGAAATAAACGTGATATCCCTAAACAGGGGCAGTGTAACGAGAACAGTCTAACCGTGTACATCGAATAAAGGATTCTGTATAGAATTTCCCGTAGTAAATCGGATGAACATACAGCGGATGAAGGCCGGAGGTCACAACTTCCGAAACGTTGTGATAATAACAATAAAGATGAGAGCAAGAGTCCGTATTCAAATAATGATAACTCCTTATCCAAGAAATATAAAAAAAAAACTTTCTTTCATTTTACTATATCAAAGTATTACGTTTGCCGGTGTACAAGTCCCAATGATTTGTTTACATATATTACATATAAATTTTATGAACACTTAAATCTAGTTTTTTTAAAAAATTAACCACAGACTTTCCAAATAAAGTTTGGTATGGTAAGGATTTTTCTTCAGTTTTTTTCATTTGTTCTGATGATGTTGAATGAAATGTTGACTACAGAAAAAAAAATTAAACATCCAAACCTGACTGCATATACCTTCTTACATACTCTGTGACAATAGTCCAATATTTCATGCCATATATATGTGTGTGTGTGTTTTATACATATATACTTGTTCATATCTATACTTGTTCATATATATCTACCTATATTTATATATTTCTTTCTCTCAATATATATATATATATATATATATATATATATATATATATATATATATATATATATATATATATATATATATATATATATATATATATATATATATATATATATATATATATATATATATATATAAAAAAATATAAAAATAAAAAATATAATTAAGTAATTCATTGAGTCTAAGAGAAACTTCAATAGAATGCAGAAAGCACTGGACGGCCGTTTCGTCCTATATTTGGGATCAGCAGTGCGCATCCACTACCGAGAATTGAAACCCTGACAGTTAGGTTATCAAGCAAACGTCATACCAACTGTTCAAACGGGCCTCGGTGACGAAGGATGGTCTCCGACAAGATTCAGTGCCTTCAATAGCCCAAATCCATTTTTAATCATCGAGCTGAAAAGGCTGTTTTATGCAGTTGACAGTTTAGATATTTCTGAATTGGTTCGGCACCATGTATGACATCCATAGAAAAGTCTCTATCTGATGAGACTATTCAGGAAGATGACTCCAGTTCTCAGGTTAATGTATTGGTTGTGTAGCAATGTGTGGTGTTGAGCGAACCTACTCCAAGTACAGCCTATTCTGTGTTCTATTTCCTTATCACATGTGCTAAATTTGTTATCACTGACCCATACACCAAGATAAATTACCTTGATAAGATCCAATGAAGAATCAGCAATATCATTAGACTTGTTCTGGCCTCTCGGCTTCCGCCACTTTCCCACTGCCATAAAGTTGCCTTTTTATGTATTTTCTATAAATACTTTCATGGTAATTATTAGGACGAGCTTATAGCTTTATTACTAGCATTAGTTTATTTGGTTTCTTGTAAATAGTTTTGTTTCCACATTGTAAATATTCATTGGGGATAGTTTTTTTAGAATTGTTATTTTATTCCCCACTCCCCCCACAGACAATGACTTGTACATAGGGAGACTAGTTAGGATTTTCATAGAGACTTGAGGTATTATGGTAATTGTAATAATTAAATAAAAATGCGTTTGGGAATATTGTGGTATGTTTGTGTCAGTGCCTGTGGCTAGCTAGGTTTAAAGTTAAGACAGATGAAGACCGTCCTTTTTCCCCATTCCCCATTTTGGCCTTGTGTCACATTTTGTGAATATTACAAATAAATATCTCTCTTAGCTATGGTACCTAGAGATTTCTTTTAAAACTGTGAGTTCAGAAATGGAGTAGCGTCGAGATTTCATCAATTAACAATTGAGTTATCTAGATGTCACCGTAAGTTCTATGGTAACAGTTTCTTCTCTCGTACTTCTCGCTTGTGGAACTCCCCCATCCCACCCCGATTCCATGCTTTCCAGCCAACTTTGATCTGCAAAAAAATAAATGTAATGTCAATCGCTATCTACTCTCCTGGTTACTCTCTTCTCTTTTTGCACATCGTTAATGTTTCTCTCCCTAATTCTTCGACATCCTGTGACACCTTGTGTTTTAGCGGCATTACTGCCTTGCTTGGTGTGAAATCGATTTTTAAAAAAATTATAGTGTTCAGTACGAGGTTTGATCAAAATTTATCGAGACTGTTGCTATACAAACGGAGCTAAAGTACGAAGTTGATTGGCACAGACTGAACTTGAACTCAGCCGCCCATATAAAAAGACTTGGTGAATATTGTGGTTGTCATACCTGGAGAATATGGTGTTTGTCTTACCAGGAGAATATAGTGGTTGTCGGACCTGGGGAATAGCGTTCTTCGCCAGACATTGCTGCACATTGCTCACTGATGGAAACTCTGTGGTGTAGTTATCATCATCATCCTTCGACTTCCCTATGGTTGACCGGAACGCCTTTGACAATCCCTTTCCTCAATGTTTGATCCTGTAATGCTGTCCCGAAATCACAATCTCCAACCCTGAGTCCCGAGGTGTAGTATCTGGGAAAGTCAGTTTTCGTGAGAAGACATATCCAGAACGATTCCATAAGAGTAAGGATGAGACGATTTCCCTGTCCGTTCGATGGCAGTGTAGCGAAACGACCACACTCTACACACTTTCCTTCAAAGTAATGCTATAAGCAATTGAAGTAAGCGAGAACGTTATAACATAGTATGTATGCGCACGTTAGCTCCGTTACCATAGAAACAACCCCGATACTTTTTGATCAGACCTCCTATTTGGCCATTAATATCATCGTTACTTATTTGAAGAACATGACCTGAAATCTATTTTAACGTTTCATTCGTTAAGCTGCTAGAATATAGACTCGTTTATTTATTTCTATGGTAACTGATGTATTTTGAGAGGAACGAAACGGTTTTTATTCGGGAAATAAGGCGAAGGCTTGACTCTTTCTGTTCTGTTCGTCAATGTCATCAGATATCGCAGCTGGACATTTGGAGAATTCTGTTCACATTGCAACAGATCTCGACAACACAAATGGCAATCATTTGTATAGTCAAAGAATCCCGGAAACGGGGAACCAGGCCGAATCTAAATGCGTGTTTACATTCAGCTGACATTTGACGAGCGATGAGAAAGTAAATGTTATCTGCTCAATGTCGATAAGCGTTCGACGTCGGCTTATGTGCACAGCTGAAATGAATCTGGCAACCCGTTATCCACTATGAGTTTCCGGGTTGAGAGAATAGCAAATCTCCTGAAAAGGGACTGTTTCTTCGTGGGCGTGACATTCTCCCGTCGAGTGAATCAAACGCAAAAATAATGATTCTTTAAAAAACAAGCCTTTCTATTATGTTATCATTTCTTTTTCTTCTTTTACTTTTCACTGAAGAAGAAGAAGTACAAGAACAAGAACATGAAAGAAGAAAGAATGAAGGAGGAGAAGAAAGTAGAGCAAGAAGAAAAAGGAGAAAGAAGAAGAAAGAGGAAAAGACAGACGTTAGAAGAAGGTGCAAAAAGAACAACAATACCAAAGAAAAGAATAAGAAGAAGAAAGTAGTAGAAAAACATTAGATGTTTATATTCCGTTTTAGTTAATGTATTCTGTGCTAATGGTTTATAATTGTTTGCCATGATGTCATTTACATGGCAATCTCGTAATGCCCTTATAATGGCAAAACAAACGACTTTAAATCAAGGGAAAACAATTTTACCAGCAAGAGAGCATAAGACAACAATTTCATAAAATTTATATGTTACTTAATTAAAGTTATTTTTTTAGCTTTGGGTTTATAAGTGTGTTACTACATAGTTATGATCGGTAAATTACTCCTTAGCGTCCTGCCTGAGATATACAGGAAATTTGACAGCATTTCGCAGCCCAATAATATCGGCAATTTTTGTTGAAATAACCTCAAATTTTCACAGAATGTATAGAAACAGATCAGTATTTTATATTTAATGTTTTATTTTTGTTCAGAATTCAGGTTGAGCCATACCTTTCACTCGCAAAGAGAAGCCATTTTGCGTCTTGGAATATCCTCGCACATAGACACCGAAGACAGTGTAGCGTGCCTTCAATGCAAAATTTAGAAAACTTCAATACATTTGAACTTGGTATGAAAAATTAAAAGAGAAAGTCTGCTTATGCAGGGCTAAAGGATCTGGTAGACCAACATCAACGTGTTCGGCAAGAGCTTAACTACCGACTTGACGTGCGCCGTATCGCAGGCGGTACACATATTGAACACTTATGAAATCGGTCACATTATAAACTCAAGATGTTCAACACGTAAACTATTCAGTTTCATTGAGCTAGACTTAGTAGTTTTCAGGTTAATTGCTTTTAAAATGATGTCAAATTTTTTAGGACACCCTGTTTTGAAGTTGATTTTCATGAAAAGTAATAGATCTACAGTATTTTGAGCGGGAATGTTTCCGTAAAATATTTCTATTTTTTTATATTTATGTTTCGGTTAATAAGCGTGAGTGTTACAAATTTTGTTTCTGATTTGGGCTTCCTTATGAAAAATGATAGGTTCCAGTGTTTTGAGCACAAATATTTCCGTAAAATATTTCTAATGTTTTTTTTTTATATATTTATTTTTCACTTAATAAGGTTGAGTGTTACGAATTTATGATTCCGATTTCGGCTTTCTTTTCATCCTCCTTCGGAACAAATTTTGCCCATAAGGAAATTTTTAATACAAGCAGATCGTGGCTGGACATGAAGCCGACGGACATTTGGCCGACGGATATTTCACTGAAAAAGTACAAGTAAAAATAGAACAAGCAATACTTTAAGTAATTTAATTAGTAGTATTATAAGGTAGAATAGGACTAATAATTACTTACCACTGAATTTCAAGTGATTAAATTGCTAAATGTAAATTTAAAGTTAAAAGTTTTCTTATTTCAATATTTGTTTATTGAAATTAGTATTTTTAAAAATATTTGAGTGTCTTTGGGTGAAAGGTAGCACCTAATTATTTAAATTCGTATTTAACAGTAATATAAAAGCTAGTTCATCACTTTAAGATAATGATAATTAAAAGCGAAATTAAAAGATCTTTCATGTCATAAAACCTTAAGATTTTTGCCGTAGTAAAATGTGCTTTTTCTCAAAATACCTATCAACTTATAGTAATATTTGAAATAAAATATAATATATACAGAATAGATTTTTTTTAAAAACCTGTAAAAAAACGAAAACTTATAAACTAATACAGTAAATAAATATAAATATATGTAGCACATTATGATAAAGAGTGTGACAGACACATGTAAGTACGCCACTACATTTTCGGCTAAATGTCCATTCAGTTTAATGTCCGTCGGCCAAATGTCCAAGTACCAAACAGATTTCGTGGTCAGTTTTTGTCTCAACTATTTCGCTGGTGACCCCCCTTTTGTCATAACACAGGGATTTTAATAGCGCTTTTATTCTAACTTGTTCTGATTCTCGTTTCTGTTCAGATAAGAGATAAACATCAAGCTAACTCAGCAAATGAAATAGAATGCCGTAATCGTTGCCATAAATGCAGGACATTGTGATTTATAGATTGCTCGCTTTCTGAAAGTTGCACCGTCGTTTGTTATCAAAGTTCGCAAAAATGTGGGTGACGATGGCAGGAGTTCTACAGCAGAAGTCAAAAATAAATTCCTTCTAAGGGTCGTAATACAATCAGAAAACCTAAATGTGTGCGAATGGTCGATAAAAACACAAGAAAGTTATTTAACGCCATTGCTAAGCAGCTCAAAGTTTCTAGGAACTATATCGGAATAATTGCGCGGAAGGACATTCGATACAAGTCGTATGTGAGGCGGAGAGGCAAATTCCTGCTCGCAAAGACAACAGATAACAAATCTGATCCGCGGAAAGCTCTTATTGTACAAGCTGGAACACCAAAAGCAAGAAATCCTTCGTTTTTTTCTCTCCCGAGAAAAACTTTAGACAGGACTGTCACGTACGCGACAAAAGAAATAAGATAAAGAAAAGCAAATTGAACGACGGAAAAAAACAACTCGATTTTCCAGTAAGAAATCTTATTTTAAATTTTAGTGATTTGGTCATTGGCTAAAAAGTCTGACATTCAAGATATTAGAAAAACTTTAAAATAACTTCAGTTGGGAGTTGCTGAGTTTTGTGGACAAGTTTACATGTAAGGTAAGCGAAGGGTAATAAACGGACTACAATGAAGCAGGTTCGGCAACAACTGACGTAGCAAGAAGAGTAGCTACATTTTGGCGCCAACCCATGATACGAGTACCCGGATGAAACACCTCCACTAGTAAGGTCATCCGCCTACATCAAATGATACAGAACTGGGAAAAGTTTTTTTTCCCCTATAAGGTTTTACCTTAATTTAGAAAATTCATTATTCCATATATCCGGAATTGTTTTGGTTTCGATATTTTATTAGTAGTACTACCATAATTATTATTATTATTATTATTATTATTATTATTATTATTTGTCTAGGCTGTTTCCGGCTTTCTATCCTGTACAGCCGGGTCCAAACTATGGTCCTCATATGCAACAATGGATTCTCCCTTCGTTTTCGACGTAAGACTGTCTTTCAGCAAAGTTTTTATGTTTGTGTCTCGTATTAGACAACAATCCTACACGGGACTTGCAAACAAGTCCAGATGAGGGACACGCTGTAGGGGTGACCGTCATATGGGGTGATGTATTGGTCCGAGATTCAGTGTTAATTCTGTCAGATAGTTGAGGCGATTCTTTTAAAAGTTAGTTATACCTCGGTGGCAAGTGTTTCTCCAATTTACTCCGTTTTCAACAGCAAGTTCGAACTCCTCTATAGGGTATTTTTCAGCATTCAAGTTGTATTTGGTTTTGTCCTTGACGCGAAACCAAGGACGGCCTATATTACGTTTACCATTTTGACACCACAGAACTTATATATAGATTTCAAACGCAAGAAAGCATTCTTCTTTAAGAAACGTTTTCAACCAAAAATTCGCGAAAAGAATACGTTGGTAATTATGTTGGCACTGCGAGAAAATAAATTACGTTGGCACTGCGAGAAAATAAAATATGAGGAGGAGAAAAAAGGAAACACGAACAAAATGCAAATTTATTCAAAAAAACGAGAGGATATATATATATATATATATATATATATATATATATATATATATATATATATATATATATATATATATAAAAGCGAACATTGAAGTCAACACTTAGAGGCGACAGGCTGTTTCATGCTAGACGCAATCGTCAGACTTCAATGTTCACTTTTATATTTACACACGCTCTATCTCTGATATTGACCAATTTATCCCATAAATATATCACACCTTAAGACTATATTTCTTAATATATATATATATATATATATATGCGTGTGTTTGTGTGTGTGTGCGCGCGTGCGCGCGCAAATATGTATAAAAATAGGAAATAACACCTTAGGTAAATAATATGGGGTTCTTTAGCATTTTTGTTTTTATTTTTAAAAAACTGCTCCATGCAGAAGTAAAACGTAAATTATAATTATTTTAAAAAAATATGATTCCTTCGCTGCATAAGAGTTCTCATGTTTCAAAAACAAGAGCCAATAACCTCAATATAATTATTGAAATTTATTGAAATTAAATTGAATTAAAGTATCAAGCCCTGTTTCATCCTCAAGCGAAAATTTAATTTCAATAATTATATTGAGGTTTTTCAAACATGAGAACTCTTATGTAGCGAAGGAATCATATTTTTTTAAAATAATTATAATATATATATATATACTAGCAATAGACCCCATGTAAAGGGTTCCTAGTGAGTACTAAAATGGAAAACATTCTCACTTATATACCCTCTAAAAGATAAAGTGTGCGAGCAAAATGCTCTTTTTGCCTGCACAGAGAGAGTTGATATAATTTAATAAAATCCGTTTCTAATGTGTAAATGCCACGGACTGAGTTCTGAATTGGTCAGTAAACGAATCGCCATTATATCTTGCCGGACACACCGGATTGTCTAGTAAATGTTTACCAATAGCAGAGTCGTGAATAGACTGGGTACAACGCGTATTGCAATTAAAAATATCCTGTCTTATATTTACAGGAACATGTTGTCCGTTCCCGGTTTTCGAGTCGCTGATTGGTTTGTCCTACATAGCCTGGCACTGATATTTAAATATATAAACCACTGAACTGCCTTGGAAGTAGGACAAACCATCTTTGACAATGAGTGTGTAAACCCCTCCCTCGAAAGGCTATACACATTCAGATACTTACCGGCCTCTCCCTGTCCCTGTCCTGGTAGTATCACAGCTATGACTAGATTGGACCGCCTCTGACCAGTTTGGACCAACTAAGACCAGCTATGACTATCTTAGACCAGCTCTGACCAGCTTGAACAAGCTATGAGCAGCTAAGACCAGCAGCCAGAGGTAGACACTCGGGACCCCACATTAAAAACTGACCTTGTGTCACAACCTGACTCAATGGGGAGCCAAGTAAATACAAACCATCTTTGACAATGAGTGTGTAAACCCCTCCCTCGAAGGGCTACACACATTCAGATACTTACCGGTCACAGGGATCTGTCCCTGTCCTGGTAGTATCACAGCTATGACGAGATTGGACCAGCTCTGACCAGTTTGAACCAACTAAGACTAGCTATGACTATCTTAGACCAGCTCTGACCAGCTTGAAAAAGCTATGAGCAGCTAAGACCAGCAGCCACAGTAAAGACACTCGGGACCCCACATTAAAAACTAACCTTGTGTCACAACCTGACTCAGTGGGGAGTCAAGTAAATACAAACCATCTTTGACAAACTATGGTAAAACCGGATTAATCGCGAAGACAGCGCGTAATCTAACCTCCGAAAGACTTGATGTAAAATAGGCTGACACACTGTTGACAAGAGTCTGACATTTCCTGCACAGCCAAGGCAATTTCAAATATACGGGACACAGGACAGGACTAAAATATACCGGTGTCTTGAAGCGTTTAATTTTACGTTCAATTGTTCGCTTGATGACATTCTCTGCATAGCCATTGTCATTGAAAATGCAATAAATGTTCTCTACTTCTTTAAGGAAAACACATCATCAAAGCACTGCTGTGGACTCATCTAAAAATCTGTTTATCTTGCGGAAAACACACACACACACACACTTGGTGCCAGATTTATATAAAAATGGCACATCAAAGCGATTGCCATCGAGAATCTGTGCGAAAATAATTTATTTGGATCCTTAGAGTATATTGATTGTCGATCGGATCATATGAAGCTAATCAATGGCAAGTAATGTCTGGCTTTATTGATATTCTTTTAAAATGGCGTAAAGCAACGTTCAGTGAGAAGTCCTCAGCTTGAATCTTAGAAAAAACATTTATGAAATTGTCAATATATATTCAATAAAGTTTTCAAAAATGTCCAATATGAAAATATCCATTGTCCTAACGAGCGTAAAATTACGAAACTTAGAGATAACTCCGATAAATATTAAACATTGTTTTTTTCAGATTCAATAATTATTATTCAAAACGTGATATCGAACACCTATATATATATATATATATATATATATATATATATATATATATATATTATGAAATGGACAAAGTACGACAATTATTTTAAGACATTTTTATACTTTCCTTTTATAAATACAAATATTTAAGTAAATGCTCTGTTTTATGATAAACAGTATTATAGCATTTACCGGCCTGAATGTCCGAGAAATCTTCATAGAAAACATTTGTCCTCCGACAGGAATCGAACCTGTATCCTATACGGAACCGTCATTTAACCTGAAGTGCTTTAACCGATCGAGGTTAGCATGGTCGATTTTACTGTTTTTAACTTCAATCTTCCACGAATCTCTCACGTATATTCATATCTGCTCAAAGCGTATCCAAATGTAAACAAATGACGTCACACATTATAATCGAACGATCCTCCGTGGCTTGTTTACATTCGGATACGCATATATATATCATATATACATATATATATATATATATATATATATATATATATATATATATATATATATATATATATATATATATAAATAACGTCGTCATCGGCATCCGGTGCGCTACGAGCCTGGGCGGGATATATGGAGAACCAGGTCTGCCCAGACGTCTAGTTCCCCCTCTCGGCCTTGCTAGCAGAGTCTAAAGGAGGGGATAAACCAATACAGTTTGGTACCAAGGTGGCTGCAGGAGTTGCCGGAAAGTAGCACAAAGTGCCGTCCATCCGCCTTCGGGGCTCCACTCCAGATTTGAATTCAGAGTTGTCCTTCTCCAAGGCTATAGAACCCAGTCTGTCCTGCTATTTACCCAGAACTGGAGGAAGAAGAAGAGGATTCACAACTTTCCCAAGGGTATTAGCACGTAAGTGAATGTAATGGATTCGACTGGAATTCGAACTCGGCTCTTCGATTCCTCAATACAAGTCGATATCCATTATTCCACCGTCCAATAAATATATATATTATGCTTACTCGCTATACATAATAGTACAAATTATTAAATTGGATAACACATATCTATGAATTTTACATAAAATATTTGACAATACCTCTTTTGAATAATCTCTAGACGCAGTTTAGTTTGCTTCTTAATTATTTAATTAATATATATTTATATATATATCGCATATAATCTCTAGACGCAGTTTAGTTTGCTTTTTAATTATTTAATTAATATATATATTAATCCATTATTAACAAGTGTTTGTTTACTGTTGTGTTATTCTTTATAAAATATGGTTTTGAAAGAAGATATCATTTGTGTGCGTTGGATTAAGTTTTATAGACTTATATCATTAAGACTTATATTATTGGGGGCATTCGCTATTGTAATTAAGAAGGCACGAGTTAATTCTTTTGCGTTTCCTATATAGAGATGTAGTAAATTGATGTGTGCTGGATTCAATAAGTACATCAAGAAATGGAATTTTATTATTGAGTTCTAGTGTACATTTGAGGACGGCGTGACTTTTCAAATTTGTTTTTAAGTCATTTAGCCAGTATTTTTTATTAAAATGAAAATCTCATCTGTGTATCTTAGTGTTGTGGAGTCCTCCCTCCAATGAGTCTATTGTGGAGTCTTCCACTTACTATGAACACACACTCCCAAGTCGTGTAATACTCTTCTGTTCAATATACGATTTATCTGTAACCTCTTGTTCTGTTATTTCTTAACCATTTACTTGGTTACAACAATTTATTAGTGGGTTTATTAGTGTCATCAAGTATTTTATTTTCTAAATGTACCATATAATAATTAGAAAAAAGAGGTCCTAAAATTTAAAATTACGAATTTAAGACCTGTGTCTAGCATTCCACGATCGTCATCATTGCATAGCAAACTTCTATGCAAACATAACAGGATGTCATCTTTGATGGCGAAAGTCTCTGTCGTAATGTCCATATAACCACACTGATGATGTCTCATGTGATCCAAAACGTTAGATCTAGGAACCACATAATAAAAAATATACAAATTCCTTATACCGAAAAATTCGCCTTATTTATTGAATGTCCCTCGTATATATTTACATACAAATGGAAACGTTTCGTGGAATAGATTTCAGTAAAAATAGATTTATGTATTTTGCCATTGAAGACTTCATCAAATTCGAAAACGAAAGAGTGAAATGTGTTTATGTGTGTGTATGCTTGAATAATGTATAACCAATGTGCTCTTATGCGTCAGGAATGATCGGAGAAGAAAAAATATTTTTGAATATATTTTTTTAAAAAAGTCATCGCAAACAACTTAATAATGGCACTAACATGAAAGAGGCTGAAATGAAAATGAAAAAAATAATGTTTAATCCTTAGCAAAGAACAAGGTATACACCTCTACTCCAGTCCAAAAGACCAGAGCGGAGTGTGAACCGGACGATAGTCGAACCTATCTACTTTATTGAGGTTTAAAAAAGTAGTAAGTAAAATTTCACAGTTTACTAAGATACGTTAGAAGGGAAAATTTTAAGTAGACTTTAGAAGGAACCAGAAACTCAATCCTACACATGAAACAAGGGATAAACCACTTGAAAAGACCGGGGAGGAGAGTTTTTAGCCATTTTTGTATGATCTAACCCCTAATAAGCTAAAACAGAGTACGTGTAGATTTCGTATGTGCCTAAAAATCGTTATCTAATACCCTTTACATTACAACATGAACCGTGAAAAAAAACATATCCGAAAGCAGTCGTTATCTTTCGATCACCGAATTTAAACAGCCTCAAGCCTGATCAGTACTTAGACTTGTTCCGGCTGTAGAACACCATGTACTCTGAGCTTTGGGGACCCCAACAAAAAATTCCAACCATCTAGATGAACGAAGTCATTTAGATTTAGATGTGGGGTAATGCTGGTGCATACAATCTTTTGTTTCTGGTCACATTTAAATTCGCTTTATCGGGGGAATGTCATGATCAAACAACAAGGACATAACGTCTCTAAAAATTTGACACTACAAAAAAAAATAGGCGTTGTGACCTACAATTTTATGAAATCCGTTGAAATTCAACTGGAAAACATTATGATTACTGAACTTTATCATTTCGACATAATGTTCGTTCAAGTCCCATTTCTAAAAGGAACGAAAAAATAAATTGATAGGTTAAGACCATGTGAGCAGGATTGAGTTGGAAAAATATTTCATATACGCTTTGAAAAGCAGCGTAAGAATCTTGGCTTTAACTTGAGCTTGAAAACAAAACACCGGTATTAACGGCAATGATGACATTTTACAAAGAAAACCCTCCTCAACTGCCATCTGCAATAGTAATACAAGTAGCGGCTGATCCCATTGTGCCTGTCAAGGATGGTTAGCCAATCCTTATTGCAGGTGCCTGCTCTAGCACATTTGTCTTGGTTTATATTGCAACTATCCTGAACGGACCATAGTTACAGTTCCTAAGAGCGCATTATCTGGCGTGATTAACAATATGCTCAAAGCCTCGCATTATCTGGCGTGATTAACAGTATGCTCAAAGCCTCGCATTATCTGGCGTGATTAACAGTATGCTCAAAGCCTCGGTCACGTTGACATGTGTTTTGTGCTATCTCAACCATCGATGATATGGTTTCTAAAGCTACAGCACACAAGGATCGCCCCTATACGCCGATAGCATCAAGAAATTAAATCGACCATGGTGAGATTCGAACCTAGGTCTCATGGTTAGAAAGCGAAATTTTGTTGCGGACCCGATAGCGTTGCAGCGCTGGCTTACGAAAAGATGGCCTTGTGCCAGACACAAAGTAAAAGAAAGAAAATATAAAAGACGTGTTTCTTTTTACTGTACAAACGTACAGAGTCAAAATAAGTAGGCAGGACGACGAAGGTAAAGGAACAAACATAAAATTTTATTTGTGTTTAACAAGTAGATTGTCTTCAGTGGAGACCTTCAGTAAGTTACTGGAAATTTGAAATCAATGGTAAGGCCGTGACAAGTAGTCACAAAAGGTAGGTAAGGTTCGCGCCAAAATTTAAATTCAAAATGGCTAAGGCGGGAAAAGTTTCTCAGGAAGACAGTTCAGAAAGTCAGTTTATAATGAAGAACAAACATACACAGCAAAGAAAAATACTCACTGCGAGATTTTATAATTGTGAGTGTAATGTAATTTGTTTTTAAGTAACTGGTTCGTAATAGTTAGAGATATTATGAGACGTTCTCGTTCTGGTGTTGTTGACGGTTTCGAAAGTTCCCTGTTCATGGAAGTGGGCGGCTCGAGAAAGATGTTCGCATCAGGACGAAAAATTCGTCATCGTAAAAGGTAATGTGACGACAGTGTCGTACGTGTTAAGGTACAGCGACGAGCCATGAGGGTCTAAGCAATGTTTGCCGGTTAAAATATCCCTGTCTGAATATATGGTTGACAAACGAGGGATAAGTGAGCCAACTGCCCGGTTCAGCGAACCGGCAGCGACTGATTTCAAAAAGCCCGTTTGCCCATGACGTCAGAGCAAAACGCGGGAAAACATCACAGCCGCCTTCCTCACTTTCGGCTACAGCCAAACGTTTACTGCTATTACTAGCCGAAAGTGAAAGGAAGGGGATGAACACTCGCGCTCGCGTCAAATGTAAGTGGAAATAGCGGGCCATTCCACAAGTTCTAACTACTCGGCCACTTATTAGTAGGAAAACAAAATCCCTAAAAGAAGTTTCCTATCTTAGGTAAAAAAACAAACAATAACGTTTGTTATTCTTTCTTTTCTTTTCTGCTCGTCCCCAACAAATAAGTCTCCGACCAGACATGACGCTTCTAATGCTTAATTCAGGATAATCACAGTAGATGGTGGAACAACATGAAGAGACAACGAACAAAAATAGATGTTGGAGACAAAACACAACAGTAGTTAATCGTTAAGGTACCCTGGCGATCGTGATAATTAACCTAATTACTCTCATCCTCAGGAGGTAATCGATCGCCATTATGAATAAAACTGATTTCCGTGGCAACTGTAAATACACAGTTAAAAACAAACTGACAGCATAAAACCCTTTCGGATTGTTTAGTCTCTGCCAATTACAGATAAAGATGTTAAGGGAGAGACAGTATGTCTAATTCCTGCGGGGCACCTGACTCAAGGTTAAGGCATATTTCTAGTCTTAATCTCATAACTTCTAAAGGAAAATGCATATTATATAAGTTTCAAATTAACTCCTCATGAACAACTAATACAAGATTAAGGCATAATTTTATGTGGTTAATCAGTTGCATCTTCCGATAGAAACAAGTAAATATGAATACATATCAAATTAAACTTCTATGGACACCAAACTCAAGATTAAAGCCTAGTTTCACGTTTTAAATGATTTAATGACAGGACAAAACCAAAGAAAAAAAATTGGTTTTGTTGCTTGTTATTATATTCGAACTTAATCTTACGAGAGAAAAATAAAAAGACAATCCACATTATGCTTAATTCGTATTTAAGAAAAAGTGCCGTCTTGAAGTTAATATATATGTGCGTTCGTTTCCGACATAGCCGTCGAAAATATTTGAGTATTGGGGCTAAATCATTATATAAAACAGATATCACCTAATCATTTGTAAATATCCATTCCTCACGTCTTAACACTACAGTTCGTGTCATTGTGTCGTTTTTTTCTATTTCTATGTTTGTTCCCAAATTCTATAACAGTATATTGATGTAAGATCTTTTGTTTTATGATATATATATATATATATATATATATATATATATATATATATATATATATATATATATATGACACTATGAACCTAAAGAGCCAGGTAAACCTACCTTTCACCTACACGTGATCGTCAGAGTAAGCTGGCCAGCTTACACTGACGATCACGTGTAGGCGAAACCTAGGTAGGTTTACCTGGCTCTTTAGGTTCATAGTAAGATATGCGCTACTTAGTGCATTGAACAATTTACATAGTTACTTTTGCTTTACTCGTTTTGAAGTTTTTTTTTCTTTGGACTCTGAGCTTAGATTCTGGACGATTGTTTTCGCCTCAATTACATATTCTTAGTTCTTTCTTTTTTATCCCTTGGGTATTGGTTTGTTCATTTAAAATCAAAAACACCTAAGGTTTTTCCAAACGACTATATATATATATATATATATATATATATATATATATATATATATATATATATATATATAAGTAAATGACGGTAAATGACGGTATTAACAACATTTGCCGGCCTGAATGTCCGAGAAATTGTCATAGAAAATATGCGTCCTCCGATAGGAATCGAATCTGCATCCTATACGGAAGCGTCATACAGCCTGACGTGCTTTTACCGATTTCGCCACAGATGAGCGTTCCTTTAGCACGGCCGATTTTACTGCTTATAAATTTCAATCTTCCATGAATCTCTCACGTACATTCGTATCTGCTCAATGCGTATCCAAATGTAAACAAATGACTTCACACATTATGAAATGGGCAAAGTCCGACAATTATTTTGAGTCATTTTTATGTTTATATATTCATTTTTTTATAGATTCAAATATTTAAGTAAGTGCTCTGTTTATAATAAAGAGTATTAACAACATTTACCGGCCTGAATGTCCAAGAAATTGTCATAGAAAATATGCGTCCTCCGACAGGAATCGAACCTGTATCCTATATATATAAATATATAAATTTATATATATATATATATATATATATATATATATATATATATATATATGTGTGTGTGTGTGTGCGTGTGTGTGTGTGTGTGTGTGTGTGAAATATGAGTGTGAGTGTAAAAATCCATATGTAAATTAGATATATGTATACAAAAAGACAAAAAGAAATCTATTTTCTACCAGCGCCTTTCGTCCTTTAATGGATATTATCAAGGTAAATGTAACGGTTTTAATTGCGATATATATTTATAAATAGAAGTAAATATGTTAGCTTTCAAAAACTTTTAAATTTAAGAATGTTTCAGGCTAACTGTGAAAACCAAAATAAACTAAGGAGGATATTAAGGGATGCAATTTAACACCTAATAAGCAATATAATATAGGGCCTAATAAACGAAGTAATTTAACGCCTAATAAACAACATAATTTAACGTCTAAAACTGATGTAATTTAACGCCATTGAACGATATAATTTAACGCCTAATAAATGATGTAATTTAACACCTAGTAAACGATGTAATTTAAAGCGTAATAATCGATGTAATTTAACGGCTAATAATCAATGTAATTTAACACCTAATAAATGATGTAATTTAACGCTTAATAAACAATATAATGTAACGCCTATAACGATGTAATTTAAAGCCTAATAATCGATGTAATTTAACGGCTAATAATCAATGTAATTTAACAGCTAATAAATGATGTAATTTAACGCTTAATAAAGAATATAATGTAACTACTATAACGATGTAATTTAACGCCATGCAATGATATTTAACGCCTAAAGGATGTAATTAAACGCCATTAGATGATGTAATTTATCGGCTAATAAATGCAGTAATTTAACACCTAACAAGCGATGTAATTTAACGCCTAATTATCGATGTAATTTAACGCCATTAAATGATATAATTTAACGCCTAAACCGATGTAATTTTACACGACGAAATGATATAATTGAACGCCTAATAAATGCTGTAATTTAACACCTAATAAACGATGTAATTTAACGCCTAATGAGCGATACAATTTAACGCCTAAAACAATGTAATTTAACCCCATTAAATGATATAATTTAACGCCTAATAAATGCTGTAATTTAACACCTAATAAACGATGTAATTTAACACCAAATAATCAATGCAATATAACACATTATAAACGATGTCATTTAACGCTTAATAAACGATAATTTAACGCCTAAAAGGATGTAATTTAACGCCATTATATGATATAATTTACCACCTAATAAATGCTGTAATTTAACACCTAACAATCGATGTAATTTAACGCCGAATAATCGATGTAATTTAACACTAAATAAACGACGTAATTTAACGATTAATAAACGATATAATTTAAGGCCTAAAACGATGTAATTTAACGTCATTAAATTATATAATTTAACGCCTAATGATGTAATTTAACGCGATTAGATATTTATAATTTACCGCATAATACATGTTGTAATTTAACACCTAACAATCGATGTAATTAAACACATAATAAACGATGTAATTTACCGATTAATAAACGATAATTTAACCCCTAAACGCGATGTAATTTAACACCATTAAATGACATAATTTAACGCATAATAAAAGATGTAATTTAACACCTAATAATCAATGTAATTTAACGCCATTAAATGGCATAAGTTAACGCCTAAAACGATGTAATTTAACACCATGAAATGATATAATTTAACGCCTAATACATTCTGTAATTTAACACCTAAAAAACGATATAATTTAACGCCTAATGAGAGATAGAATTTTACGCCTAAAACTATGTAATGTAACACCATTAAATGATATAATTTAACGCCTAATAAATGGTGTATTTGAACACAGAATAAACGATGTAATTTAACGCCTAATAATCGATGTAATTTAACGCGTAATAATCGATGTATAATCAATGTAATTTAACACATAATAAACGATGTAATTTAACGCCTAATAATCGATGTAATTTAACACATAATAAACGATGTAATTTAACGCATAATAAACAATTTAATTTAACGCCTAATCCGATGTAATTTAACGTCATTAAATGATATAATTTAACGCCTAATGAAGTAATTTAACGCCATTAGATATTTATAATTTACCACCTAATAAATGCTGTAATTTTACACCTAACAATCAATGTAATTTAACACATGATAAACGATGTAATTTACCGCTAAATAACCGATAATTTAACAACTAAAATGATGTAATATAACACCATTAAATGATATAATTTAACGCCTAGAGCGATGTAATTTAACGCCATTAGATTATATATTTTACCGCCTAATACGAGATGTAATTTAACGCCTAATAATCGATGTAATTTAACAGCTAATAATCGATGTAATTTAACAACTAATAAACGATGTAATTTAAGGCCTAATAATCGATGTAATTTAACACCTAATAAAAGATGTAATTTAACGGCATTAATTGATATAATTTAACGCCTAAGACGTTGTAATTTAACACCATTAAATGATATAATTTTACGCCTAGAACGATGTAGATTAACGCCACTAGATGATATATGTTACCGCCTAATAAAAGATGTAATTTAACCCCTAATAATCAATGTAATTTAACGCCATTAAATGACATAATTTAACGCCTAAAACGATGTAATTTAACACCATGAAATGATATAATTTAACGACTAATACATTCTGTAATTTAACACCTGATAAACGATATAATTTATCGCCTAATGAGCGATACAATTTAACCCATAAAACAATGTAATTAAACGCCATTAAATGATATAATTTAACGCCTAATAATCGATGTATAATCGATGTAATTTAACACATAATAAACGATGTAATTTAACGCCTAATAATCGATGTAATTTAACACATAATAAACGATGTATATTAACGCCGAATAATCCATGTAATTTAACAAATAATAAACGATGTAATTTAACGCATAATAAACATATAATTTAACGCCTAAAACGAAGTAATTTAACGACATTAAATGATATAATTTAACGCCTAATGATGTAATTTAACGCCATTAGATGATATATTTTACCGCCTAATAATCGATGTAATTTAACGCCGAATAATCGATGTAATTTAACAGCTAATAATCGATGTAATTTAACACCTAATAAAATATGTAATTCAACGGCATTAATTGATATAATTTAACGCCTAAAACGATGTAATTCAACACCATTAAATGATATAATTTAACGCCTAATAAATGCTTTAATTTAACACCTAATAAACGATGTAATTTAACGCCAAATAATCGATATAATTTAACGCCTAATAAATGCTGGCATTTAACACGTAATAAACGATGTAATTTAACGCATAATAATCGATGTAATTTGACACCAAATAATCGATGCAATTTAACGCCGAATAATAGATGTAATTAAACACCTAATAAACGATGCAATTTAAGGCCTTTAAATGATGTAATTTAACGCCTAATTAATGCTGTAATTTAAAACTTAATAATCGATGTATTTTAACACCTAATAAATGATGTAACTTAACGCCGAATAATCCATGTAATTTAACACATAATAAACTATGTAATTTAACGACTAATAAATTATATAATTTAACGCCTCAAACGATGTAATTTAACGCCATTGAATACAACGCCTAATACATGCTGGAATTTAACACCTAATAAACGATGTATTTTAACGCCTAATAATCGATGTAATTTAACACCTAATAAACGATGTGATTTAACGCCATTGAATGATATAATAGAACGCCTAATTAATGCTGTAATTTAACACCTTATAATCGATGTAATTTAACACCTAATAAACGATGTAACTTAACGCCGAATAATCCATGTAATTTAACACATAATAAATTATGTAATTTAACGCCTAATAGACTATGTAATTTAACGCCTAAAACGATGTAATTTAGCGCCATTAAATGATATAATTTAACGCCTAATAAATGCTGTAATTTAACACCTAATAAACGATGTAATTTAACGCCTAATAAAAGATAATAAACTGCTGTTCTTTTTACTTTTTTTTATTTGTATATATATATTTCTGAAATTATAAAGAACATTGGCCACCGATTATTTGCTGATGCACTTTTTATTTTCGGATGAGAAAATTTACGAATGTCTTCAGACTTTACTAATTGTCTATATAACCATTTTCTCCGAATATTCAGCTGCTCGATTTCGGTATCACGCTCCGGAGAAGCAAATGTTACTCTTTCTCTTTCAGTGATCAAGGTCATTTTGATCTCAGATAACACGATCTTAAGCTTTCCCATGAGAAAATGTGGGGTTTTAATTCTTGACGCCAATTTTCGATTTCTATTAAAACATTCTCGTTGGAATGGATCACCATAACTCAATTACTAACCGACCGACATTCGTTCGCTGTCAAAAAGGCCAATAAATATCACTGTTTCTCCTTTGCAATTCGTTTTCAGGGCTTTCTGAATTCTAAGGAAACTTTCTAAGAAAACCTGGTAACAAACAATTTTGGTATAAATGGTTAACACTGAATTGCAGATAGGCTTCTGATATCTAACGATTCTCTATACGCGCCATGGAGTCTAAATACAAATTCTCAAACCTGTCTTACTAAGAAATTTTGTTGAATCAGGAAAATGCTATATAATGATTATTCAAAAGTAAAATAAAAATATTCTACTGTTTGGTTTTAAGATTTTTTTTTGCAAGTTTCAGACATTATATTATTTTAGTTTCCAGTGTGAATTTGGACTTAGATTTATGTAACAATTTCGCAAATGTTCTTTTTAAATTCTTTTAAATAAGTTTAATTATAAATGAAGCAGGACTTTTTACATTATATTTCATGGTATGCGATATTTTCTTCATTTCTAGGACATGTCTTTTTCTTTGCAGGTTATTTAAAGCCAGAAAATATTTTTAGATTGTAAGAATATTTTTCAGCATCTCTATATATGTGATGTGAAATATTATGTACAATATTTACATTATTCGGACTGTTGTCCTCATCTTTGTCGCCATATTTATTACGACGTTTCGGCTGTTGTACGCTCCGGCCTTCTTCAGGTGGTAGGGACCCTAACCTTAACACAACCACGTGCCTGTGTAGATAATTAGTATTTCATTGATTTATTGATTCGTTTTATACGGCCTATCAACCAGTTCCAGGTTATTTAAAGCCAGAAAATATTTTTACATTGTCAGAATATTTGTTTAGATAATAATGATTTAGTGATACAAGTCTTACTAATGAACCCATAGCTGGCGGGAGAAGAGATGGATTCAAACATTTCGAAAGGTAATTTGCGCGTAAGTTAATATAACGAACCCAACTGGAATTGGAACTCGGCTCTCCGTTTAACAATTCTGAGTGATTAACAATTACACCACAGGCACACCCCAAGCTTATAACCTCTACTATTTCCAAACGTTTGCCCATCTAGATACTGACCAGGTGTTGACAATCATTAACGTCTCTGTTCTTACAGAAACGAGTGTTTCAATGTGTAATGCCCGCAAGCCATACCACCCGCGCATCCAAACTAATAACACCTGGTATTCCTAAGCAGTATCTCTATCTATAAAAGGCACGATGTTTGTGTGTGTGTGTGTGTGTGTGTGTGTGTGTGTGTGTAGGTATTTATTCACAACTGATATTAACAATACATATATATATATATACACACACACACAGAAATAGAGAGGAAGGGGAGAAACGGATTTCTTATTTCTTCTCCTGAAATAGATTTAATTTTTGATTCCATGTCACCGCTGAAGCGATCAAAGTTTACAAAATTATATTGACACAAGAGAACCGGTGAGTTTTATTTTTGTCTTTCTTCGAAAGTCGTTCTAATTTTATATTCTGAGTTTTACATTTTCCAATTTGATGATATCATATTTTTGCCGATGCTTACTGACAAACTATCTTTATCAGTCTATTACTAACTCACTCTTTACACCTGCGTATATCCGTCTACACATTTACATCTATATCTATAATTATGTATTAAGATTCAAGCATTAGTCATCTGCTTATCGCTGTACTTATCTTAATTCATATTTATCTATCTTACTCTCTTCATATCTATCTATCTATATATCTATCTATCAATCTATCTATCTCCGTAAATCATTCTGTTCGTAGCAGTCTATTTCAGTCTGTTCATCTATATATCTACAGGGTGTTTCACAATTGTTGAAACAAAGCAGATTCCTCTCAGAGGAGCGTGAGACCTTGATGAGAAAGAACAGTGCTTCCAGTAGGATGGTGCTCCTCCTCACATTGCTAATGTTACCATGGCATGGCTCCTTGAAAACCTTCAAAGCGTCTCATCAGATTTCTTCCTCTGGACAACATCAACTGGGGCAAACTTCCATTGCTGCATTGAAGGCCGCCATACATGAGAAGATTCAAGCGATGACCACGTAGGAATGTGCACGCGTTTTCAACAATTTTGCATTCAACAGTGCATTCAGGTGAACGACGGACATTTGGAGTATCAGGGGGTCATCTTAAGATTGTTGGTCAATGCTTGAGACTAAACGGTTGCAGATCCTAAAATGTGGGCCTTTAAATTTTTTATAAATTTAATTTATATTTACTCTATCATTTATGCTCCTTGATTTGGGCCCGATCATTTTGTTTCAAAAATTTTGAAATACCCTGCATATATTTAATTGTCTATCTAAGTACATATAATCCCTCTGTCTATCTACACTCTATCTACTAACACTGTTTTTACTTACATATTTAAGTTTGTTCATAAGCACACACACAAACACACAAACACAACACGCGCGCGCACACACACACAATAACACACACACACACACACACATATATATATATATATATATATATATATATAAGGTCATAATTAAATGGAAGAAAATGCTGACTATATTGTTGACTAAATCTATACATAAATATCTAAATACAGTCTTTCGAATTCACTTAAAACGTTTTGATTCGATATTATATAAATCAAGACCTGATGATATGTTAAATAAAAGATCTTTGTTTCGATATTATATAAATCAAATCACACGTTCTCCCTTTCTCTCTTTCTCTCTCTGTCTCTCTCTGTCTGTCTGTCTGTCTCTCTCTCTCTCTCTCTCTCTCTCTCTCTCTCTCTCTCTATATATATATATATATATATATATATATATATATATATATATATATATATATATATATGCTGAAACAGCCTGTGACAATTTCTTTCACGGAAAAAAATAGATTCTGTAGTTTTCTTTATTTTACAGTGAAACGAAAAACCTGCTTCATTTGAAGATGGAAAAAATGTAATATTTCACCTCCTTATCGATAACGTATTCCCACTTATTTTGCAAATTTGTTGAGACCTCGCGGGCAAGATTCGATGCTAAGATAACCTAATACCAGTTTTATCTCTTGGAAATTACCAACCTGTTGTCCCTAAAAGAAATGTAGGTCAGATGGAGCAATGTCTGGAGAGTAAGAAGGATTAGGCAAAAACCCTCTATATTTATTGCTATAAACTTTTTCTGGTTGAGTCGAGCACTATGTGGTCCTACGTGTAACAGAAACACGTCTTCACTATCAATCAACCTATTGTTGTTTTTGCTGTAAATTTTTCAGAGATTGAATTGACGACATTACTTCTCTGTATTATGTTTTTCATTTTGGTTTCCCATCTCATGATAGACGACATTTTTCCACAGAAAATGAGTTATCTCGTGTCTAGCCTGTTTGAGATTGGGTTCTCCTTTTTTTAGTTGGTACTAAACATTATCGATTTGGTATTGTATGATTAAAACGAACATGCGTTTTATCTAATGCGATTATTGTACACAGAGACTGTTCGGTAGCAAGTGTAGTCTTCTATAACGAGAAGAGGGCAACATATTGATTAAGTTGAGAAGCAGTAAGATGCACTGACACTTTTTAGAATTTATGAAGGTACTTGAAGATTGGATTTGTACTGAACTTCTTTTTTATTATTCACATGCACTTTGTTTCAGATTTTTCCACAAATACAATTTGCAGAATAGTGGTAGAATGTGGTTGCCCAAATCGAAAGGAATCTTTGAAAGAATATCGGATCAAAACTGAGTGAATTCATCGTTAGCATGTCCGGTCATTTAAAACATTCATTTTTATAGACAGAACATATATTACTGTTCCCAACCGTTGCTGGAGAATCCCTTCATTTTTTTAAAAATTTATACATTATACATTTTCTGATATGGGTCTGATTCTAACTCATTTTTTAAAATTAATAAATTAGATACATTTACCTACTTAGATATTAAAAACAACGAAAAAGATTAGAACGTAAACATTAAGTTTCAGCTGACCTTAATTAAATGCTGTTCGATAAAAGTGACTCACTTGATTTTTTTTTTACTTAAAAATTTGTTCACCTGTTGTTTTGGGGGTCAAACTAATTTTTAATCTTACTAATATAAAGACCCCTTCCCGACCACCTAGTAAAAAAGTTTACTCACCCTAAGGTATTCTATTGATAATTATAATTTTGGATATAAATGAGATTTAGGGGAAAAAATCTGTGCAAAAAAAGTGACTCACTTATTCCCTGCTACTAGTAATCAATAGAAACATAACCGAACAGCTTTAAATAAAGAATAACAGAGGTATAATTTATTTACAATAGATAATATAGTTCGAAATATTTAATAATCTATGGGTCCTCCTTTATTTTGAATAACCTTTTCAACCCTTTTTGGCATTGACTTGATTAGGTTCTGGCAAATCTCATCTCCAAGCATTGAATTCCATTCGGATATGAAATTAACAATCAAATTCTCTTTGTTGCTCAACTGCTTTCTCGAGAGCCTGTACTTTATAATGCTCCATAAGTTTTCTATAGGGTTGAGGTCAGGAGATTGGGGCGGCCATGTCATAACACTCACCTGCTTCTCATCAAAGTATTCCTTCATCAATTTTCATTTGTGACAAGGAGCATTATCCTGCATAAAAAAATGAGCTTGGTGGGGTCGATTTGCACCCTTTCAGCAGAAGGGAGCCGACAAGACTCTAAAATTCTCTTGTACTGCTCGCTCCTGAGGGTCTTTTCAATAGGTTTTAAGAAACCAGTTCCATGAAAAGAAAAGCATCCCCAGAACATTATACTGAACGGATGCTTGACAGTACTTACTGCTAAATTCAAAGAGCTTTCAAAGCTTCTTCTTCGGATTTTAGATCGCTTATCCTTTGAATTTAGCTCAACTTTCGTTTCATCGGAGAAGAGAACATTTAGTAAAAAAAAAATCAGGTGAGTCACTTTTATCGAACAGCACTGTATTCTATATGGAAAATGAAGACACTTGAGACAACAGAATTGTGGTTCTACAGAAGTATGAAAGAGTAAACGATAGACTGAACATGTGAACAACGACGGAATTCTGGGGAAAATATAAACAAAAAAGACACTTATAAAGAATTAGAAGCAGTTGGAATTCCTAGGGAACATAAGGAAGAAAGAGTGTTTGGTGAATTTAATACTCACAAGATATACTGGAAGCAAGAGAGTGAGAGAGAGAGAGAGAGATAGCAACAAATAATCTACTTAACGAGTTTGTGTAAATGGTTAGCACTACAGTGATTGAGAGTGATCATCCACGTCCTTAAGTGTCAGGGCATATAGAAAAAGAAGACCCTAAACTGGATAATGCCAAATCTAGCGCTATCTTTCCAACCAAATGCTTTGTGAAAAGAAGGTATTATGGGGGTTAGGGAATCATTGGAAAATACGCAACGAACTAACAGGCAAACCTTCCCATTTGCTTTGGCCGAGTGGTCTGACTGAGAACTTTTCATCACTCTCAAATGTGCCTAAATTCATCTGCAATTAGGTTAATTTTAAGGACGCGAGATTATTCGTTGTCTATCAAAACTCTACAGAACAAAGGAGAAAAGTAGAGATTTTGAAAATGTCTCACCATTTCTAAATAATAGATGCTGCTGTGCAAAATCTTCAAGAGGAAGGCCAGAAATTACAGTGACCGAAACATAGTGAGTGGCAACTAAGAATAAGTCAGTGTATAATAATTTAGGGTTACAAAACTCAATTATCTCCCTTTCGTGGAAATGAAGTCACATGGGTCACGTAACGGACGCTTAATGACGCCACTACCTAGAGACGAAAGTGGCAGTCCTTCACTCAGCTTCAGTAGTCAGAGTAGTACCTTTCTTAGCTCAGGCCTCTCGGCCCGGGCTGAGGCTAAATCAACCTCAGACATGTCTTACAAGCCTATGGCTCCGCTTTCATATGGAAATATATCTTCATCAGATATTGACAATACATCCGGCTCGCAGGACAGAAGAATCTCCATATTATATGTAAGACCCTATCTTTTCGTTCTCCTTTCAATCTGCTTCTTGTGTAAATATGTGTTATATTTTATTTGGGAGGGACACGTGTAAATACGTATATGTAGTTTCGTGTATAATTCAGCATCATAAACCTCTCTCTGAGAACAAAGCATGTTCGTAATTTCTTTACTGTCGGCTATGAAATACGGTGTTATTATATCCTGAATATAATAATACCAATAATGGGGGCAATAAAATGGGAGGAATAAAGCTTTCTTCTATAAATCAACCATTAACTGGGTCATTACGATGTGAAATTATCTGGTTTACCTCCATTAACTGTTGAACACGACGCGATATATTATTAAACTCCATTATATTCCAAATCCTTGACTCAGAATCAGAGAGAGGCAGTTGAAATTCCTTGAACACATACTGAGCAAGAAGCTCAGTATGTGCATAGAGAATATAATACTCTTGGAACACATCGAAGGAAAAAGTGGTAGGATAAGACAATGGAGCATTTACCTGACCAGTTTGCGTGGAAATATTTAGACTATTTAAAGGCAATCGCATTTAAAGTCGGTAGAGACTGGAAATTGTGTATAGGACAGCACACGCCCAGATGTGGCATCATAGAACATTTTTGTTCTGATCTGGATCTTTGTGGAAATTAGCCATGCCACGAAGAGGTACTTTCTGGACTGGTACCAAGAAGTCCAACATTTTTGTAGCGTCTTTATCGATGGAGTGTATATATTTTCATTTTAGATCTGGAATTTAACTTGCTCACTTTAGATCTGGAGAGAACTAGCTCACTTGAGATCTGGAATTTCACATGCTCACTTTAGATTTGGAGTTTCACTTGTTCATCTTAGATCTGGAGAGAACTTGCACACTTTAAATCTGGAGAGAACTTGCTCATTTTAGATCTGGAATTTTACTTGCTCAATTTAGATTTGGAATTTCTCTTGCTTACTTTAGATCTGGACAGAACTTGCTCACTTTAGATCTGGAGCGAACTTGCTCTCAATAGTCATCCCAGTTAAGGAGCTTAACTTAGAGTACAAACGTTCCATCTTGACTCTAGGATCCTCAGCGTCAGCTGAAGGAATATGATTTTGTGGAGAGCCCTGATTGCCCACGGAGATGGATGGACACATCACATTAGGGCTGGTCGATTTTGGAACCGTGTCGTATATTTACAAGACTATTTTTTTAATTCCATTCAAATTACATAAATATATAATCAATTATCGTTTACTTTTTTTTGTTTTTTTATTAATGATGACCAAACTTATTCATTGATCAGAGACTTTTTGTAATCTTTTACAGTTTTCACAGATTTCACTTATCAAATACGGTAAAAAAATTGTATATTTTCCTTTTGGTGATTAATAACTAGAATTCTGGTTTAAATATATTTTCTGTCCAATACATCTATTAAGAACACATCAATTTCATTTGGATTTATTCTTGAAAGTGTAAAATTTTGAAATTAGGTATTTCTGAACATTTTCGTCAGATAATATTTAAAACGACATGCTCAGAAATTTCTGAAAGCTATAAAATTTAAATTTTTGGTGGGAGTACGTATCACGTCAAACCTCAGCTTTCACACTGAGAGTGCAATATTGATTTTCTCTAAGAATTACTAAAGCAACCCTACCCTAACGTTAGCGTGTACCTTACTCTTTTTGAGTAAGGTCGCGTCTGCTTATCATCTCTCAGTTGCGTCTCTGCCTTTGGGAAGAGTGCGCTCAGGAGCCTCTCTGTCAAAGGACAGAGGGGCAACTGAGAAAAATAATACTGAACTGGTTCCCAGCCCTGGGCAAGAGCTGCCCGAGCCCTCCCATTGCACCAGAGGGAGGGATCAGGGCTCGCACAGAGGTCAGCGCAACCGACGGTTGCGGGGGCTGAGGGGAATTTTTGTCCCTGTCCCGGGTGTACGCGCTCGGGTCCCCACTTAAAAATAGACCTTGTGTCACATCTTGTCCTAGTGGGGGGACAAAGTAAATACTTACCTTAACGTTACATAGCAGAATGAATGAGATCTCTTAAACAGTTGACACTCTTTGGGCAGAGTGCGCTCAGGGGTTTCTCTGTCAAAGGACAGAGGGGCATCTGAGGAAATTAATACTGAACAGGTCCCCAGCCCTGAAGAACAGCTGCTCGAGTCCGCACCCTCCCATTGCACCAGAGGGAGGGATCTGAACGAGGCCCGCGCAACTGACGGTTGCGGGGGCTGAGGGGAATTTTTGTCCCTGTCCTGGGTGTTACCGCTCGGGTCCCCACTTCAAAATAGACCTTGTGTCACATCTTGTCCTAGTGGGGGGACAGAGTAAATACTTACCCTAACGTTACATAGCAGAACGAAGGAGATCTCTTAAACGGTTCAGACAGTGAGAGATGAAGCGACTGCAACTATTGCTCGAATCAATAAAATGCTTACGAATTGTTCCTCGAGACATAAGTCTTTCAGGTTTGTTTACGATTTCCAGTTAGCAATTTCCCTCTAATTGCTCGTATTTCCAGCGCCAAGTGCTTAAAACAACCAAATCAGATCAATTTGGCAAAGGTGAAAATTTAATTTTGGAACGCATCTTAGCTCTCCTTTCAATTTAAATCACTCGTTGGCAGAAATGAGATAATGTCTCTTTTTCAGTCCATGTTTACCTAGAAAGAATACATCACAGTTCATAGCTCTGGGGAAATGATAAAGAGATTATGTATACTTCTCATGTATTATAATCTGACAAACTCTCGACGACCATCGCTTATTGGCTTGTTAATACAATTCACGAACGCTTCTTTATGCAAATTCTCCCAGGGAAAGTGTCAGAGGTTGGAAGACGACGTTGCATGACATTCGTCTCATTAAGCAGAAAACAATGACCCACAAGGCAATTGTCCCGAGCTCTTATGAGTTGATTAGATTATCTATCAGTAATGATGCGTGCAGTGAAGCTGTCTCTCATCTGAGTAAGATGTGGCAATCCCAATATATATATATATATATATATATATATATATATATATATATATGATAAAAAAGCTAAAACACTAATATTCCATATTTATAATCTATTACATTGGAATCGTAATCACGATCCATTTCATCAGACCTACAAATTAAAAAAGAATTCGGAAAATATAACTCCGGGTATAAAAAACAAAATCTTATTGAGAGTGTATGTGTGGGAGTGGGAAACAAGTGTGAAAGTGAAATGTATGAAAGCTTTAGAGAGAGGGTGTAATAAAAGAAAGAAGAACAGGAAGGCCAAAAGTTGAAGGTGGGGATTAAAATTTTACAGAGAAAAGTTTTATTATTACTCTGTCCTGGACATTGAGATCTACCTGGATTCTATCATCTTGGAAATTTATTTATATATTTAAATATATATATATATATATATATATATATATATATATATATATATATATATATATATATATATTATAATATTTTTTAAAATATGATTCCTTCGGTACATAAGAGTTCTCATGTTTCAAAAGCGAGAGCCGAGACCCTCAATATAATTATTGAAATTAAGTTGAATTAAGGTATAAAGAATCATTAAAAAAACATAATAATAAAATCCTGGAAAAACACGCATGCCAAAACAGTATCAATAAAACTCCTGAACTGCAATTAGACAAAAATAATGAAAAATCATGTGATTGTAGAAACCCTAATGACTGCCCGTTAGAAAATAAATGCCTCACAAAATCCGTGGTATACCAATGCACTATCTCATCCATTGAGAGTCCTAACACTGACAGGATATATATTGGGTCAACGAAGAATAAATTTAAAATTAGATGGAGACAACACAAAAGCTCCTTCAACAATATCCAAAATAGAAATCAGACATCTCTATCCCAATATTTCCGGCATTTAAAAGAAACGAATAAAACACCGAAAGTAAAATGTAAAATAATAAATAGAACATGAACTTTTAAAACCTGGGACGACCCATGCCCTTTATGCCTACATGAAAAACTACTCATCATTAAGTTTCTAAATAATGAAAAGTTATTAAATCATAGGCAGGAGTTTTCGCATTAAATAATTAACATAAAAAAAACAAAAAAAAAACAGATAAACAAATAAATTCTATGGTTTAACAAAAGTCTTAAAAGCTTAGCCCAATCATTAAATAACAAAACCCTTTGTGAAGTCGTCAAAAAAACAAATGGTAATCCAGTTCAACACGTTTGTATAAAAAATAGCCATTTAAATAAACAAATAAATACATAAAGAGATAGATAATAATGAAACAGAATCCTCTCGACACTTAACGACCTGCCGCAACGTCATAAAATACCTTTCGCTTTAGACTCACTAGACGGCGACCGCTACTATCAGATTTGAAGTAGGGACCCCAACATAACCTGACATAAACTTTCCGAAGGAGACTGGTCTGTAGATAAAAATTAATTCTTAACTCTTCGACCGCCTAACCAATATGGCCGCCACCAGCTGTTTCCATAGTAACTAATGTTGCAAGAGACCATACTTATAAACACGCGCAAACCACAAGACTAAATTCTCGCTTGACGATGAAACGAGGCTAGATACTCAAGACTGATCCTACGTGTGAATTTCCCGATAATAATTGTGACATTACTATAATTATTGAACAATTTAGTTCATGCCACATTTACTACAAAAAAAAGAGCCTACTTCTACGAGAACGCAAAATTTCAAAATTCAAAATTCAACCTCAGCGTTGAGTCTGAACGCTCCAAAATTATTCTTACTGTTAACAATATCACAATTGTAAAAAAGATTTCTTTCGGTTTACACTTTCGATGTCTAATTATTACCTGGATTTTAAAAAACTTAAGTAATTTACTACCTGGTGATGATCGGACGATACGATTGAAAGCCCTGGCTAGTAGAAAAATAAGACCACTCAACACCAGAATTTATAAACAAGGATCGTACCATTCAGTAACGGATATGATGTTGATTATATTTTATTATTAAATGTTGTTAGCAGGAGTGATTCTTGCCATAATGAGCTTCATTATTTGTTATTCGTATGAAAGATTTATGTTATATAAATTGAACACGTACCACATAATAGATGTATATATATGTATATATATATATATATGTATATATATATATGTATATATATATGTATATACATATATATGTATATATATATGTATATATATATATGTATATATATATATGTATATATATGTATATATATATGTATGTATATATATATATATGTATGTATATGTATATATATATATATATATATATATATATATATGTATATATATATATATATATGTATATATATGTATATATATGTATATATACAAATATAGTAAAATAAGTATAGATATAATTTGCTAGTATGTACAAGTTCATAAATCATTTTGGAGTTGTAATTTGGGATAGATCAGTAAAGGTGTATAAGACCATATAAAATATATGAAGGAGGTTAGTATTAAGTTTGAAGGTTTATCAAGATTGTAATGTTAGATCTTTAATGTGCCTAGAAAAAACATTAGTCTCGGATCTTTAACAATTGTAAATGAAAAGGCTAATAATACATTTTCTTTCTTGCAGATATGAGAAACAAGGTTCTTTAAGAGATCTGCAGGTTCTGGCCTGTTTGAGGATTATGGGTGAGTGATTCCCTATCCTAAAAAAGAGTCCCTAGGAATGATATCATCAATTAATACAACGCTGTTTGTGACATCAAACGGGAATGTCATCAGGAAGAGCTACTGATACATTTCTACTGAGCTCGTGTATATATATATATATATATATATATATATATATATTCAGTCAGGTAAGTGGTGTATCATTCGATACATGACTGACGAGGCAGATATTTTCCGCCGTACGTTGCCAATTCTGTTTGCGGTAGACTGGGTTCCATTCGAGGCTAAAGAACCCAGTCTGTTCTGCTATTCAATTCATAGCTGGGAGGAAAAGAGATGGATTTATACCTTTCCCAGGGGTATTTGTGCGTAGGAGAATCTAACGAACGCGACTGGAATTCCAACTCTGCTTTTCGAGTTGTCACTCCGATCCATTACGCAAGAACGCATATTCTATATATAGTTAAGTGAAAAAAAAACCCTTACGTGTAATACTCTTGGGAAATGTATGAATCCACCGCCTTCTTCCAGCTATGGGTTAAATAGTAGAACTTGTATCGGGAATAGTTACTTTAATTCTAAAATAATAAAATTGCAAAAAACAATTATTTCTACATTCTATATATGTGTCGACTTGAAACAATTCACCAAGTGCTGATAAAACGTAAAAAAAAAACAATTCTATCAATCTATTAGGATGAGTCATAATTAATTTCCGTTTTACAGAAAAAACGGTAATGACGAAAGTATCATCCTAAATAACTCTTCCTTTATTATATAAAAAGGTGGGGAAAAATGGAACAAAAACGAGAATGTTTATAGTAAAACACAGTGGAATGACCTGAATAAATCGCCACAATCGACTCCGAAATTTGGGGCCCACGGAAGAATGTTAAATATCTGTTGAGATCGTCTGTGTATGATTATTTTATATTTAGTAAACGCAAGGAAACATTGAATGCACATTGATATGTCCAGAAGATGGAGCGTGCTCCTAAAAGTTTGGTCGGAAAGACCACTAATGACAATACGAGGCGGTAAACAGTACAAATAAAAAATGGCCTATTCTACTCCAGTAACCAAAGTCGTAACGGTATTATTCCAACTTTGAAAGGTGGCATTTATACTCTCATCGTAGAATCGTCTTTCAAGCATCTCTTGGGGTCTGTCTGGGAACCCACTTTGTCCACACATTTGTGTCTCCAAGTCCCCATCGACCAACGCAGCCATCCCCCAACGTACGTTTCCTGGTTCAGCCCTCTTTCTATTTACATAAATATGCCTAAGACTATCCACCGATCAATTCTTCAGTCGGGAGAAGAACTAGCTGGTCTCATTCAATGCCTCGAAAACCAAACGATTGTGACGATGTCCTCCGCTTGTCCGTCGATCACTGCACCGGTGAGAACATCAAAGCTCGACTGTGTCTGCATATACAACGGACTGAGTTGTGTCTACTTGGCCGCAATCGAATTCACAAAGAATAACGAGAATTGCTTTTCAAGATTCTCTGGTTTGGAAATAGCAAAAAATACGAATCCTTACTGATCCGTCTATATTTTCCTTCTGCTGAACTGCTATCTCCCTAATTGCCACTGGTCTCTTCCTCCTTGGCTGGCCGCTGGGCAGCTACTCACTGGTCACCGAACTACTACTCTGACTGCTGGACCCCTTTTCTCTTTGATTTCCTGCCTCTCTCTGCTTATATGGATAAAAGCTGGAGTCCCACCACCCCTATCCGGCGCTTTCTGTCTCGCAAGAGACCATCCATTCGGCATTTTGGGTGGTCAACTTTCGTCAAAGGACTACTTTTATGATTATCTAAAATCATTAACAACATTTTATGTTTGCCAATTCAAAGGCAGCTGGAGACAGAATTCTGAAACACTGACACTTAAGTTGAATCAAAAAATGGACTGGAGACCAATTTCCTAAGAATCTCAGATAACTCAGTGGACTTAAAGAAAAATGAATTTATACACTTATCTTCTAAGGATGTGTGAGGAATCGTATTGTTACACAAGAAACGTTCCGTCATCATTCGAGCGGACCCTAAATATTCATGTATCGCGATGAATAGAAGTTCCCTCAGGGATGCCTTAGCCACGTATTAGGACTTAAACTCAACCGAAACCTCGTGGATCTCGTACATACGATCCATCGATAAAGATGCTCAAAAAATGTTCGATTCTCTGTAACGTTCCAGTAAGTACCTGACACCTGCTTCTATCCTCTCTGTTTACAAGATAAGGCCAAAAATGAAGTACTGCTGCCATATCGGGGAAGGCGCTGCACAGTCTTCACTTTCCCGTCTTGATAGATTCCAAAAGCGTCTCCGCTCCCTTTATTTTTGTTATAGTCCAGGTTAGGACCAAGGAAGAACAATACGAACACAAGAGTAGAAATAACGAAGATATATTACACGGAATAATAATACAAGATGTGGAAGGTGTTAGTATGAGTGTCAGTCTGGTTTGGAGTGAACTACTATCGGCTCGACTCAATTCGACCCTCTCTCTTGAGAGGCGTAGTATACATAGTGTTAGGAAGAGTTCATTCTGTAGTTATAGGTAAGGACCCATAACAATTTTCCAACCTACAGACAAAACGTTGCAAATCTCACGCTACTCTATGGTTATTTCTATGAAATGTGTTCAGCCGAACTACATTCCTTAGTTCGACCAGTTCTAAACTTTATAACCTCTTCAAGTAAAAGGTAAACCGTTATATATCTACCATATTCTCATAGTTTAGACTTCTCACTTCCTGTTTGTACTCCTTTACAGCATATAATTTAGGAACCCTCTATCTTGAGAGCTATACGTTTTTGAAACAATGATGCTGCCAGCTATACGTTTTTGAAACAATATGATGTTCCCAGCTATACGTTTTTGAAATAATGATGTTGCCAGTTTTTGAAACAATGATGTTGCCAGCTTTTGAAACAATGATGTTGCCAGCTATACGTTTTTGAAACAATGATGTTGCCAGCTATACGTTTTTGAAACAATATGATGTTGCTAGCTATACGTTTTTGAAATAATGATGTTGCCAGTTTTTGAAACAATGATGTTGCCAGTTTTTGAAACAATGATGTTGCCAGCTTTTGAAACAATGATGTTGCCAGCTATACGTTTTTGAAACAATGATGTTCCCAGCTATACGTTTTTGAAACAATATGATGTTGCCAGCTATACGTTTTTGAAATAATGATGTTGCCAGTTTTTGAAACAATGATGTTGCCAGTTTTTGAAACAATGATGTTGCCAGCTATACGTTTTTGAAACAATGATGTTGCCAGCTATACGTTTTTGAAACAATGATGTTGCCAGCTATACGTTTTTGATATATTTAGTAAATACTGGATCTGGCATTAAATAACCCATAGTGGTTGATATGCCATAAAACCCCAAACAATCATCTATCTTGAGATGCACATGAGCCTTGTATCTGGTGAACAACATTATAAAACTTGTCTCAAAGTACCAGCGGTTTTCTTTCTGTGTATGCCAACAATACCGTGTCTTCTTCATAAATCTTTTCGTTTAATTATTTCAGTCTATTCAAGGCTATAATGGCACTAAGATGCAAGGCGTTACTGACAGTGAAAGAAAATATGAAGATCTTAGTATTGGCAAATTTTTTTTTAAAAAGAACAGGCTTCAAGAAGACAGATGATGACTATTGGCGTTTCATTTAAATTTTTCAATATTCATGGAAGCAAGGACGCGGAAGAATGTTTTACAGGCAAGAAGTGCGAGAAAATTAACTATTAGAAATGTACTTATAGATACAACTAGCTGTTTCAGCAGTAAAATACTGTACTATGCTTAGATTCACGCAGTCGGTGTACCAGAGATGGAAAGCTCGTTAGAACACTTGGCATGGAAATATTTAGAGAAAAGACAGAGTGAAGTCACGTCAAGGCGGTCAGAAGGTGACTGAAGTCGAGATGCCAGGTCAGGACCGATAACATTACAGATCTTCCACTGGATTTTGTCAAGTATCTCGAGATATATAGCATGGGCGCTAAGGCACCTCGATGTGCTCTAATGCTACTGTTACGGAATAGGGTGTCTGATACCCACTGGGTGCCCCATACTTTCGGCCTTGTGACACATCTAAGCTAACTTAGAAAATCACTATAGCGGGAGCGCCAAACTAGATTTGATAGCAATATTTAATAACACATCTTTTAAAAAATGTATAAAGACAGACGTGGTTTTTAGAACTATGTAGATTGCTTTTCAAAGAGGCACTGGGACAAGCTTTTCTGTAAATATATGAAAGCAGATATTTTAAAAGAGGCGTTGAGAAAGTTATTCTCTCTTTGTATGCTATTATGGTGAACTCCTCATAGCGAAAAATATATGAGCAATTAATATCTTTTCCCGATTTCCACCTCTTCCTGTCCAAGGAAATATTGTGCATTTTCCATTTCACACATGCAGTTCTTTCGTTAATGAGCGCATGCCATGTTTAGAACATAAACCTATTTTCCAATTTAATAAAAGTTTGTTTATTCTCTCTCTGTTTTGATTGCATTAAAACGGACTGTGCACTTGTTGGCGTGAAATGAAAGCGAAACATCGCAGCCAAAATTCGAACTCTGTCCGCCGGGACCGTTTGCCCGTGTTTTTAACCTCTCGACTCAAACCGCATCTCCGCATATATAAACAGATGCTCATCAAAAGATTTACGTCCATACTTTCACGGGTCTGCACGTGCACAAACACAGCTATATGCATACACATACACACATCTTTCGTCCATCTCTATCTAGAAATATAGCAGAGATATAAATTGTTTATACTAGAAATAATTTGTAAGAGGAAGTCTTAAATTATGAAATTGCTGTGGAATTAAGTAAGCGTTTAATTTAAAATATATTTAAATATACGGATACAGCAGCAATTAAATGTATATGTAGAGTAACGGTTATCGGCGCTGAAACCGGAAATTGATGTGGAATCTCGACTTCAGTCCCCTTCTCACCGTCTTGACGTGTCTTCACTCTGGTTTTTTTCTATAAATACTTCCAGTCCAATTGTTATAATGGATGTTCCATCCCTGGTACCACAACTGAATGAATTTAAGCGTAGTATTAGATCTGCAGCAAGGTGTCGTCGTTTTACAGCTGAAATAGCTAGATGTAACTGCAAGTATTACACAGTTCATTTTCTCACGCCTCTCATCTATAAAACATTCTTCCGGGTCCTTGCTTCCTTGAATATTGAAAAATTTAATGGCAACGGCAATTGTCATCTACTATCTTCTTGAAGCCTGTTCTTTTCTTAATTTTCTCAATTTTTTAATCTTCTCTTTTTCTTTCACTCACAGTAACGTCTTGCATCTTAGCACGCCGAATTCAAATTCAAATAGAATATCTTTCGTTCAATTATAATTGTTGTAACCTAGAGAAGATTACTGAATAAAATAATCACACGAAGGTTGGTAATGAACGATAATACTTAGGAGAAAAATAACACATATAAGATTCATCGCCGGCGCGTAGAAGTAGTAGTCAACTGCTAGAAGTGAGTCAAATGAATTTCACAATGAATCTCCAACTGCAGAATATCTACCAACGCGCCACGCGGTCAGATGTGGCACAAGGACGAAATTAATGTGTGTTATCCGAGCGGTAGACTCGGCCAAAAATTCCCCATAGATCCCGTATAAAATGAGGTCGGGTAGCTGAGACTCTGCCCTTCGACATATCCTCGTCTGGGGATCTTCTCTGTCCGGAGGCGGAGAATTTGACCAGTACAACTGGAGACGAATCTATAACTGAAGACCAACATACAGTATTTACTATTGTATTTATGTGTATGGGCACATACCCATTATCGTCCGTAGTTATGCACAAAAATAATTAAATCTCTTTGAAAAAGATATGAATAATTAATCTTCAGAGGAGACGGATAGTAGAGCAAACTAGGCTCTCATACATATAATGTTACCCCCCTATGGTGTTTCTGTTTGTTTTTAACCTTTTTATTATTTCGATAATACTCTAAATTTAGTTTATGTTTCCTTAGCTTTTATATATTTAATCTTATTGTTAACAAATATTTCTTAATTGCTGGAGTTAGTAGTTATCTAAATTGAACTGATTAATGCAAATTATCTAGAGTATTACAAGGATGCTTGGATTTTTTACTGATGTATCTGTGGTTATATAGATATTTGGTATATGGTTTGTAATAACCACTATTCAAGTATAAGCAGAAACACCGTAGGTTTAACCAGATATAGTGTAAACCACCTTTTAATCGTAATTTTCAAAGGAATATCGGAAGATTTTCCCTACATTTAATTTATAAGCACTTGAGTCCTTCACCAACACTACAAAAGATTATTAACAAAAACAATGTTAAGATCAGCTATAGCTGCGTTAGTAACATCGATAAATCGATATCCCAAAATAAGGATATTATAATCAAACAAATAGATGTCAAATGTGAAAAAACTGAGGGTTTTTTTTAATAACTGCATCTGGCGAAAATATATGATCTGTTTCTTAAATGGTTAATGTATTTATTTTAAGCATTTCACCCCAAGCAAGGCGGGAAGCCACTAGCACGGTTACAGAGGATTTGGAGCGAGAGCGGATAGGAGTGATAGAGGAAAGGATGAGGAGAAGGATAGTGGATAGATCATGGCAACTGGAGATGTCGATTGACATTACATTTGAATAGTTGGAGATTATAGCTATCAGGGAAACAGGAATAGGGAAGGGAGTTCCACAGGCGAGAGGTGCGAGATATTAAGCTATTTTGAGTAGAAGAGACGGCTACATTTAATAGTTTCAACAGTGAAAGGGTGAGAGCGGGATGCCGGCCTCGTAGAGCGCTTGAATTCATGAAGTCTGGGAACCAGCGCAAGCAGCTCATCGGAGCAATTACCATGAAAGTATTTGTAAAAAAGACAGAGAGAGGCGACGGCACGTCTGTGAGAGAGCGACTGGAGACGAGATGCCAGGTCAGGGCCAATTACATTGTATATCCGTCTCTGTATCTTATCAAGAACCCCGAGGCAAACAGAACGGGCTCCTGATCATATATGGCAGCAATACTCCATGCAAGGGCGAATGGTTGATTTGTAGATTTGAAGGATCAATTCCGGGGAGAAAAATTCCCTGGCGCGGCACATGGAGCCAACTTTCCTTGCGGTGGACGAAGCAATTGACTCAAGGTCAGCAGACAACGTGAGACCGAGCAGCCGCAGAGAGGTGCTCTCGAGAAGTTAAGAGTCGGGCATTCTAATGGGGGGGGGCAGGGAAGGATTTGTTTTTGAGGCGTTAAAGTTAACCATCCAATTCCTGCCACAGTTCACAACCGATTGGAGGTCCTTTTCGAGACGAACGGCCAGGTTAGTTTTGTCAGCGGCACTAGATTTGTTATAGAGGCAGGAGTAAATTGTAGTGTCGTCCGCGTAGATGCATACTTGGGTATCTATGGCGTATTAAAATATGTTTTTGGCTACACAGTGATAACCATGTTTCAAAAATGGAAGCTAAAAGCTTCGAATTTAATTTTGTTAATTTAATAACAAAATTAAATTCGAAGCTTTTAGCTACCATTTTTGAAACATGGTTATCACTGTGTAGCGAAAAAAACATTTTAAATCAATTAATTTATAATATATATATGTGTGTGTGTGCGTGTGTGTGTGTGTGTGTGTGTGTGTGTGTGTGTTAATTCCCTTTATTTGTTATGAGAAATATATTTTTAAATAATAATCTGTAATCCCTGTATAATATATAATTGCGTCAACATTACCATAACCACATATTTTTATTATATTTAAATTATATTACTGTCAGTCTATACTCCGCACCTGAAATTGTTTTGTGCTTGAAAGGGTACGGAATAGCAAACTCAGATCGTAAATTTATGATGTGCTTATCGTCGTATGGCAATGCCAACATAACAGAATATCATCCTTGATGGTGAATATCATTGTTGAAATATCCACATAACCACTCTGATGATGGTTCATGTGAGCCGAAAGCTTAGATCGAGGAACAGTACAATAAAAAATATCCAAATGTTGCAACAATTTTTGTCTTTATTTTTCACTCGAAAATAAAGCAACTCTACGAAGTTTAGAACGGCTCATAATCAAACATAGACATTCGTTGTCTGTTATATGTAACAATATATGTTTAAATAATGGTCTGCTGCCCCAATATACTATATATATATATATATATATATATATATATATATATATATATATATATATATATATATATATATATATGTATATATATATATATATATATATATATACGGACATTAAATATATAATATGCGCGTCAACATATTATCTACTGTGCTGAATTATATTTTATTTAATAGGGGTTCTTTATTTTTCAGGATAAAAGCTATTAGGTTTTCAGTGTTTCGTTGTATTTGTTGAAGTAGTGTATTTTGGCATTAACCATTAACATTTTATGTTGATAAATGTATTTTGTTTCTATGTAATATGCCGCTCCATATGTGCATGGATTGCACTGTGTTTCGGCAGGTGACAAGTCAAACTTTCGTTTCGTTTATAAAATTGTTTTCCGAAGTAAGGAAGATATTTTTTTCATTTTCATTGCACAACGTAATGGCTAAATGCCGAAACTGTACGTCCGTAGAAATAAAAGACGTTATCTGATAATGAAATGTTCCCGCCTACCATAAGAAATATTTGGTATTTTATTGCGTAATGATTTCCATCTAACTGGTTATGGGAATAGCTGGTTAATTTAATACACACAGTAATTCATTTTAGACTCACGGGAGGGAACCCTTAGGTCTTTAAACATTGGTGGATGGACATTTGCGTGCGGACAATTGTGTAACAGACAATTGCGTCCCTGGACATTTGCGTCCCTAGACAAAAGTCACTGGATAATTGCGTAACTCGGATAATTTTTTGAAGTTAGCATTAGAGTTGCTTAATATAGTAATTTGCACAACAATACCTTTAATTGCTCTAAACACGCAGAAAGTTATTTACCATAATATAAAAAAGAGAAAAATATTTATTAAAGCAAGAGAAAATTAAGCTAGCAGTTTCAGTTCAATCCAGCAGTGCATACCACAAACTACTAATAGATTCTGGATTTTATAGATTATATTTTTATTTGGAGCCCATGGTTCCGAAAATCAAACACTGATCGAAAAATATTTGTGGATAAGGAAAATTACAGCTACCACTATCAAAAGAAAAACGTTCTACGTAATATTCCGCTCCATATGTGCACGGATTGCACTGTGTTTCGACAGGTGACAGGTCAAACTTTCGTTTCGTTTATAAAATCAAGCACTGGTGGGAAAATATTTGTGGACAAGGAAAATTATAGCTACCAGTATCATATGAAAAACGCAGATCAAACGAAGACATAGGGACGATGTCTAGAGCGGTCTTTCAAAACTGTTAATCTGTCATCGCATTTTAAACAAAAAATTAAACTTTTAATTTTTTTTTATTTTATTACTTTTTTTTTTTAAATTAGGATTACTACCTATGCTTTTTTTTCAAAATTTATGGTAATTACCTGTAAATTTTCATAAAATATTAAGAGGTACGCAATTATCCAGGGACGCATTTGTCTAGGGACGCAAATATCCAAATCGGCAATTGTTAGTAGACAATTGTCCGGGACGCAAAATTCCAGTACGTAAGTATCCTAGAATAATAAAGCTTGCATCACTGTGTAATTTGGCCCTTAAGTGTTATCAATCAAATTGGAAACCTGTTTTGATTCTAAACACGGCATAGACTCATTGATGGACGAACCACATCAGTTAATTGAAAAATTCCCAATTTTTCTTGATTGACACAACTGAACACTGTTGTTTTCATTCAGGAGATAATCTGTTTGAAATTTCATGATTAACGACTTAATTTGTCTGGAGTAGAGATTATACAATGTTTGGCTAAGTCTCGTGGGAAAGTCACTTGTATATAATAAGAACAATTTCCTAACCAACATTTTTGGACAAGTAAAAATAATCCCTCTCTGAATTTCTGAGAGGAGGAGACATTATTATTTACAGTATTTGCATTCGGACTAACGTTTTCATCTTTGTTGTTGTTCTCAAAACATTTCGGCAGTTATGTTAATCGACCTTCTTCATGCGTCTCTCCATTCGAGTAACCTTCAAGGAATTTCGAACTGAGGCCTTCAAGGCATCAGCAGGAAAATAGAGAGGAAACTGCAGCGAAAGAGATCAAGCGTGACGCATAGGCAATAATAGCATTGGGTTTAAGGCTTCAAGTTCTAGGTTCAGAACAATAGTGGCACTTGTCTAAAAAAAAAGAACTTTGGGTGTTTGTGACATAGTAATTGTGAGTTTAATACCCGGACCAGGTTTAGATATCAACTGTAGATTTAATACAGTGATAAGTTAAAAATTCCCTGGATGGTAGATAAAAACAAGATGCGTAACTTAGTCCGAACACAGATAATGTAATTAGCCAAAACTAAACATCTGGCTGATGTATTGGAAATCAAATCAGAAAGATGCCAATATGGAGCTGTTTGTGAGTATCGAACTCACAATTCAATACCGAGGGACGATTCGATGACCATTTATGAAAATCGAATCAAAACAAGGGGGAAAAACAGCACATTGAGCTAGCGCCAGGACTAAAACGAAGATGTCTGATAATGTGACAAGTAAAAAAACAGTCCATTATGGCAAACGATAAAAGTAAAAGGTTGAATATAAAAGTTAACCAATACACACGCACGCAAAGGCACACGCACACAGACATACAACAACACAGACACACAAACAGGCATACACACAGAAACACAAACACAAAACACAGACACACACGCAGACACACAAACACACACAGAAACGCACAAAACGGCTCTTTAGCGTCTAAGCCAAAGAGAAAGGAGAGAAAAATGACTGCTCAGTCACAATCCGTCTTTTTCATGTCTTCTTTATTGATATATGTTCAATGCAAAAACATAATCTTGTACGATGCAGCTAACTCGAAGGGAAAAAGAGATAGAAAAAAATCCGATTGAAACACCATTAATTAATAATAATAAATAATAATATTAGTTTGACATGAGAAGCCACTAATCCTGTATTGACTAAAAATACCTTCGAATTCTCTAATTAAAACACACACACACACACACACACACACACATATATATATATATATATATATATATAAAGAGAGAGAGTGAGTCAGTGAGGATGATGAATTAAAATTGCATGTTAACTATCAGTTTCGCGCTTCAAGGGATCATCAGAGCAGGCTCGCTTAACCCTTTGAGCCCTGCGCTCCTGAACAATTTTAATCATTTCGCCTGAGCTACCGAGTCAAAATTCGTAAATAATTCGCATGTAATATTTCACAGTAGATATAAAAATAGTTACAAGTGTTTCCCCACCGTTCAATCCAACGCTGGACCTTAAGTCATTTTTCTCTACTACTGTTCAAACGGTGGCTGGGCATTACGTCATTTTTCTCTACCACCAGTAAAGCAGTGGTCTGGACTCAAAGGGTTAAGACATTAAATTGACAGTCACCATACTCCATGGATTTCTATGTACACAGCCTATATCTATAAACGATTTACCCCCGATGTAAAGAATGGGTATTCTTCCTTTATATATGTACCAAATTTTGTAGAATATATATATATATATATATATATATATATATATATATATATATATATATATATATATATATAAAGCAGTCGCCTGACGATTGCACTAGCATGAAACAGACTGTCGCCTCTAAGTGCTGACTTCCATGTCCACCTTTATATTTACACACGCTCTATCTCTGATATTGAGCACTTTATCCCATAAATATAGCACACTTTAAGACTATATTTCTGTATATATATATATATATATATATATATATATATATATATATATGAAGAAATATACACTTAAGGTGCGCTATATTCATGGAATAAAGTGCGCAATATCAGAGATAGAGTGTGTGTTAATATAAAAGTGAACATTGAAGTCAACACTGAGAGGCGACAGGCTGTTTCATGCTAGACGCAATCGTTAGGCCACGAGTCCTGATATGTAGTTTTATAATATATATATATATATATATATATATATATATATATATATATATATATATATATATATATATATACAGGGTGCGAAGGTTAAATTGTCGCCATTTCATATTTTTTTAATTTCTCGTATGCTAGTTGTTCGTTTTGGATTTTGTCGAGTGCACAGTATAGTAGGGTCAGTTGGGTACCGTCTGTGAGAAAAAGAGCACCATGACGCAATTCAGTCCGCCAGAAATATAGAAATGGCATATTTATTTTTTGGCATTCGCGCCGAAAACTCCAATACAACCATTTCAGAATGTTTGGGTGTCAGTCTGAGGACAGTGCAGAGAATGCTTTTTTCCCAAAAGATAAAAACCAAATATCCAGTCAACATCATAGTGTTTGGAGTGATTCTTCTTCCCACAGGGCCTCAGACTCAGCATGGTGGCCTACATAAAGATCCTTGAGGAGATAGTGCTACGCTGGGCCAGGAGAGTGGCCGATAGAAAACACTATGTTTGAAAGCAGGCTCTGGATCATGCCACACAAGGAGGAGAACCCAGTCATGGCTGCCAGACAATTTCTGCAACCAAAACACCCCTTACATCTGGCATCCAAACTCCTCAGAGGGCACCCTCTTTATTATAATTAAACTCCTTTAACAGCAAAGATGATCTGAAGGTAAGGATTATGGCAGCATTCACCACCTTAAACAAGGTAAACGACTGGAAGAGACGCAGGAGATTCAGAAGGAGGCCGTGCTTGAAGCCAATATCGACTTTATTGAATTAATTAATTATTTAGTAATTCAAGATATTTTTGGGCAATTTCGCTAAAAATATCTGTCAAAAAATATCAGTGTTATTTTAATTTTTGCACGATTTAGACAACAATTGATCAATCGTACCATATATATATATATATATATATATATATATATATATATATATATATATATAAGACTCTCCCGTCGAATTCGACGTATGAGGGTCAGGCAGATCAGTTCCTAGCAAATGAGAGCCCGACACCGACACATGAGATTTGATTATAGTGGTGACGGTTTCGTGCAGGGCCATCCACACTTTTTGGAGGGACGAATACAGGGACCTGGTGCACTGAGTGCCACAATGTCCCCAAACGACTCTCCGCAGGTTTTGAATTCAGAGTTGTCCTTCTCCTAGACCAGTTGCCATCCAAGGCTATAGAATCCAGTCTGTCCTGCTATTTACCCATAGTTGGAGGGAGAAGAGGATTCACATCTTTCCCATAAGTGAATGTAATGGATTCGACTGGAATTCGAACTCGGCTCTCCGATTCCTCAATCCAAGCCGTTATCCATTACTCCGCCGTGCCTCATACATACATACATACATACATACATACATACATACATACATACATACATACATACACACATATATATATATATATATATATATATATATATATATATATATATATATATATATATATATATATATATATATATATATATATATATATATATATATATATATATATATATATATATATATATATATATATATATATGATATTGAGCACTTTATGCCATAAATATAGCTCACATTAAAACTATATATATATATATATATAGTTTTAAGGTAAGCTATATTTATGGCATAAAGTGCTCAATATCAGAGATAGAGCGTATGTAAATATAAATATAAAGAAAAAATAAATAACCATTAGAACTAATAAAAATAAGCAATCTAAACATTAGACGAATAAATATTTTTAATTATCTTCCGAGACCAAAACAAAGTGTTAAATAAACGCCCTAAGAAACACCCCACCAACAATTTTTTACTACGTTAATGACAGAGATTATAGTTATTCCAACGAGAGAAAAGTGTATATTTGAAGGAAAAAAGCAAAGCTGCAAAAGTTTTCCAAAACATGTATTTACTGTATAGATTTTTTATAACAATATAATATATACTATATATTTATGGGAAATTAATATACTGACAAAGACACACACTCCAAACGGATCTCACGTACACGAGCCCTACATACCATGCAAAGTGTGAGTTTTTGTGTGTGTTTGTGTGTGTATATGATTTATTACAAGGTAATAGTATATATATATATATATATATATATATTATTTTCTTGTAATAAAATATATATATATATGTAGAAGGAATATATATATATATATATATATATATATATATACGTATATGCCTAAATGTACTAGAAAAACACACACACACAATTCGTATAAACGCAGAGAAGTTTAAAATGATAGAGAACATAAAAAGATAAATTCAAAGACTTCATTCCGTCTCCTTTTCTCTGACTAGTCCTAATTATTTTATTACAGCTCAAGCAAGGGTAGCTTTTTCCCACCAGTCCAAAAAACATTTGGATTACTACCAAGCTTAAGAAGACAATTGTTTAGAAATATGAAAAGAAAACTTACTATAATACGTGAAAATAACCATTCTTCTCCTGATGAAGGTCACAAAGACCTGAATCAGGCGTCTAAAAAATATGGAAAATGAAGCATATACACACATATATATATATATATATATATATATATATATATATATATATATGTGTGTGTGTGTGTGTGTGTGTGTGCGTGTGTGTGTGTGTGCGTGCGTGTTTGTATGTATAAAAATTAAGATATAAATAAAATACATCTTTAAAAAGATATGTTAATAAACATATGTAAGATATGTCCATAAATGATCTATCTCCGATATTTTGAACAATATATATATATATATATATATATATATATATATATATATATATATATATATATATATATATATATATATAATTTTTACATGCTGACAAAAATAACTTGCTCACTACAAAGATGCATTCTTGTTTCGATGCTGCTGCATCTCGACTGCTGAGAACAAAAATGGATATGAACAATTCTATTTACAAGGTCGCTTATGGGAAACAAAAACA
>OZ038498.1:17384760-17419760 GCA_964036315.1 Acanthosepion esculentum | reverse complement strand
AGTTATAAGCAGGACAGCTGTGAGAAGGATGGAAGTGTCTAGAGATCTCGTTCGGGGCTGTTTGCTTTACGACTTCAAAGTGGGCTTATCAGAAGCTGCATCAAGTCGCCGCGTATGTCAAGCGTTTGAAAAAAGTGTTGTGGGCGAACGTACTCCAAGTCGTTGGTTTCGAAAATTCAAGTCGGGACATTTGTCTCTTCATGATGATACTCGCAGTGGACGACCACAGGTTTTAAATGACGGAGTCCTGAAGGCGGTCATTGAAGAGGACAGTAGTCTAACGTGTGGTTAACTTGCAAGACAGTTCAACGTTTCCGATGAAACAGTTAGACTTCACCTGCATCGCCTAGGTAAGACGTACAAACTGAGCAAGTGGGTTCCGCAAACGCTGTTGGAGGTCCACAAGGAACAACGAGTGGCAGCCTGCATATCGCTGCTTTCACGCCACCGTACCGCCTCCTTATTCAATCGAGTGCTTACCAGTGATGTAAAGTGGGATCTGTACGAAACTCCCAAGCGTTCCAGACATTAGTTGTCTCCTCGAGTTCTACCGCAAGGGCACTGAACAGCTGGAAACACGTTGGCAGAAGGTGCTGGATGCCGATGGCGATTACTTCGAATACTAAATATAAGTTACACATTCTGTGAAGTGTTTTCTTTTTTTTCCTTTAAAAACGGACAGAACTTTTTTGGTTACCTTGTATATATATATATATATATATATATATATATGTATGTATGTATGTATTTGGTTGGATTGATGTGGGTTTGTGACCCTGGGTTTCACACTTTTCGATCATCAGACAAACTGATTAATTTTTTTAAATTTTGGATTTACGTTGGTTGCCTGTATTGTGTGATTATGGAAGTGGGAGGGAAATCGTCGTCGTGGTGTCGCTCGTGCTAACACAAACATACATGCATGTCCGCACACCCATTGAGGTAGGCAGACACACATACATACGAACTCGCCCACCGCGGCTCACGCAAATATAAACATATGTGGACAGTATGGGACTTGACATATGCATGTATATGTGTGCCGTTGTCTACATACATACGCATTTGATTGTTGAATTTCAATGATGGGATGTGCATCCATTTTTATCTTGAATGTAATCATGTCAACAATCAGACCATTTTTCTATTCTTTCGCTGAATAATATTTCCTCGCAGGCACGTATATACGTGTGGTGGGGTCTGTGTAAAACTATGGTAGAAAAAAATTGCTATTATTTTTAATTTTTTAAGTTTGATTTGTTATTATTTTAAAGCTGGTTATTTTTTTGTTTTTGATGACAGCGTATATACACACTTTTCACACACACACACACACACACACATACACACACACACACATATATATATATATATATATATATATATATATATATATATATATGAATTAGGATCAAATCCACATCAAAGATAGATCGGAGCCCGACAGAATGATAGGATAAAAAGGAATAGTGCAGATTTATCAATCTAACATGTTCATGCTTCACTTTTAAGTAAAGCCTCCTCACAGAATGAGAGCAACTTTAATAAAAGTGAAGTATGTTATATTGATAAACGTTTTCTCTTTGTTCTTTATTCTATCAATTACAATAGTTGGATGAAAGGGAAAAGATACACAGTTAGTTTACAAGCAAACGAGTAAACAGTATAATCACAGACGGATCCTCAGAGACTAACAGTCTCTGAGGATCCGTCTGTGATTATACCGTGTAATATATCTTCGTTATTTCTACTCTTGTGTTCGTTTGTGATCGCCAAATGCGGGCAATATGTATAATCACAGATGGATCCTCAGAGACTAACAGTCTCTGAGGATCCGTCTGTGATTATACTGTTTACTTGTTGCTTGTAAAGTTCACATATTGCCCGCATTTGGCGATCACGTTGTGCGAAGTTTGGGGTAAATGATTCTGTACACATTTTTACGTTTTCATGCAATTGCTTCTCCGATGTGGTGTAGTCTGTCTGAGCAACTCCTATTAGGGTTAGGGTTAGGGTTCAAAAGTTTTAACTATGCGGTGTGTCACAAGAACCTTTATAACTGTTATGGTCCAGGTTAGGACCAAGGAAGAACAACACAAACACAAGAGTAGAAATAACGAAGATATATTACACGGAATAATAATACAAGATGTGGAAGGTGTTAGTATGACTGTCCGTCTGGTTTGGAGTGAAATACTATCGGCTCGACTCGATTCGTCTCTTTCTCTCTCTCTTGAGAGGTGTAGTATACATAGTGTTAGGAAGAGTTCATTCTGTAGTTATAGGTAAGCACCCATAACAATAACACTCCCGAATTCTTCGACTGGATTTAGAGGCGTGATATACAAGATACAAAAGGCGCCTATAAAATAATCCTCTTGAATTACGTTCAATGAACAGGCGCATTCTTGCAGACACTGACTAACTTTCTCATTTTATCCGAAACTCTTCTGAGAAATTGTCTCAACCATTCGTCCCTTGTAAGTTATGCTCTTTGTCACTCAAAGCAGGCCGGTTTGACAGAATGCCCGGATCATGAGTATATTATTTTCTCTGGAAACCCCATCTAGTCCACTTATGGTATGCTCCCTGTGAAAGCCATAAATACAAAATAAATTACAGTTCCTTTCCTCGATATGAATGACCCGCTTGGCTCGGCAAGGTATTTTCAATGTTGATTGTGCATAAGCTAATCCCTTCATTCTGTTACTGAACGCCTTCATCGTCATCGGTTCTGAGATGAATTACATAACAGCAGACCTCACCAGTTTATTTACTTTTTTTTTAAAGTGGTACATGACGCTCGTATTTTTGCTTAAGCAGCGAGATTCTCTTTAAGCTGTCAAGATCACAATCCCGTAATTCATAACTGTCGTAGGGGGAAGCCACATGCATTGCAGCCGCAGCAAAACTTGAGTGTCTTGGGCAAGACATCCCGACGGAGCACATCTCTCTTCGGGCTGGTGTGAATTCAGAGTTTTCCTTCTCCGAGATCGGTTGCCACCCAAGGTACCCTAGGATTAACCGTTATCTTTCCCACCTACCCGCACCAACTGTGCTTCTTTTAATAGAACAGCTCCACTCAGCTATGGAAGATTTTCACCGTGAAACAAAAGGCTCAATTTCTGTATTTAAGAAATCCATATTCCTTGTGCGGATCTCTGGAAACGTTTATTTTCGTATGCGAAGCTTAAAGTGAATTCCAAAAAGGATTAACGGATTATATTTATAATCCGATATTATGGAAGTAAATATAGATTAGTGTTGCATTATTAATAAAATCCATTAATTCCTTGTCTCAAACTTTTAGTAACTATAATTTCATCTTTCTTATAATATTCATATCAATTCAATTCATTCTGTCCGTTGCAGGCACAAATGGCTGAGAAATTTGACGACGCCATTCAGCAGTTCTACTGTTTACTTAAATAGTGTTTCTCGTGTGACGTCAACACGTGGTGAATATCACGAAATCCCTCCATCAGAAAATAAAGGTTTCTTTCTTTCTTTGCGGAAGCCATAACGCGGTTAAATATAAATTTGCGTCGGACACTAGTCTTTAAATGTTTTTACGTTTATCTGTCCTGATCTATATACATGTAACATTTATACCAATAATAAATATATATAAATATATATTTAAAAGTATTTTACTATTAGTTTGTTTATTATTACCGGCACTCACTGTGTGATAATATCTACCAAGCTACCTCACACACACTATATCTATCTCTCACTATCGATTTCTCTCTCCATATATATATATATATATATATATATATATATATATATATATATATATATATATATATATATATATAACCAACAATTACTATTCTTTAAAGTGTGCCCAATACAGAGTAGAGCAGATATAATCATTTATTTAAATATTATAACATAAATATGTTATAAAATCACTACAAAAATAGCCATTTCGTTTCGACACTTCCAGTGTCTTTTCAAGTGATCCTTGAAAAGACACTGGAAGTGTCGAAACGAAATGGCTATTTTTGTAGTGATTTTATAACATATTTATGCTATAATATTTAAATAAATGATTATGTATATATATATATATATATATATATATATATATATATATATATATATATATATATATATATATATATACAGTGGCCTAAGAAAAGTTTTTAGCCAGGAGAAGTAAACATACATCCAATTTCAAATTTTAATTACGTAATCCCAACTCAACATAAATGAAGTTATTGGAACTAGTATAGAGTAGGTCATCTATTTGCTAGTTTCAGTATTTGTATTCGATTTTTCATGGATTTGTTCAAGTTATCAACTGTCGTCTGATCCATGATTTGCCTCTCTTTTAGCAATGTTTCTTTAAAGGTTGCCACTGACGTTGATTTTGGTTGTACGAGGTTTTCGGTGAAGGTGTTCCCAAACGTGCTTTATTGGATTCATGTAAGGACTTTGGGCTACCCATGGCGGTGACTTGATTCCTTACGATTCCTTCCAGGCCTTTGCTACTTTGCTCGTATGACATGGCGCTCCATCTTCTTGGAAAAGGTAAACATTTTTGTCAATCTGTTTGGTTTCAAATAGTGAGAGTAATCCTTTCTCTAATATTTAACAGTATTTTAGACCATTCAACCACACGTCAAGAATAATCAACTCAGATTTCCCTCCAAACCAGACTGCTCCACACACCATTACTCCAATCCCACCATGTTTCGTGGTTGTCTGCAGACAGTCAGTGTTCCAAGTTTCCAAACATAATCTTGACTCGAATTCGAATATTGGCAGAATTTATTTTCATCTGACCAAATTAAAGATTGCCAAATTCATAATCTTTGCTTTCGAATTCTCTCGCCCAGCCCATACGTCTGTCCTTTTAACCTTTGAAATCAATGGCTTCTTTCTTGCAACTCTTCTTTGATAGCCTATCTCTTTCTTAGTCTTTCTCAGTGCATATGGCGATATTTCCATGCTGTTGGCACCATCTTTGACACTCTGACCACAGTTTCTGATGACTTCCCACTTCAGCACTCTTTTTGATCTCTCAGACACGATGCCTGTTCTTCTTTAACGCTGTTCCACACAACAATGGTCTTCTTCATTAAATCTCTTGACAATATTGACCGTTTGATAATTAACCTGCAAAAACTTCTTTCTCTATTTGACTTGCCACACTGATGCCATCCTATTATTTTCCCTCGTTGAAATTCACCAATTTCCTTACTTCCGCGAACTTTCATTGCAAAATATAACCGAACTATCGCTAACAAAGGAGAGTAGCTGAATACTAACACGGTATTGTCTGATAAAAGAGACTATATTACAGAAGCCAACACATATGCATATATATATATATATATATATATATATATATATATATATATATATATATTTATATATGATAAAAGAAACATTTTAAATTCTCGCAGCTAAATTTTAATCCCCACCATCACCTTTAGTGTTAGGTTATTTTGAGTACAAAAATGCTAGTGAGCAAACCAAAATGAGCTGACTCATTTTATAGTACACCCATAGAAGGTTAACCAATCAGAAGACTAGAAATATTCAACCCGATGTGTATAAAGGCGGCCATTTTGTTTTCTTTTTCGGAAGATCTACTGCTAACCTGTCAGATGAGGAGACCTGCAAAAGTACGTTTTCCTATTCTTTCCAAATATCCACTGCCAACCTCTGATATGGAAGACCTTAAGAATTCCTGAATATGCGCTACGAGACATTGGTGCTGTTACATTGGACAAATTACTTCCTACGTCGGATTGCTACATTCAAACTACATTAAACATGTATTACATTTAGGCCTTCCTGTTCTTCTTTCTTCTTTTACACCTCTCTCTAGAACTTTGATACACTGCACTTTCACACTTGTTTCCCACACATACACTATCACTAAAATTGTTTTTCATACCAGGAGTTATATTTTCCGATTCTTTTTGAATTTGTAGGTGTGATGAATTGGATCGTGATTACGATTCCAATGTAATAAATTATAACAATGGAATAGTAGAGTTTGTGCTTTTTAATTATGTTATTACTCTGCCCTGGACATTGAATTCTACCTGGATTCTATCCTCCAGCAAATTATATATATATATATATATATATATATATATATATATATATATATATATATATATATATATGAAGAAATATAGTCTTAAAGTGTGCTATATTTATGGGATAAAGTGCTCAATATCAGAGATAGAGCCTGTGTAAATATAAAATTGAACATAGAAGTCAGCACTTAGAGGCGACAGTCTGTTTCATGCTAGTGCAATCGTCAGGCAATATATACATATATCTATATATATATATATTTAAAGATATTTTTGAAGGTACAAAATTTGATCACAGCAATAAAAGTGTGAAGCTTGATATTACTAAACATATTAAAAACGGTCGAAGCAACTGGTTTCGCTCCCGCTCTTCAGGCTTCCAACGGGAGATTCAATTTAAATTTAAAAAAACACAGAAAATGTACAATGAAAAAGAAATGTGGAGGAGGAAAAAAAATTATGAGCAAAAGGAGCGAGAGACAAATGACAGCGAGTCCCAACAAACACTCACGCTGTTTGCACAAGGAAGGCTTGCGAGACCCGATGTAAAGTGCCTCCAGCACCTTAAGGTGAAATAATTTTTTTTCTCCTCAACATTTCTTTTTCATTGTACATTTTCTGTGTTTTTTAATTTAATGCCAGGAAGATCATTGATGAAGATCAGAAACAGCGTAGGAGCCAGGATAGGGTCTTGGGGGAGAACCGTGTTCGTATGAAAGGATCTGGAAGCGATTTCGTTCAAAACAAAATTCGTATGAGGATTTGATAGGAATGATTGAACTAAACCAATCGTATTGTAATACTGGAGCTTGCAAAGAATACCAGACTCATTCAAATGCCTTCGAGATATCTAGCGCCATAGCTCGAGCTTCGCCGTTATTATCAAGGGCTTGATATATATAGATATATATATATATATATATCAGTCCGTTCGTATATATCTATCTATGCTGGACACCTCGAGGCGGTGTAATGTTTAGCTAGGGTTTGCTTGCTCATTATTTACTTTATTTGCGTTTATTTCTGTCCTTTTTTTTTTTTTTAGTTTAATTCCCAATCCCCTCCCTCGTTAGGTGGTCAGTGATGTCAGTTCTCTAGTGGATGCGGGGCGATTTTCGTTTTTTTTTTTCGCCTGTGTGTTTATCGTTTTTGTTGTTGTGCCTGTATGAGTGCGTGTCTGTGTGAATGCTAGGGATGAATGAATGTTTTTTATATTTTCATAGTCCCGCATTAAAATGCATCCAGTGAACTGATATTTCTGTATTTAAGTATTGGTGGCGTATTACTAACAATAATTTTGTTTTAATTTCTTCTAAATAGATTAATTCATATTGTATATACTCAATGGGGATCTTTTTAATTAATTTTTATCTCCCCACCACATACGACGATTTGTACATATGGGAACTATTTAGAATTTTCATTGACACAATGAGGTATCATGATGGATGTAGTAAGAAAGGATTGTAAGAATGTGTTGTCTTGGTGACGGGGATATTGTTTGTATGTTTGGGTGAGTGCTTGTGGCTAGCTAAGTTTAAAATTAAGGCAGATGAAGACCGTCCTTTTTACCCGACCCCCTTTTTAGGCCTTGTGCCATATTTTCTGTATATTTCACAGAAATAAATATTGTAATGATTAGCGAGCTTGTCTCGCTAGAATAATTAAGACTGGGTAGAAAGTTCGATCCTCACTGGGTGTCCCTTATTTTCGGCTTTGGGCCACTTCTAAGCTACGCTTGGAAAATTATTATATCTATCTATTATAAAGTTTATCAATTTCTTTTTTTTTGTTCGTATAAATTATATTGAAATATAATTTGGATACATAACGCTTTTCCACTCTATTTATCTGATCATTTAAAACATTTTTCATATTTCAATTCATATCTGGCGAAATTAATTATAACATTCACTTCTTCTATATACCGTGACCGTTTCATGACGTAGGCGATCATGGCTATCCACAATTTTCTGTCCTTTGAAGCTCTTAGTAAATTTTGTGTTTTTGTTATCTCTCCTAAAATCTGGTCTGCCATCCATTTACACAAACTTGTTAGGCAGGGGTTATATGTTGCTTCCCACTATCCCTCTTGCCTTCAATATATTCTATGAATATTAGTTTTTCTTCTTTTTTTCTTTCCGTATCATGTGCACTGGGAATTTCAGCTGCCTCTTCTTGAGTCTAAGTATAAGTGTCCTTTTTGTTTCCATAAAATCTAGAACTTTGGCATTGCTCACAATTTCGGTCCATGATATTCAGAACTACATTTCTGTCATCTTAAGTTTCTTCTTCATCTGTCCGGACATTTTCCAGCATTCACTGTGATATAGGAGGGACTAAAATTACATCGCAATTCAATACCATTTTCTAACGAAATTTTCCATTTCCTATTCGTTATATATTATTTTTTTTATTTCACTATCCAAATGTGTCTTTGGATTCCACTGTCACACTTTCTCTCCTCTGTTAAAACTCTTCCCAGATATTTAAATTGTTTTACTTGTTTCATTTTGGTATCCCCAATTTGTAATTTGCATGTTGATCTGCCACTTTTTCTAGCAACCATGCATTCTGTCTTCTTGCAACTAAGGCCTAGATGTTTCTTCAATAACTTCAGTAAGATTTCTTATCTTTTCCTTTCTGCATTTGTTATCTTACTCATCAAAAAGTTAGATAGCAATATATATCATTTCGATTTAAATTACTCGCTGCCGCTAAGGCGTTGGCGATCATGACTCTCCACAACTTACTGTCTTTTGCAGTTCTTAATAAATGTTGTCTTTTCGTTATCTCTGCTAAAACCTGTTTCGTCATCCATTTACTCAAGCTTGCTCGGTTAGTATCTGTCTATATATTTCTGAGATGAGGTATTATGTACATTATTTACATTATTCAGACTATTGTCCCCATCTTTGTCGCCATATTTATTACAACGTTTCGACCGTTGTACGCTCCGGCCTTCTGCAGGTGGTTGGAATGTCGAACTGAACACTTTTTTGCGCTCACTGGCGTAGACTGTTCTAGTTCCACGTGCCATGTTTAATGGATATTAGTTATCAGTTATCTCCTGTTAATTGTTCTCTCCAAGTTCTCCGCTGCCTTAACTCGGTTAGTTACGCTTTGTTTACCACTGTCGCTCTTGCCCTCAGTATGTCATCAGAGTGTATGACTCTTTTCTAATGTAATTTTCCTCTTTTCAGTATCGCACTTTCTGTCCCTTGTTAAAACTCTTCCCAGATATTTAAATTGTTTTACTTGTTTCATTTTGGTATCCTCAATTTGTAATTTGCATGTTGAGCTGCCCCTTTTTCTAACAGCCATGCATTCTGTCTTCTTACAACTAAGGCTTAGATGTTTCTTTAATCACTTCAGTAAGATTTCTGTTTTCCTTTCTGCATATATTAAGTTTCTCAGCATAGACCCGACATGTCGTATTCCGTTAGTAAGAAGGATGTTCAACTCGGACAGCATCTTTCCAAGAACCGATACTTTGTGGGACAGACTCCAGAGAGGATGATTTCCCGATCACTAACTCTTCATCTATTCAAGTTCTGGGGTAAGCGTTATCTTTCCCACATATCTCCATAAAATGTACTTAATCTTACCGCTCGTAACAAACTCTTTCCGTAACCTTCGATATTCTTGGATGAAAATTAGTGAAAAAAAAAGTATTGTTAGTATTATTTCTATTGCCTTCTATAGTCGCAAGTATACATAAAAAGCATACATTGATTTAAACGTTCCAATACTTATATTTTTCTTACATATTTTCTTCACATCAGAATGAATTGGTGAATTGTACATGGATTTTGACTCGTTCTGAGATTTCGAATGAAAATTTCTAAAAAATTGAACCCTTTATTTCGCTCACTGCAGTAGACTGTTCTAGTTCCACATGCCATGTCTAATGGATGTCAGTTATCTCCTGTTAATTCCCCTCTCCAAGTTCTCCGCCGCCTTAACCAGGTATTGGGCTCACATTCTTTGAGCCCTGTCACTGGATCTAACTAACGCCTTTATCCACTGTGCCATGTATCCTCAAGGACAGACAGACAGACACACAGACACACACACACACACACACACACACACTCACACACACAATAATATATATACATATATATATATATATATATATATATATATATATATATATATATATATATATATATATATATATAAATATATATATATAAAAGTGAGCACTGAAGTCAGCACTCAGAGGCGACAGGCTGTTTCATGCTAAACGCAATCGTCAGGCCACGTGTCTTGTTTTTTTCCTCGACAATTTATATATACGGGTCAGTGGTGCATTTTGGCTAGTCCATTCTGACGGTTATTTTGGCGGGAGTGGCTCATTTATTCATTTATTTATTTGGTTTATGATTTTACTTGTTTTCTTACTTATTTTATTTTCTGTTTTATATATTTATTTATTCTTTTTGGTTTTCGATTTATTAGTAGCGTAGTAAAAAATGTTCGTCTAAATGTTAGATAGCAATATATATAATTTCTATTTAAATTACTCGCTGCCGCTAAGGAATTAAGGCGTTGGCGATCATGGCTCTCCACGACTTACTGGCTTTTGCAGTTCTTAATAAATGTTGTCTTTTCGTTATCTCTGCTGAAACCTGTGTCGCCATCCATTTCCTCAAGCTTGCTCGGTTAGTATCTGTCTATATTTCTGAGGTGTACACTATTTACACTATTCGAACTATTGTCCTCATGTCTGTTGCCATATAGGACGATTGTTATTACATAACAGTTTGGCACTCTTTTCTTTACTTCTACCAATTCTTTTCTGTTTATTAATACACACCTTAATTCTTGGAATGCATTTTTAGCTTTCCCAATGCGCCTTCGGATTTCAGCGTCACACATTCCGTCCTCTGTTAAAAAAATTCCCAGATATTTAAATTTTTGTACCTGTTTGATTTTGGTATCCCCAATTTGTAATTTTCATGTTGAGCTCTCCCTTTTGCTAACAACTATTCAGTCTCAATTCTTACAATTGATATAAATCCTTTGTTCTGGATTTTCTTCACTACCTTCTGTAATTTCACCTTCTGTGTCTGCTATCAACACTGTGCCATTTGCATATCTTATGTTGTTAAGAGTGTGTCCGCCAATAATGCGTCCTAGTAGGACCTCTAATTCTCTCAGAATCGAGTCACTCTATAGGTTGAATAAGTCTATCACTATTAACTCGAGAAAGTCAAGGTAAAAAGTTATTTTGAACTGATAAGTGATAACAATATTGTTCAGAATTTTCTTTTCTTTAGAAGTGACTTGATACCGTCATGTTTGTAAAAGAATTACTTTTGTTATTATGTCACGCCTCACGGCCTCCACTTCCCTGTGTCAGCCACGACGCGTTAGAAAAAAAATTAAATATTATATTTTAATTTTTAAATTCAAATTTCTGATTATCAGATATGAAGCTTTTGGGCTCTTTGGTCGAAATTGAATAGTGAGGAAAGATTTTCTCCTTACAATTAACAGGTTTAAGTCAAGGTAATAAGATACTTTGAATTTTAAAAAATATCTACTATTCTCGCCTAATCTCTCTCTATATAGCTGTCTATCTATCTATCTATCTATCTATCTATCTATCTATCTATCTATCTATCTATCTATCTAAGCCTACCATTATCTCAAACCCTATACATACACAAGCCAATATATATATATATATATATATATATATATATATATATATATATATTAGCAGCATGGCCAGGCGTTGCCCGTGCTTGATTCAAAAATCGTACGACTCATGCAGCAATCGCTGTCACTTGACTTAAAATATTTTTGCCCTTCCTTGCCTTTAAAGGAGTGCCCTATGCTGTGCTGATGTTGCTACATGCCTTACTTCTTGCCTATCTCACACTGCGACTTTTTTTTCTAAGCTCTATACTAAACATTATATCTGTTACGAAAAAAGAACTAAACAAAATGAACACAACACGATCAGCTTTAAAAAAGGACTCGTAACTGGAAAAACCGAATGAAAAAAGAATGTTAACAACAAATACTTTTTCACACCCGACCCAGTTCTGCGGAATCAGAATCAACGTTGAGTTTAACAAGCGAATGAGCCAATTGGAGTAAAGTGCCATGCAGATTTAAATTTTTCCCACTTGTGACGAATGCAGCTATCTATTTTTTTTTCATGCTAGCACGCTAGTTAAAATTCGTGCCAGTCAGCTGTTGGCTCTCACGCTGGCCAATAGAATCTTCCTGCCTATTCGTGGCAGCCACCTATAGGCTCTCACTCTGGCCAGTAGAAAATGGCCGCAAACTACATGAAAACTACCGTAGAAGCAGGAAAAATCGATTATTTCCACTATCGATGGGAGTTGGGAAATGCAAAGTCGGTCTTGGCATTCCCGCTAACGTAGAGTATGTGCATGTAAATTTTGGTGCAAATCGTCGAAAATTGCGGCTGTGCATTCGTTACACACACAAACACATCCTGCCTTTTATAGATAGAGATATGTATATATACATATGTACCTGGTGTAACAGCAAAATTGTCCAAATCGCGAAACAGCATGAGATAATTGTTTAAACAACAAAATGATTAATATCTAAAAAAATATGTAGCTGATTTTCGCCGTTATTATCAAGAACTTGATATACATATCCCAACCTGTTCATATATATATATATATATATATCCTTTCACAGTCACATTTTAATAACACATTCTATTGAAAACGGCACCCGTTCAATTGCATGTTATTTCTTTTAGTATTAGCAGTGTGTAATAATTTCTCGTGAAATAATTTTAAAAAATGATATGGCGACAGAATGCAGCTGAAAACAACGATTGGTGTAAAATTGTTTTTTTTTATTTTTGACACTCTAATCGTAATCATTTTTTACAAAATTGTCTTGAGAAATCTCCTTAATGATACCTTGCAGAATTGTTTTAAGAACATAATACAAAAAACACTTTTCTCTTTAGTATTTTTCATATTTGAAATTTCAATCTAGTGATCTTAACCGTAAAAATAGAAGGGAATATGAATACGTATATACAGACAGTAAAAAAAAATAACTTCGCGTTGGAGCCGAACATACAATTCACAGAGGAAAGGTAATCATAATAATAATTACCTTTACATATATCTGTCTAATGGGTGCAAAAAAAATATCCCACAGGAAATATATCAGCGCTATCCAGCGAACGTTTCTCGAAACCTCTGCAAATGATTTTGTTTCGAATAAAAATTTAACATTTAATTTCAACTAAAAAACAAAACCAGCCAACGGATTTATTTATGCATAATCTATCATATAATTAGAAGTTTACTTTTAAAATTGGCTAAATTTTATTTTATTTATATATATATATATATATATATATATATATATATATATATATATTATTTTATATATATATATATATATATATATATATTAATTTATATATATATATATATTATTTTATTACGTAAATCGAAAAGTTGACTCTAAGTTCAGCATCAAGTGCTGACAGACTATTTTATACATGACATGAAAGTTTGCGTTCAAATATGAAACAGACTCAGTGCTGATATCAGTGTCGACACACACGCAGACACTCAATATATAAATTAATCTCAAACTAAAATATTATAAATATTGTTACATAAAAAGATTCTGCAAGAACATTTTTACTCTGGTTCGTTTATTGGATATTAAGTTACGTCATTGGCATTCTCCATAATTCACTTTTCAACGAAATTTATGAGACTTTCTTAAATTTAAAAATATTTAGAAAATAACATTTTCACTTTTACTTATAAATACTTGATAAGTATTCCTTTTGTCTTTATATATATATATATATATATATATATATATATATATATAGTGAACGGATTATTTAACCGTCATTATTTGTTATTAATATAAGCGTTATTTCCAGCTGCCACAGACGCACACACAGAGGCACGCACACGCACACACACAGATATATATATATATATATATATGTATGTATGTATATATATATATATATATATATATATACCCACTATAATTAACGTTTATATCAATAAGAAATAAGAGATGTTATTTGTATTTATCGTATATATATATATATATATATATATATATATATATGATATCGACAATATATATGTATATATACATATATATATATATATATATATATATATATATATATATATATATATATATATATATATAACAACTAGAAATAACGATTCTTAATTCTTATTGATATAAACTTTATTTCTAGTGGGTACACAAAATCACACAGACACACAAACGCTCACACACACATACATACATATATATATATATATATATATATATATATATATATATATATATATATATATATATATATATATGATAAGAGACCTATATCGACAGATATGATGAATATCGTTAATGCTAGAATGAGAACAAGATGTTTTAATGCAACTAGAAGCCGACCGTTTATCACACATCAACCGGAAATGAAATAATGGTCAGGTGAAGATTAGTGGCTGACATATGGCCGACATTAATAGTTCTAACATGCCACCATAAAAGTAAGGAGATGCGAAAACTGGATATCGCCATTAAGCTAGGACATCTGAAATATCATTAAAATGCGTAACATAAATAATGTGTCTCGAAATATAAAATGTTTTCTCTCTCTGTGTCTGTGTCCTGCCTCTATTTTAGATTAGGGATCGTCAGCATTTTCTGAAATGACGTTTGGTGTTCCTTTTATTTTATTGTTTCATACATACATAGATACATACATACATATATATATATATATATATATATATATATATATATATATATATCTTGCTAATATTCGTAGTCAATATATATATATATATATATATATATATATATAACTTCCCAAGAGGATAGAATCCAGGTAGACCTCAATGTCAAGGACAGAGTAAGAATATAATATAAAAGGCTCCATTTCACCACACATAAAAATTCAAAAACTTTTGAGTTTGTAGGTCTGATAAATTGGATCGTGATTACGATTCCAATGTAATAAATTATAACCATGGAATATTAGTGTTTGTTCCTTTTATATTTTATATATATATATATATATATATATATATATATATATATATATATATATATATAATGAACAGGTTATAATGGTTCCAACGAAAGAAAAGTGTGTATATTAAAAAGAAGAGAGGTACCGCAAACTTTTTTGGTTGTAATGTGTGTTTTTAAAGTTTGCGTACCTCTCTTCTTTTTAATATATATATATATATATATATATATATATATATATATATATATATATATATATATATATATATATATATATATATTACTACATGCCCTAATAAATGCTGAAATGGTTAAGAATCTCAAGTCGCCTGGCCTTTTTTCAAACAAGCAATACGGCTATCGTTTCACCATGTATACTTCTGATGTAGTGGTGATAATTTCGGAACGAGTCTAACAAGATGTAGATAAGAACGATGAAAGTTGGGCTCTAGCAGTCGACATCTCGTAAGCTTTCGACAGGGTTTGGTATCCAGGTCTTCCTCACAAACTGAAAAATAACTGTGTCTACGGACACATCTTTTGAACAAATGCATTTAGTCTTGTCAAATCGTGAAATGAAAGTTATCCTGAACGACCACTCTTCCAGATCTTTTCGTACAAATGCAGGTATCGCCCACGGCTCTATCTTTGAATTTCCGTTAACAACGTTTCCGATGGCATCAGCTCTCAACTTGGTATCTATACTGATGATAACCATTTACCACTGTCTCGATAGTAAGTCTGATCAGTCCGATAAGATCAAAATGGCAGCTGATGTAAAAATCGATATTCAGTCTGTTGTTAACTTGTTCAATGAATGGCTTGTTAATTTTAAACACTAAACTGATCTTTATTAATAATCTGAGAGTCACTTCTCTGCCTTTCATCGGTATGGCTGATGGCAACCTCCAAGAGTGTGACTTGTTCCGTCTTCTTGTGCTAACGTTCTCTGCTGACAAGAAGTGGAAAAACTATATCGAATCCATTGCTAGGTTAGCTGCTAAGAATGTTTGTTCACTTTCCCGTGCTAGACAATTTTTCTCTCCAGAATCTATCTTACATATACATCAGTCTATGGTCCAGTACACTTGCTATATATCTAGAGATCCTTGATAAAGCCCAAAGACGAATCAGCAATATTATTCGTCTTGATTCTTCGTCTCGGTTTCGGACACGTTCTCACCGCCGTAAAGTGCCTCCCTGTGACTTTTCCATAAATACTTTCATGGCAATTGTTCGGGTGAGCTCTTCGCTATGGTACCTAGACTTTATGAACATAAGCTCATTGCTAGACTGACGACGAGGTCTCGCCGATATACTTTTGACTTAACTAGATGTAATCGTAAGTTCTATGCTAAAACAGTTTCCTTTCTTGCACTTCTCGCTTGCCGAACTCCCATCCAGCTTCATGATTTCCAGCCAACTTTAATCCTCAAACATTTAAATGCAGTACCACTCGCTATCTACTTTCCTTCTGATTACTCTTCTTCAGAACTGACTCCTTAGCTGCGTTTCTGTTTTCTTCCACGCCCAGTCACTCATTGTGTCTTACTATATCCATCGAAATAACGAAAACTTAAAGATCAAACAAATTTCTGTGTTTACAAGAGGACATGTAGATCATCAAATTTTTAAATAACAAGGATTTAATAAATGAAAGATATGAATTAACTGTTAATTGTAAACACATTGTACCTTTGACCCTGCAATCTTGCTAGACTTTGAAATTTAGCAATTTCTTCGTCTTATATGTTGAATAACCTTCTTGTAAACATATAAATTTTATCTTTAGTTAGATCTATTTCGATGTAGTATTTTCTACGTTATTCTTTTAACATTACTGGTAATATTTTGTCTAGAGGTATATACGTTTGGCTGATGTTTTAACATTGTCCTATTGCTAAATGTTTTGTTTACTCCATTTATTTAAATATTTTGTGTGATTTTTAAGTTTTCTTTTTTTTTTGTTAAATATTTTTCTTTCTTTTTCCTTCTTTTGTTTCTTAAAGAGCCATATTATTTATCTACAATCAAGTATTGTTAAATTACGTTTTCTTCCTCATAGGAAATGCCAGCTGTTTGATGTTAACATTGTAGCGAAGTTTTGTTTCAAATATAAACTCTGTATTCGCTGCTTTTGATTGGTTGAACCGATTATAAACATATCAAGTCTTGCTACTTTACATTTCTATACTTGCTTTATATGTTTCTTTTTCTTTGCTTCCTTTTCTCTGGGAATGAGATTATATCTTGTTTCTTTCTTTCTTGGTCTTTTTCTTTTCTTTTTTTTGCGGGAAAAGAGGTTGTATGTAATTAAATCCTAATAATTGTAATAATCAGTCATTTACTAAAACCTGATGATATGTGTTGATACACATCGAAACATGAATATATTTTTGTGGCATTATTTCTATATGTTCCAATGTAATTTCGTATAATAAAGAATATTGCACTAATGTTGGGCGTCCTGGGTATGACGATAAATTACATCCGCGTCCTGGGTATGACGATAAACTACGTCCAACCAAAAGGCCGTCGATCCGATCAATCGGCTGGTTATGTCATGCCCCATCACATCTAACCCATCCCAAAACAACAACTTACAATTAACTTTCCCCCCCAAACCCTACACTAAATATACTAACACCTTACCCCTAAAATGTGATGGGAAACAATGATGTTGTCAGCTATACGTTTTTGAAACGATGATGTTGCCAGCTATACGTTTTTGAAACAATGATGTTGCCAGGAATCATTTTTTTGAAACAATGATGTTGCCAACTATACGTTTTTGATATATCTAGTAAATACTGGATCTGGCATTAAATAACCCATAATGGTTGATATGCCATAAAACCCCAAACAGACAAACAAACTAATGTTGGATTGTATTGAACCCTATTTTAAATAATGTTATGAACATTTGAATTTATATCCGATTCGTTTTCAGTTCATATGGATATTAATATAAATATATGTGTGTGTGTTTGTGTATATATATATATATATATATATATATATATATATATTCGTGTGTGTGTGTGTGTGTGTGTGTGTAATTAAAATTTGCTACGTTTATAGAGGAATATAAAATCAATTTTATTCTTCAATGCAAATTTTAGAATATTCCTGTTGATCGCTATGCCAACATTCTGTCTCCCTTTCTGTCTCTCTTTCTCCTTCTCTCGATATATATATAGAGAGAGAGAGAAAGAAAGTGAAAGAGAGAGAGATAAAGGGGGAGAGAGAGGCAGTTACTCGTTTGGATCACAAACCAATCCCTGTTGCAGATGACTGCTCAGGTACATTGTGTTTGGTCAACTTGGTTTATACTGTAACTATGATAAGCGGACAAAAGTTCTTAGAGAGAGTGTATCATCTGGCATGATTAAGATAAACTGCTAGTACAAAGCCCCTCTTTTCAATTGCTCTCTCAAAATGACTTCTGACTTTGTTCTAGAATAACCGTCGATGGCGTCTGAAAAGTTCCCTCTCCAGCGTCATTCACAAAAAACTTGGATTAACCCTTTTTCAGGCAATTTTGAAAGGTGACCGATAAGATAAAGAAGTTACATTCCTAACAAATCGACCATGTAGAAATTTGTAACTCGGGTAAGATAACAAAAGTATCTAAGACACATGATAATTCGCTCTATAATCAGATTTTTATTCAGCAAATTGTCAACCAGACAAAATGTTTGTAAATAAAAAAACAAAAAAAAAACATTTATCTAATTAGCTATTGAATTAGCGAGTGGAAAAATCTTTATACCACTTACTTTCTCGGAGATTTTTTTCAGGCCGATCTAATGGTAAAATATTTCCATTCTGAATCCTGTTGGAAAGAAGAGAAAACAGATAATTATTTCAAAGGAATGGAGGCGAAATGGCAAAGGAGAAATGATTTTACAAAGAAAACTAAAGAACAGTGGATGAACAATCTTTGACATGCATTGGCAAAAGTTCACGAATCTTTCCAGATGCTCATCAACAAAAGCAAAAATCGATCGATTGAACAGCTAAAAATAGGCGATAGGAAATTCGATCAGCAAGCAAGGGAATACGAAAGCAGTTGTCTAATTCGATATCTGATCTGATCTCATCCATAATAGATGATACTGAAATTTCATGTTAGTTAGTTTAAGGAAATAAGTAAGAAAATATCTAACGAAACAAAAATATTAAGTAACGTTGTCTATCGAAATATTCAAACAGTACATTTCGAGAGATATATAATGAAGAAAATCTGTTAATATATATATATATATATAAGGCTGAAGATTGCGTTTAGCATGAAACAGACTGTCGCCGTTGGGTGTTGAGCTCAATGTCCACTTTTATATTTACATACGCTCTATACCTGATATTCATCACGTTAGCCCATAAATATAGAATTCCTTATAACTATATTTTATCATATATATATATATATATATATATATATATATATATAATAAGCAATTTTTCAAATTTTTACGAAATTATACAATTTTGTAAAAATAAACTACTATATATTTATATATACATATATATATATATATATATGTATATATATAGGTTTATTTTGATAAAATTGTTGATTAAATAATATATATGTGTATATTTTTTAATTTCAAAATATGTATATATGCATATTTATTTAAGTAATTATAGAAATATATATATTACTTAAACGTTATAAATATATAAATACACACACGCAAATTCAGACGAAAGTTAACGACTGATATCGGATTTAAATTCTTGAAGACCGATGTTGACTGAAAAGCGAGATTGAACTCACACTCAAGGACACAAAACACAGTGGATAAAAGCGTTAGTTCGATCTAGTGTCAGGACCCAAAGAGTGAGTTCAATACCCGGTTAAGGCAGTGGAGAACTTGGAGAGGGGGAATTAACAGGTGATAACTGATAACTGACATCCATTAAACATGGCACGTGGAACTAGAACAGTCTACCCCAGTGAGCGAAATAAAGGGTTCAGTTCGACATTCCAACCATCTGAAACGTTGTAATAAATATGGCGACAAAGATGAGGACAATAGTCCGAATAATGTAAATAGTGTAAAAAAACAAATCACTATGAAAGCATAAAATAATGCCAGCAATACATTTGTATTATAAAATGAATAGAAATACTTATTTATAATACCAATACAATTTTGTAGAATTACCAATTCATTTTATAGCAAAATGACTAACACTTTTTATCTGTAGCGGAAAGAATATGAGTTTAAAATATAAGTAGTTGAAGTCATAAAACTGTCCAAAATATTTAGATGTCGGCATTAAATAACAACATTGCGATATTTCTGAACGCGTTTGGCGCCATGCATGATATCCATATGAAAATCTCGATCTTACGAGGCTATTTAAAATCATGTGGAAATTTGTGGCTTTGGACGAAACTACCTCTATCGCAGACCCTTTTATTTTCAGTTCCATTTTCGTCATCTTCTTCTTGTTATCCACAAGATCCTATCTACTCTAGGTATTTTTTAATCATTTAAGGCGATAAAGCCACGAAGATGCAGGACGGGGTACAAAGTGTGAACGAGAAAGAGAATGAGGAAATAACAACGAAGGAACAAGTTTCAGCAAGAAAGATGATGGCGATTGATGTTGCAGGCGGCAGGGAAAGGAAAGCAAGAAATCGGAAATTGCACAGGTAAGAAAAGAATCTTTTTAGAATAGAAGTGTCGCTTGCACGTCACTACTCGAATCTGACCAGTTATGTTGACCTCAGTCACAGACGAGGCGTGGTTTCTCACTGTCTTTTCTGCAACTATTTTCATGGGAACTGCTCTTTTTTTTCTTTTTTTTCCTACTATATTGGTATCTAAGTCTCACCCTTATATTGTTGAAATAGTTAAAGGCAACTGCCACTTCTACGCCAACTGTTTCTTTTCTCGCACTTCCCGCCTGTGGAACTTCCTTCCGTTTGCTCGCTTCCCTGATAACTACAATCTTAAAAGATTTAAATATAATATCAATCTCCATCTTTTGTCTTCTTGAATCTCGTTAATCTTTTATCCTTTCCTCAATCCTCCCTATTCTCAGTCTTCTCTTTCATTTTCACAACCTGTAACATCCTGCCTGCTAGAAACATTATCTCCTTGCTTGGGGTGAAATGATTAAAAAAATTCTCAACCATGGCACTTAATTAGCATTCTAGTAACACGCTTAAATTCATGTCGTTGAGACACTAAAGAGAGGAGCTTCTGAACAGTTGGCGAAACAGCCTGTCGCCTCTGAGTGATGACTTCAATGTCCCCATTAGATTTAGATTTACACACGCTCTATCTCTGATATTGAGCATTTTATCGCATACATATAGCACATTTTAAGACTATATTTATTCATATATATGTATATATAAATATAAAAGTGAATATTGAAGTTAATATTCAAAGGCGACAAGCGGTTTCATGCTAGCGCAATCGTCAGGCTGCCTGAAGATTACGCCTAGCATGAAACAGCCTGTCGCCTCTGAGTGTTGACTTCAATGTTCACTTTTATATTTACATACGCTCTATCTCTGATATTGAGCACTTTATCCTATAAATATAGCACACCTTAAAACTATATTTCTTCATATATATATATATATATATATATATATATATATATATATTACATGAATCATTCATACAAAAAGTAGATTAGTAAAGTTAATGATATAAATGGCGAAAAACATCTTCGCAAACAAATATATTACTTACATTAACCTACGAATCACTCGATGAATGTTATAATCTTTCTTTTTAATACCTTCAAATTGTATAAGGTCTTTTTTTATTCTGCCAGAACTTTTGGCAGTACATTCAGCCATCCATTGGCATGGAAATTATTTTGTATTTTCTTAGTCGATCCAGGTTATAGCGGGCACGAAAAATTAAATGCTAATCGAAATGTTTTTGTTTCGCCATTTATATCATTAACTTTACTAATCTACATTTTATATAAATAATCCCTATATATATATATATATATATATATATATAAATTCCTTTCAAAAGTTAATGCCCGATATTTATTTGTAATATTAAATATAGCACACCTTAAAACTATATATATATATATATATATATATATATATATATATATATATATATATATATATATATATATATATATATGATACGCTGCTCTTAGTAGCACGAGAAATAAGCAAAGACTGTCAAGGATTTCTCAGATCTTCCAAAGTTTACACAATGTTTTTTTATTATTGCTTTTCTCTAGCCCTTCCTATCACTGGTTCCCATATTGTATTCATTTCTATGCTTGGCCGACTTAGGAGATTTTTGTGGCCTAGCATATGTGTGGATACCTTCAGTTTGCGTATTTTGCAGTGATTTTCTCTATTATTTCAACCTCATCCTACAGGGAGTGGTGATTTCCCTTTTCCTTCCATATGGCCTCCCCAAAATTCACGAAGAAGTTATTCCGCTCTGGGCGATTCTTAGCTACGTAGGTTCTGAGTCGCTCCCTTAAAGATATAATCGACCCATTAATAGGAAAGCCACCTTCATATGCTCAAAACTCCGCCCACCTCGTGGAAATAATAAAAGATGCTCCCATTCAATCCAACCAGATGTTGATCCTGGACGTGGTGAGTTTGTTCACCAAGGTACCTACGAAGGAGGCACTAACGGTGGTCAGGGACAGAGTGGCCTCGGACTCATCCCTAGGAGAACGGACTATTATACGAATAGATAACTTGCTACAGATGCTGACTTCTTTAACATAAACAACATAGTTCGGAATGGCATCAGACATATATCGATAGGATAAAGGCTTAGCAATGGGTTCGCCATTATCACCAGCACTGGCAAACATATACATGTCATACTTCGAAGAAATTGCATAGATAACTGAGACATCTAGAAGAGACATGGAATGTAAAATTAAAGCAATCTACTCCGGTGAACGAAAAAAGAAGTGTTCGATTCGAAATTCCAATCACCTGAAGAAGGCCGAAACGTCGTGAATATGGCAACAAAGATGAGGACAACAGTTCGAACAATGAAAATAATGTAAAGAATTAGAAAACTTTATCTCAGAAATATAGAGAGATATTTAGTCAAAAAGTAATTTAAAAAAAATGAGAATGTGATTGTTGATAAAGGTTAATTGGACTCCATTTCCGTAGCATTACTGACTTTATAGATAATAAAGCGTGGGCGGAAATTTCAAATAGCCTTTTATGGCTTCTTGGCATTATGGAAAACCTTCAGCTAGCGGGAATCTTTGCATTATGTCATTAATATCTAATAACTAGAAATGTAAATTGAATTGCTCAATAAACGTACAAAATATAATCATTTACAAAATCTAAGGTCTTCTCGTGAGAGGGCAGCATCTTTTCAATGGACGTTTACAAGAGTTTCAATTGCATGCATTGCTCGAGTATCATCATTAAGTCTTGATCGATTCTTCAATTTTAACACGCTTCCGTTATTTTATTTTATTACATTTCTTATGTTATACTTTAAGACAGTGAATCCTGTTCTTTTATTCTCCTGCACACTCCTTATACCTCTCAAATTTCAAAGATATAGGCGTGTCTCAAAGACGCGCGTGCTTACTCTCCTTTCTTCCTTACTCTCCTTTCTTCCTTACTCTCCTTTCATCCTTACTCTCCTTTCATCCTTACTCTCCTTTACAATTGCGTGCAGTTTAATTCTTGTTCCCACTTACACATTCTCTCATTAACAAATAATTTCCTTTTCGCTCCAAACACAAACACGCACACATGCGAAAGCACACACATACACAAACGCAGATACAGTATTTCCGCTTCAAGTATATTGCCAATCTCTAACCCTAAATATTTAATTCCTATCTCTCCTCTACAGCTCTTCTAGCAATACATTTTTCGTCGTAACACTTCCGCTTTCTCTCCCATCGGGTTTCATTCTCTCACTAAAACACATACACACGCTCCCTTTCTCCCTACTTCACAGTTCTCATAGGTAATATAGTTGCTTTTCATTGGTAAAAAGATGCTTCGCCATTTCAGTTCAATTCAAAGCTTAGTACCAAAGTTTTTCAAACTAATCAAATCTTAAAGCCTTGTGTGGAATGGTAAAATATGAGGATAAGTCAAGAATTATCCGCACTTTTGCCATTGCATATCTTTAGATAAAGGTGCAGATAATTCACTCGTATTCTTCTTCTTTAGCGTTTGAATAAGATTACCGTTTCTCCGTTTATATTCCCCAGTTAATAAAGATCCTTTTCAAATTAAAACATAATGTAATGTAATAAAATAACAATAGTTTAATAGGTTCCTTAAAAAATCACTTTTGGAGAAAGATTATCTGATGTGAGTAGTGTAAAAAAACTTACAGCTATTTATTAAGCGTAGATAAATTAGTTCACAATCTTTATACATAATATGACACATATGTACTTACGTTTGTTTTTGTGTGTGTAACAATTGAGGGGCAGTATGAAAAATAATTATGGCCCATCCGGTGCCGTGCTAACTTGGTCCCATTGATGCGTACTAATATCGCTATCGAAGAGGGTCCGTCTATATAATACGCCATATATATCTTCAAGAATGATTTGTTCATTTTTAGAAATTCATTTTAAACTTTAAAAATTATTGTAAAAAAAAGAGGTGGGTAACAATTCTTGTAATAATTCATTAGTCATCGAAAGAGTTTTTTTTGTTTTTTATTATTCAGACTACATCCATCATTCACATTAATATTATGGTAGCATTTAAAAGCTTATTCAATTAAATAATTAGATAGTTTTAACGCAGTTTTTATGTTACTATTCGGAGAGTATATTGAGAAAATTGGTAATAACTTGAGAATACATACATACATATATATATATATATATATATATATATATATATATATATGAACATTGAACATCAGGCGGCCTGACGATTGCGTCCAGCATGAAAAAGCCTGTCTCCTCTGAGTGTTGACTTCAATGTTCACTTTTATATTTATATTTACACACGCTCTATCTCTGATATTGAGCATTTTATCCCATACATATAGCACACCTTAAAACTATATTTCGTTATATATATATATATATATATATATATATATATATATATATATATATATATATATATATATGACGAAATATAGTTTTAAAGTGTGCTATATTTATGGGATAATGTGCTCAATATCAGGGATAGAGCGTGTGTAAATATAAAAGTGGACATGGAAGTCAGCACTTAGAGGCGACAGTCTGTTTCATGCTAGTGCAATCGTCAGGCAACCTGACGTTTGCACTAGCTTGAAACAGACTGTCGCCTCTAAGTGCTGACATCCATGTCCACTTTTATATATATATATATATATATATATATATATATATATATATATATATATATATATATATATATATATATATATATATATGATATATATGATATATATGATTATATATATGATACGCTGCTCTTAGTAGCACGAGAAAGAAGCAAAGACTGTCAAGGATTACACAGATGTTCCAAAGTTTACACAGAAAATATTGTGCTTTGGGAACTTTTGAGGTAAACATAATTTTTGGTTGTAAATATGTAACATTCATGAGGACAATATACGGCTATATTTAATCAGCTACTTATGAAAGATATCCGTATATTGTCCTCATAAATGTTACATATTTACAATTATCGAACTGTTCAATTATTAACGTTAACAACGAACTATTTTAAATTACAAAATTATACATGGATTAAACGAAAATTAATTGCAATATAATACATATTACTTATATTACATTCCTTCTTGCTATTAATTTTGACAAACACAGGTACACTAGTTTAATATAAGTAGGCGTCCATAGTGAATTAATCAATAAGGGACAATCTCGTTATGTCGCCACGATTGCTGTTTGTAGTCCTCGAGTGATGCGGTTTGTTATTTGGTAGAGTTCTTTGTGATTATATAGCGCCAATCAAATGTTGAGAGAATAATCCTCTTTATCATCAGACTTCACAAATTTTTTTTAACCATTTGTTTTAGAAATCGGTTGGATATGGCTGACAGTTTAAATATTTCTGAACGGGTTTGACACCATTCATGGTATCCATATGAAAGTCTCGATATGATGAAGCTATTAAACAATATGGCTCGAGTTTCCAGGTTCATGATCTATGTAGCAACTTGTGGTGTTAAGCGAAACTACTAATAATTGTTATAAATGCTCCATAAACCGAGGCATTTGAAGTGTTTAGTATTTACTAATTCCACATCCTGAATTTTTATGGTCGATTCAAGATACGTACCATTGTGCACATTGATTGTGACTTGAATTTCTCAGACATTCTCTCACCCTTTTATTGTCCTCTCTCCTTAATAGTAGTTTTTTTTCGTGTTTTTTAAAACTCAGTAACCTCTTACATCCTAGCAGCTTTATTGCCTTGCTTGGGGTGAAATGATAAAAAAAAACAGTTCACAATATCATCATATCTCTAAAATCATCAAAACAAAAGAATAAGAAAAATGAAAACCAAATATAAAGTTACTATCAGATTATGTCTGTTGATGAACTTTGCTGTCAAAAATCCAATTTAGTTTGACAATTTATGAGTCAAAAAAAAATTACTCTTCTATTGTCCTCTCTCCTTAATAGTAATTTTCTTCATATTCTCTAACATTCGGCAAAATCTTGCATTTTAGGGGCTTTATTGCCTTGCTTGGGTTGAAATGAATGAAAAAATCTAAAATAGTTCACAATATCATCATATCTATAAAATAGTCAAAACAAAAGAATAATAAAAATGAAAACCAAATATAAAGTTACTATCAGATTATGTCTGTTGATAAACTTTGCTGTCAAAAATCCAATTTAGTTTGACTCATAAATTGTCAAAGTTTTATGTTAAATCTGATAAGACTATTTAAGAACATGATTCTAGTTTTTAGGTTAATGTTTTGGTTTTGTAACAACTTGTGGTGCTGGGTGAAACTATCCCTAGTGCAACCGATTCTATGATGTAATTCCTTCTTTCCTGTACTAATTTTCTTATAAATGATTCATTCATCAAGGCATTTGAAGTGTTTAGTATTTACTAATTCAACTTCCTGGAGGATTCAAGATACGTACCATTGTGCATATTGATTGCTCCTTGAATTTCATAGACATTCTCTATTTGGCTCACTTATAAAAAAATTTAAAAGTTCATTTTTAGTCCTTATAAATACTAGATTGGCGGTAAGGTCTCATCATTTTATAGCTGAAATATCTAAATGCAACCGAAATTCTATGCTCACAGTTTCTTCCATCAACTCCTCACTTGTGAAATTCTCTTTTGGTTTCTTGCTTCGCCCAAATGTGTACACGTATGGCATTTAACTGACTGAAGGTTAACAACTTTAATGCACTTATTGAATATCATTTTCTATAATCTCAAGAAATTTATAAAAGCTTCAACCATATGCTGAATGAAACTCTAATAAATATAATACATAACATTTTTAAAAACTTTTTATTATCATGTGACATTATTTAGCAGTCTGCTCCGTTTTCTTACAAGCATTTCCTTTGATTCACCTTTTATGCACTGTGTTCCTTCAGGATGTTAGTGATTATGGCCCTCCACAACTTTCTAGCCTTTATAATTGTTCTGATGAACTTTCCTCTATGGTACCTAGACTTTATGAATTTAAGTGCAGTACTAGATTGGCGGTAAGGTCTCATCATTTTACAGCTGAAATATCTAAATGCAAATGTAATTCTATGCTAACAGTTTCTTCTATCACACTTCTCACATGTGGAACTCTCTTTTGATTTCTTGCTTCCCAGCCAACATTGACCTTCAAAAAATTTAAATTCAATGTCAATCATTAGCTTGTGTTTTCTTGATTCTTATTCTTTTATTGTCCTCTCTCCTTAATAGTAGTTTTTCTTCATGTTCTTTAAAACTCAGTAACCTCTTGCATCCTAGCAACTTTATTGCCTTGCTTGGGGTGAAATGATGTTTAGTATTTACTAATTCCACATCCTGAATTTTTATGATGGATTCAGAGTATGTGCCTTCACTGCTTCCATTCCAATTCCAGATCAGGGCTTCTGTTTCGGTAAAGTTTATCTTCGACTCCTATTTCTTGAAACGGACGTCAATAGATGACTGAAGATAATGGACTAGCTAACCCATTGTCAGACACAGCTGATAACTCTCAATATAATGTAATACAATCAGGTCTACTACTACTACTACTACTACTACTACTACTACTACAACTACTTTTCCCTATCGCCTCCCTTCAGAATGTGGGCGATTATTGCTCTATGCAACATACTCTACTTTTGTAGCTATTAGAAACGTTTGTCCTTTTACTCAGTCTCCAAATCCCGGTTCTGCTACCCATTTATAAAACCGCGTCAGTTAAGTTACACATTGTGAACCTCTCACCTTCAATATATACTGTGAGTGTCATATTCTCCAACGTCTCTTTCCTCATTATCCGTTCAAGAATTCTCAGCTCTTTCTTTCTTCATCTGTCTATATATCTGAGATGAGGTTTTGTAAGAATTTACTATTTACACTTTTTACATTATTCGGACTTTTGTCCTCATTTTTATTGCTATATTCACGACGTTTCAGTTGTTGTACGCTCCGGCCTTCTTCAGGTGTTATCTGTTGGAATTTCTAACTGAGCCCTTTATTTAGTCCACGGGAGTAGATTGTTCTAAATTTACATGTCATGCCTTTGTATGCTTGTAGTTAATTGCCCTTGATAACTCAACTCGTCAAGTTGTTGGTCTCTCTTTGTTGTGGCAAGGGATTGAACTCAAAACTCTTTGGGTCTTCAGTTTTGGATCAATTAACCAACAATTTTATCCACTAGGCTATGTGTTCTTTCTTGCGTTGAATATAAGCATCCTTCGCTGTATTTTCTGTAGAACCACATATCTGTTGCCTCAAGTCTCATCTTCAGCTGTGTGGAAATATTCTTCATGGTCATTTTGCATAGCTCCACCGAAGGAACGGCCAACCGAACATCGTACACACTGTAGCTCCGCGCCGTGTTCACAGGCTCAGTGTCATCCTGCAACGATCTTATAGCCATTCTACCAAAGTCACCTACAAGTTCGACGCGCCATCTGCAAACTGGCTACGACCTCACGGATAATCACGCATCCGCTGGAAGGACGTTGTTCGTTAGGACCTCTAGCAGATTAATCTGTCGCTCTTCTGAGACCATGAGCGCTGGAGAGACCAGGGGGCTCTCAGTGGTTCCATGTCTTCATGGCATGTGATTTATCAGCAGTAGCATACTACGTACCGCTTCAGTATTCTTTGTTACTAACGAAATCTTCCTGCTTTTTAATACTTTCTTTAATTCTCTAACGCATCTTGCAGCATTCCTGTGCGTCTTATATATTGCAATTGATGGTGAGTCTTTTCTCCCTGCTTTCCTTTGCTATCTTGACGAAGTTCCTGCAGTTTTTTTTCCGTATTTATCTTCATATCTTATGATGTTAAGACTTTAACCACCAAAATGCCAGAGGAATTCATGCGTTAAGGTCGAGTACTCTTCATTTGTTGGTGTTTATGACGAGATTTTCCTGACTATTAATACTTTGCTTAGCATCTGGAAGGCATCTTTCGCCATGCCACTGCGTCATCGGATTTCAGTGTCGCACTTTCCGTCCTCAGTTAAAACACTTTACAGATCGTTAAATTGTTGAACTTCTTTGATTTTGGTATCTCCAATTTGTAAATTGCATATTGGGCTGTCCCATTTGCTAACAACCAAGCTGTCTGTCTTATTACAATTGATGTTTCGTCCTTTCTTCTGGATTTCTTTCACTACTATCTGCAGGATAACTTGTAGTTTCTTTTCTGTGTCTTTGCGTTTTGTGATCTTAATCAATCCTGGTAATTCTCACAGAATTACATCACCGTGTAGGTTGATTAAGTCCGGCGAGATGGCACATCCTTGTCTTACATCCATATCTATTTTTGTATGTTTACTGAACCTATTTTCTAGGACACACATAACTGAAGAAATATATCCATCTGTGAGGAGATTGTCCCGTATTCACTGCCATATAGGAGGACCGGTATTACATAAACGCAAATTACTCTTGAATTTGTTTTAACGAATTTTTTTCTGTTTCGTAATTTGCTTAGCTTTTGGAAGGCATCTTTCGATATTCCAATACCTCTTCGGATTCAGTTGTTGCATTTTCCGTCCTGTGTTAGAACACTTCCCAGATATTTAAATCATATATTTGTTCGATTTTCTTCGAGTATGTATATTGGAGTGTTTTTTTTTCTTTGTCCCAAATACTGCGATCCCATTATTGAATTAAGTAGACCACTTGACCATAAAGGAAACGCATGATCGCATTTCTATTCAATCCTCTCTACTATACGGATCTCTATTTCTAGTCTATCCTCTATTACTGTTCGAATCACTATTTCTACTCTATCCTCTATTACTATACGGACCGCCTATTCTCTACTGTATTGACTATACTATTTCTCTTTTCGGATCACTATAAAGATTATTATACGAGCGAGTATTATCAAGTACTATTATTGCGAGTGCTATTCGAAGGCGTCTGACACCAGCATCGTTCAACGGCGTACTATATTTGTATCTGCAATTACAAAGTCGCTACTACAACGAGCATTACGAAAGTGACAATGAGAATTCGCTGGCATCACGAAAGTGGCAACGCGTGTTCGTTGACATCAGAAAACCGATACATTTTTCCTTCTTACAATTAATGATGCTTCTTAGTTTCCTTCATTCATCTTACATGAATTTCCGCAGTTTCTTTTCCGTATCTGCTATCAACAGTATCATCTGATATCATATATTGTTAATATTGTTCTCGGCGATAATTAATCATCTTAGCTAATCTAATTCTCTCGGGATAGTAATAATGACTGATGAATAGGTCTATTGAAAAGTTTTCTTACTGATGATAAAATCAAGAAATATATATGTCGTCACATATTAATGTTTGTATGTACATATGTATGTAACTTTCTTCCGTTTTGTCTGTATATATATATATATATATATATGTATATATATATATATATATATATATATATATATATATATATATATATATATATATATATATAAGTGAACATAGAAGTCAACACTTAGAGGCGACAGTCTGTTTCATGCTAGATGCAATCGTGGCCGGACGATTGCATCTAGCATGAAACAGACTGTCGCCTCTAAGTGTTGACTTCTATGTTCACTTTTATATTTACACACGCTCTATCTCTGATACTGACCACTTTATCCCATAAATGTAGCATATCTTAAGACTATATTTCTTTATGTGTATATATATATATATATATATATATATATATATATATATATATATAGTTAAGTAACGAAAATCTTGCTAATCTGTATGGATAATCCCAAGGAGGATGAATTCCTTAGAGCTCAATGTTAAGTCAGAGCTAATAATTTAATTTAAAGAAAAACAGACCACTTTAACGCTCCATTTGTAATAATTTATTTCACCAGAGAATTTTATTTTTCTATGTATATATATTTTCTTATATATATATATATCTATATATCTATATATATATATATATATATATATATATATATATATATATATATGGAGTAATCTGTTGGTATGATCTAAACGAGTCCTATTAACACAATATAGAATTTGAACAGTATTTACAACCACCTGAAGAAGGCCGGAGCGTACAACGGCCGAAACGTTGTGACAAATATGGCGACAAAGATGAGGACAATAGTCCGACTAATATAAATACTGTACATAATACCTCATCTCAGAAATATAGACAGACTCTGATAGAATTTGAAATATTAAATATTAAATGTTAAAACTGACTCACAAAGAGCGTTTAACGTTTACTTTCATTAAACAGAGCAAAATCTTTCTTACAATTGGAATTAGGATACCATTAGTAAATGACCATTTTCACCTATGAAATTTTAAAAATTTTAAATTCGCAGGATTTCTCAAACTGTTTATGGTGTCACTTTGTAGAAGGGGACTGGTTAGTTGACGAAGGAAAGAGAGAGAGAGAACGTCAGAGGGGAAAAGATGACAGAAGAAGGCATAGTTACAGGAAGTAATGTAGGGTTTTATATTATGAAGGTAGGAGTGGGCAGGGGGAGAGAAGGGAAACCCAATGAGCTGACCAACATCTTAATGTAATTTGGTTAAAGTTTGATTCAACAGGAATCCACAGAATTTAATGAAAAAATGAAGAAACCTAATTTATAAAAAACATCAAGAGATAACATTAATGAGATGAAAGAGAGATCATTCAGAATTATTGGTGTATTAAATCTTTCCATATATCAGAACCTAAAAATTAAGGGAATCGCTTCAAAGGTTTAGAGGGAATTTGAATATACATGCGTACACACATGCGTACACACATGCGTACACACATGCGTACGGAGACGTTAAGAATATCTCTACTCGAACAACCATCATTAATTTTTTTTTAATGAGCAATTAATTAGAAATACTTATCGAGCTGTGTACATACATATATATATATATATAGAGAGAGAGAGATAGAGAGAGAGAGAGAGAGAGAAAGAGAGAAAGCTCAATGAGTATTTTGTCGCCATTTTACATTTTTAATTTCGCGCATGCGCGTTGTTTGTTTTTTTATTTTGTCGATTGCACAGTATAGTTGGGTCCCTTGGACACCGTCTGTAAGAAAAAGAGTACCATGACGCAATTCACTCCGCCAGACATTTGGAAACAGCATGCTGTACTGCTTGGCATTCGCGCCGGAAGCTCCAATACGAACAATTCACAGTGTTTGGGTGTCAATCTTAGTACAGTGTAGAAGATTTTAAAATAGCTGGATGGGTCTAATGGTGATTACGAAGGTGTTTGGAGTGATCATTAGCGATGGCTACATTATGCCTGCATTCATCTTGCCAAAGGCCTTAGACTCAAAACGGAGGCCTACATGATGTGCGTTCAAGAGGTATTGTTATCCCGGGTCAATAAGGTGGCTGCTGGAAGATCCTATGTCTGACAACATGTCACGGCAATATGCTACACAACCAGGAGAACAAAGTCATGGCTGTCAGCAGATCACACCTGATATCTGGCCAGCTAACCCCATAGACTGCTACACCCTTGAATCTTATGTGGGGGGGGGCGTTGAGGGATAGACCAACAAAACTCTTTGTAACACCGAAGATGAATTGAAGGCAACGATTATGACAACATTCAACACTTAAAACAATGAGGCCTTTCCAGAAAAGCTGCAGGAGATTCCGAAGTTGTCGGATGGTGGGCGAGGCTGAAGCCAATGGCGATTTTATTGAATATATTTACTCTTTAGTATTTGCAGATATTTTTGTGCAATTTTGGTAAATGTATCTGTTAAAACGAGACGACAGTGTTATTTTCATTTGTGCGTCATTTAGACGACAATTTACCTATCGCACTCTGTATATCTGTTAAAATGAGATGTCAATGACAATTTCATTTGTGCGTCATTTAGACGACAATTTAACCATCGCGCCCTGTATATCGGTGTTTATGCGGTACAGAATAGGTATCCATACAAAAAGATAATATGACCACCTTGTATTTTTGCGGCTAAATAATTCGGAAATATATCTGGCATCAGGTTTTAATGTTTGTAAGTATTTCTTTCTCTCTCTCTCTACGCCCAATCTATCTCCCTATATATATTAGGTCATCCCATAAGTTCAGTATGCGAATTTTAACTTTTTGTTAAAATGAACGAAATTTAAAGAGTCTTTTATAATGTCTAATGGAGCTGAACATTATTTTTATGTTTAGATGCATTTAAACTGATCAAATTTTATTTCAGAGAACAATAAAATTAAATTTTGTTTGATTAAAACCCTGCTAACAAGAATCATTTGAGGCACATAATGCTTTATGGGTTCAAGAAAGGAAACTCAGCAGCCTAAGCGGCTAGAAACATTCACTCAGTTTATGGAGAGGAAAGTGTGAATGAAAGAATTTGCAGAAGATGGTTTGAAAAATTCAGAGGTGGAGATTTCACCCTTGAAGATTGTTGTGGTAGGATCCACCTAATTTGCATAGTGGAGTACCGACGATATAAATATGGTCGGTACCGGAAGACAGGGAGGCAAATCAAGAGATCCAACTAGAGACTCTGCCCGACTGCGACTTAGTCAACACATTCTCCAGGAACGGTCTTCCCAGGAATATACAAAAGACTATATGTAAATATTGTGTATACTTTCTTGTTTCAATACATTTTATTCTAACTACATTTTGTGTTTGCATTATTATTCCATGCATTAGTCAAGTTTCAACAAAGATGAAGATCGAACCGGTCGTCCAGTTGAGTTTGATGAAAGGCTTCTTGAAGCAGCCCTTGAAGAAAATCCTGCTTTATCAGTTGAGGAATTGACAGTGGTTCTCTGTTCAAACCATACAACTGTTCATCGTCATCTTCAACAACTTGGAAAAGTTCCTAAACTTGGAAAATGGGTGCCTCATGAATTGTCTGAAAACAACCTCAAATCCCGAGTTGGCATCTGCTCTTTGTCTCCATTCTCGCCAACTTGTTTCACCTTCTTTGTATAGACTGGCAACGAAAAATGGATCTTTTATCGAAATGTTAAGTGTCGTAGACAGTGGCTTGGTAAAGGGGATAGACCCCAGCCACAGCCGAGAAGGTAACTTCATGGGAAAAAGGTTCTTCTTTCAATCTTGTGGGATTGCCTAGAAATAATCCACTTTGAATTCTTACCACCTAATGCAACAATTAATGCTCAAATATACTGTCAGCAATTAGAGCGTTTGAACCAAGCTTTGCGGGAAAAAAGACCCGCTCTAGTGAATCGAAAACGGGTGATGTTCCATCAGGACAATACGCGACCACACACAGCAATAATACCGTCACAAAAGATCGAA
>OZ038498.1:17339760-17379760 GCA_964036315.1 Acanthosepion esculentum | reverse complement strand
TTTATTTTTGTCTTTCTTCGAAAGTTGTTCTAATTTTATATTCTGAGTTTTACATTTTCCAATTTGATGATTTCATATTTTTACCGATACTTACGGACAAACTATCTTTATCAGTCTATTACTAACTCACTCTTTACACCTGCGTATATCCGTCTACACATTTACATCTATATCTATAATTATGTATTAAGATTCAGGCATTAGTCATCTGCTTATCGCTGTACTTATCTTAATTCATATCTATCTATCTATCTATCTATCTCCGTAAATCATTCTGTTCATAGCAGTTTATCTCAGTCTGTTCATCTACAGGGTGTTTCACAATTGTTGAAACAAAGCAGAGTCCTCTCAGAGGAGCGTGAGGACCTAGATGAGAAAGAACAGTGGTTCCAGCAGGATGGTGCTCCTCCTCACATTGCTAATGTTACCATGGCATGGCTCCTTGAAAACCTTCAAAGCGTCTCATCAGATTTCTTCCTCTGGACAACATCAACTGGGGCAAACTTCCATTGCTGCATTGAAGGCCGCCATACATGAGAAGATTCAAGCGATGACCACGTCGGAATGTGCACGCGTTTTCAACAATTTTGCATTCAACAGTGCATTCAGGTGAACGACGGACATATGGAGCATCAGGGGGTCATCTTAACATTGTTGGTCGATGCTTGAGATCAAACGGTTGCAGATCCTAAAATGTGGGCCTTTAATTTTTTTATAAATCTAATTTATATTTACTCTATCATTTGTGCTCCTTGATTTGTGCCCGATCATTTTGTTTCAAAAATTTTAAAATACTCTGTATATATTTAATTGTCTACCTAAGTATATATATTTCTCTGTCTATCTACATTCTATCTACTAACTCTGTTTTTACTTACTATTTAAGTCTGTTCATAAACACACACACTAACACAACACGCGCACACATACACAAAGACACACACAAAGACACACACACACACACACACACACATATATATATATATATATATACATATATAAATATGTCATAATTAATTAGAACAAAATGCTGACTGTATTGTTAACTAAATCAAGACCTGATGATATGTGAAATAAAAGTGCTTTGTTTCGATATTATATAAATCAAGACCTGATGATATGTTAAATAATACTAGTGAATTTAAATCTGATCTGAAATCTGACAGCTTAAATTAGGTTATAATTATTTTTAAATTCAAAGTATTAGCCAGATGCTTGCGGCAATATGTGGTTCTTTGTTGTTTGTTTTTGTTTTGCTTTTTGTGTTAGCTTTTAAATAAATTAATATCTGTGAAATCTAAAAAAAAATCCGCTATCGACAAACACTCAAATTAAACGTTATCTTGGAGAAGTGTATCCCATTTGCATCGGCTCTTGCTCTTTATCCCTTCATTTAGCATTTGTCTTTGACAAGGCCATAGTGAACCCGGTCTGTTTACTCTCCAGGGGATGCGGTAAATTTTCAGACGTTCATCTGAAAGCCTCGTGTTTCGCTTGGCTAGATGGGATGAAAATATGAAAAAGTTTTATTATTATATTTTTATTTTATTTTAAAAAGTTAGATTTGCTGACAGAAAATCGATTCGTAAGTCAATAGCAGTCATTTTCAGTGAGTGACTTCGCCATTTTCATTACTGTAGTCATTGAAAAGGCGGAGAAAATTGCATTCTTAGAAAGAAAAAAATTAAAAATCGAATTATATGGAAAAATCGTCAAAGGAAAAAGATTTCTTTTTTAAAAAGAAAAATACAAAATTAAAAATTTATATCTTTCACTTTTTTCAGTTTTTTAGCACTTTCATTGTTTGTTTGTTTTTTCTTATTGACATGCATGCTTGTCGCCCGTCTTCTTTCCTTCGTTCCCTCTTTTTCTTTCTCTCTCTGTCTCTCTCAATTATTCTCTTGGTTTTTTATATTTCCTTTTCACGTTCGTTTTTCCTGTCTTTCTTATATTCTCACGTTCTTATTTCTTTCCGTTCCTCTCAATCTCGCGTTATTCTTTTGCGTCCTTTGTTCTTTTTCGCATTTTTCTTTTCTTTCCACCTTTATCTCTTTCTATTTCTTCTTCTTCTTTCTTTGAAAATTCTTGAAAATTTTGACAATTCTTGAAAATTTTGAAAATTTTGAAAATTCTTGAAAATATTTTAAAATTCTTGAAAATTATTGAAAATATTTTAAAATTCTTGAAAATATTTTAAAATTCTTGAAAATTCTTGTAAATATTTTAAAATTCTTGAAAATTCTTGAAAATATTTTAAAATTCTTGAAAAGTCTTGAAAACGACTGTAGTAACAACAGAAAGTACTTTGATTGAAAAAAAAAGCAACTTTGGAAATTTTCCAATTCCCAAAAACACCTTAAAGTCAGAAGCTGGATATATATATATATATATATATATATATATATATATATATATATATATATATATATATATATGTGTGTGTGTGTGTGTGTGTGTGTGTGTGTGTGTGTGCGTGCGTGTGTGTGTGCGTGTGTGTGTGTATTTAGGCAGCAATGCTTCTTTCATGCACATTTCATTGAATGCAACAGACCAGGTGCTTTGGTTTAGTTTTTTATCAAATTTCTCATGCGATCTACTAATTTTGTTCTTTTGAAATGTATAGCCGAAAGCGCTCGGATTAAAAGAACATTCGGACAGTTTTTATATAATTTATCATCTGAAAAGAAAAAAAAATACATCGCATGAGAAATTGTATAAAAAACTAAATCAAAGCACCTTGTCTGTCGTATTCAATGATATATACATATATATATATATATATATATATATATATATATATATATATATATATATATATATAAGAAGAAATATACGTAATATCTTACATTAATTGCACAACTCTGAGTTTCATGCCGAAGCAATTTTCAAGCACTGGAATTATTATAATTATTTTTATTTATATTTTGGGTTGACATCAGTTGTTTAAAGAAATTCTCGCTCACGCGAGATATACTGGGATGGAATTGGAGTTAAAATATTTAAATGAATTATAGTTTAATTTTGAATTTGAGTTTAAGCCCAGATTAACATTTAAGATTAAATATAAGGTTAGAAATAAGAAATATAAGTTATAAGTTAAATAGACGATTGTTTTGAAAACGTAAGTAAACGAAAAAGAGCGTTGGAAAATGTTGTGGTGTCCTCCCTCTAAAGAGTCTATGTTGGACTCTTCCGCCTACTATAAAATTAGTAGGAGAGAAGGACTTGGGGAAACAGTCGAATAGATCAAACGCTGGGTCAACCGACACACACTCACTAGTCATGTAATACTTTTCTGTTGCACTTACTGTTTAATATAGGATATATCTGCAACATTTGTTTTGTTATTTCTTTAACCATTTACTTGGTCACAACAGAAAATTAAGGGGACAATATAATATTACTAAACTAACTAAAACTAATGATATCATGAAGTTTGCCATGATAAATTAAAATAAAATAATATAAAATAAAGTACTATTACTATACTAATAATTCATATCAGTGGAAAGAATATGATTTAATATAAAATAAAATAAAACAATAAATTAAGACAATAAAGTAAAATGAAATAAGAACTTTATATAGGAACATATAAATAGTTAAATAAACTTGTTAAAATATTTAATTGAATTTTAGTTGCTTTTCGGTTCTTCCCAGATCGACATTTAAGATTAGGAATATGGTTGGAAATAAGAAATATAAATTCTAATTTAGAGAGACGCTGGTTTCACAACTAGAAGTGGTGTTATAAAAACAAGGGAGGTAACCCTATTTTTTCCGAGAATTGATACATTAATTAATGATAATAATATTAATATTAATATTCCTAAAAAAAATATAAAAGTATTTATATCAATAATATTAAAATATACCGTGATAAACTAAGATAAAGTAAAATAAAATAAAATGTATGTCATATATAGGAACTTTTAAATATGCAAATTAGTAAATAAATAAATATATAAATAAATAAGGCGAATAAATGAAAACAATAAAAATAATGAATGAAAATAGATGAGTAAATAAACACATTTCTAAAAGTAATACTCAAGGTGAAAAAGACAAGAAACCAAGCAAAAAATAAAAATATGGTAAAAAAAAAATGAAAGTGATAGGATAATGGAAAAATGTTAAAAAAAGTTATCGTCTAAAATGAACAATATTTGTACAATAAAGATAGCCAGAAAGAAATGTTAAAATATTAAAAACGATGATATTAATATCAATACTAATAAATGTGGACGCCTGATCCTGCTAGACTCTTCTGCGTGAATGTGTTTGAGTAGGAATATAGATCTCTGTAGGCAGGTGTTAATCAACTCACTTCTTTTGTTTAAGATGTTAGTATTTTTTATATTTTTCAGGATTATTAATTTTTCAAGAAGACAAGTTATATTTATTGCTTTTCCCGCTGAACGGCTTAGCACAAACATACACACACACACACACACACACACACACACACACACACACACACATATATATATATATATATATATATATATAGTGCCAAAATTACATAGTAAATGTTTATTTATATGTCTGCACTTACCCATTATTTAATTTGTCTTGTTTATGTGTTTGCAACTGGTCTAGGAGAAGAACAACTCAGAATTCAAATCCTGCGGAGGGTCGTTTGGGGACTCGCGTAGTGCACCAGGTCTCTGTATTCAGCCCTTCAAAAAGTGTGGATGGTCCTGCACGAAACCTTCACCACTATAATCAAATCTCGAATATATATATATATATATATATATATATATATATATATATATATATATATATATATATATATATATATATATATATATGATGGACTCTCCCGTCGGTTTCGACGTATGAGGTTCCGACAACTGTGCTTATTCAACCCCGTGTGTAAGTCGCAAGTGACATTCCAGTCCTGCTAGTGATTTGCAAAGAAGTCCACAGATTTTGCAAGACTGTGGATAGTTGGAGTGTATGGCCGGGGCAGCAGCAGATATTTTAGTCCTTTCCCTAGTTTGACGAAGCTTGGTGATGTTTGATGCTGCGTTGTTCTTGATGCCATTGTAGCAAGTAGTCCTCCACATATTCATACATCGTCATAATTTTTTATTTAGTTTTTCCAGTGTCCCTACATATTTTCCCGTTTTCTGTGAGTAAGGGAGTGAAAAAATATACAAAATCTGAGAACGCTGGAAAAACTAAATATAAAATTCATTAAATCTTCCTTGTCTGTCATATTTAACGAAAGATACACACACACACACACACGCGCGTGCGCGCGTACAAACACACACACATACACAAACACACGGGCGCGCACACACATACATATATATATATATATATATATATATGAATATATGCACTCCACTGAAACAAAACAATTAGCAAAAATATTCAACAAAAATAACGTTAAAATCAGTTACAGCTGAACAAAAAAATATAGCAGAAATAATCAAAAGCCACAACAACAAAAAAATGAAACCTAGAAAAATGAGACCAAAGATCCAAAATGCAACTGCAACATATCCACTCCAGGGAAATTGCCAACAAACGAATACAATATATAAAGCCAAGGTAAGTTCAAACCACAACACAATGTACTACATCGGTGCCACTGAGGGTCCATTCAAGAAGAGGAAAAACAATCACAACCTTTCATTCACCAATAGAAAATACTCGAACAGCACTATACTATCCACATACATATGGCAGCTAAAAGACAGGTAATATCACACCAAGAATAAGCTGGAAAATATTGAAAAAAGCACCTGCCTACAGCAACATCACAAAAAAATGCCTACACGAAAAAGTAGCAATAATATCCCATACTGCGAAAAAGAATTTACTAAACAAACGATCAGAGATAATCTCCAAATGTAGGCATGAGAATAAGTACCTATTATCCGAATTTATACCAAACGGATAAAAAAACACCAACAATCACACTTTAGTTCAAGCTACCATCACAATAATTACATTTATTGTTATTATCATTGCACCACCATTAGTAATCACTTCTACCACTTTGCAATAACTATTGCGCTACTACAACCCCCAACACCATTACTACCACACCACATCTACCATTACCATATAAATCCACTATAATTATTAACTTAAATTATTCCCCCTTTCCACAGGATATTTAATACCACCAAATAAAAACCAATAAGATCAGAGATAATTTCCAAATATAGGCATGAGAATAAATACCTATTATCAGGATTTATACCAAACGGATAATTAAAAAAAATACATCATCAACAATCACTTTTTAGTTCAAGCTACCAGCACAATAATTATATTTATTGTTATTATCATTCTCCCACCACCATTACTAATCACTTCTACCAATTTACAATAACTATTAGCTACTAATATTATCATTACCACCAATCCCCCTACACCATTACTACCACATCACATCTACTATTATCATATAAACCCGCTATAATTATTACCGTAAACTACTCCCCTCAGAATATTTAATACCACCATATAAAAACCAATAAGGATTACTTACTGCAATTTATACGCAGTCATCAAAAACAAGCAAATAACCAGCTTTAAAATAATAACAAATCTGCCTTAAAAAATTAAAAATAATAGCAATTTTTACCTATCATAATTTTACACAGACCCCACCACACGTATATACGTGCGTGCGAGGAAATATTATTCAGCTAAATAATAGAAAAATTGTCTGATTTTTGACATGTATACATTCACGAGAAATTTCCGCTACACTTCCGATCTTTGAATTTCAACATACATATGGGACTTGTCATATATATGTATATGTGTGCTGTTGTCTATATACATACGCATCTGTATGTATATAGACAACAGCACACATATACATGCATATGTCAAGTCCCATACTGTCCACATATGTTTATGATTCTATTAGCCCCGGCGAGCGAGCGATTTTCCCCCCACTTCCATGATAACACCAATACACGCAATCTACATAAATCCAAAAGTTTTAAAAAATTAATCAGTTTGTCTGACGATCGCAAAAGCGTGAAACTCAGGGTCACAAACTCACAATCCAATCAAATATGTTAGCTCTATCTCTGATATTGAGCGCTTTCTAATAAGTACCACGCATTTAATATATAAATAATAATATATATAATATATTACATCGTGGTATACCAATGCACTATCTCATCCATTGAGAGTCCTAACACTGATAGGATATACATTGGTTCAATGACGAATGAATTTAAAATTAGATGGAGACAACACAAAAGCTCCTTCAATAATATTAGAAATAGAAATCAGACATCCCTATCCAAATATTTTGGCATTTAAAAGAAATGAATAAAACACCAAAAGTAAAATGGAAAATAATAAATAGAACAAGAAGTTGTAAAACCTGGGATGACCCATGCCTTTTATGCCTACATGAAAAACTACACATTATTAAGTTTCGAAATAATGAAAATTTATTAAACGATAGACAGGAGTTAACGGTTTTTTGCCAACATCAACAAATTTTCGCATTAGATAATTAGCACACAAAAAAAATTAAATTACATAGTTTAATAAAAGTTTTAAAAGCTTAGCCCAATCATTAAATAGGAAAACCCTTTATGAAGTCGTCAAAAAAACAAATTGTAGTTCAGTGCAACGCGTTTATATATGAAACAGCCATTTGGATAAATAAATAAATAAATAAGTAAATAGATAAATCAAATAAAACAAAATTCTCGCGACACTTTACGACATACCGTGGTGCCAAAAGCTATCTTTCGCTTTAAACTAACCAGACGATGAGCGTACATAAATGCTATCATCCGCTTTGAAATAGATATCCCACCCTACCTCGGCTTGACCTTTTCGAAGGTGACTGATATGTGGATAAGAATTAAATTATTAGACCACCTAACCAAAATGGCCGCCCCAGCCATTTCCATAGTAATTAATTTTGCAAAGAAACATGCTTATAAAGATGCGAAAATTTCAAGATTGGTTATTCCTAAAATTTTCGCTTGAGGATGAAACAGGGCTTGATACCTTAATTCAATTTAATTTTAATAATTATATTAAGGGTTTCGGCTCTCGTTTTTGAAACATGAGAACTCTTATGTAGCGAAGGAATAATATTTTTTTAAAATAATTATAATATAAATATATATATATATATTTATATACACACACTTTTCACATACACACACGCACACACACACACACACACGTATATATATATATATATATATATATATATATATATATATATGTATGTATGTATAATACGAAGGGAGGATTTGAAAAACAGACCCAACGACATCAATTTTCGGCGTTTGCCGTTGAATTATATTTTGGGGCGTAGACTGTATATTCTGAAATAAATAAACTCAACTTCGGGTCAATGATGACATCATAAATCGGAGAGACGCCTCCGCTTCGCAAGATTTTAAAAGGTAAAGGGAGACAAATAAGGTTACCATTACTCAAAGCTGGAATCTGATGTAAATTCGATACTTTATACACGTGGGCGTAAAGATTCAACAGAAGATGAACTGCGTGTGCAATTTGTTTCGAATGCATATATATAACAACGTGTATCTATTTTGTTCGTTCTTTTGATTCCGACGGTAATATTTAAGAGCAGTTGAGATCGCATATCAAACCTTTCATTCGTTTTTCCATCTTTTATTTCTCGTTAATAATAATAACAAACTCGACAACAACAACAGTTATTATTATTATTATTATTATTATTATTATTATTATAATTACTATTATTATTATTATTATCTTTGATATCTGCCGTTTACACATTTCTTTCCGGGTCCCGCTTAGAAATGGTATCATGACACTTTCCTCTACAAAAAAAATATTACATAGATAAAGCCCTTCGTAAAGTGTGGGCTATACTTGTCAGATTATTATTATTATTATTATTATTATTATTATTATTATTATTATTATTATTATTATTATTATTATAGCTGTGCTTGTCCGTCCATTCGTTAGTTCGCCAGACCGTTTCGTCCTGTCAATACCTCATAAATAATGGACCATTCCGTTTTCATCAAGCGGAAAGAAGTGAAATACTCTACTTGGTTTCAGTGAGAAAAAGAAAGAAAAAATGGTTAACGTCTCGTGCCAATACCTCATAAATAATAGACTGTTCTTTTTTCTGGCGTGGAAAGACGGCAAAAGACATTACTTGGTTTCAGTGAGAAAATGAAAGAAACAAAAAAAAACAACGAGGAAAAGAAAAAGAAAGAAAGAAAGAAAGAAGTGATTAACGTTTCCTGTCAATACCTCATAAATAATAGACTATTCCGATTTGATTGAGTGGAAAAACAAAACATATATCAGAGACGCTACTTGGTTTCAATGAAAAATTGAAAGAAAGAAAGACGTGTTAACGTCTGTTTCACTGTAAATGTTAACGTTGTCAATTTCAAATCTTTTCATTTGTACCCACTTCTTAAAGTTATGACCAGCATTCACATTTATGATTTTATTGCAATATTTTGTCAAAGGTGTTATATTCAAATATTTAACGATGCGATAGGGAAATTTCGACGGATATTTTATTGTCCTAGAACCCGACATGAGCTTACTCAATCTTTAACTTAAGAATTACGATTCATCAGAATATTAAAATAGGAAAAGCGTAAAATGTTGAAGGGTTAAAATTAGTTGTGATGTTTGGCGTCTTCTAGCTTGTTCTACGCGCTGCCTCCAAATTTCAACGAGAAACCTCATTAAACTGCACGTCAGCAGATCATAATTATTTATGAAGCTGTTTGGATATGTAGCTGACATTCCCAGAATCATTTTCTCGTAATTTCATATCATAGAAATGTGTATTGTCATTTAAAAATTCTTTAAAATGCACAGAAAAAAGTTATTATTAACAAAGAAAATTATTGACATATCTCTTCCAATATTTCGCAACGCAGAGGGAATAGACCAATTTAAGACGAGAAAACACAGTTCTTATCAATACATTATTTACATTATTCGGACTATTGTTCTCATCTTTGTCGCCATATTTATTAGAACGTTTCGGCCGTTGTAGGCTCCGGCCTTCTTCAGGTGGTTGGAATGTCGAACTGAACACTTTATTTCGCTCACTGGGTTTAGACTGTTCTAGTTCCACGTGCCATATCGAATGGATGTCAGTCATCAGTTATTTCCTGTTAATTACCCTCTGAAATTTATCCACTGCCTTAACCGGGCATTGAACTAACATTCTTTGGGTTATGTTACTGGATCTAACCAACGCCTTCATCCACTGTGCCTTGTGTCCTTGAGCGTACAACGGCCGAAACGTTGTCATAAATATGGCGACAAAGATGAGGACTATAGTCCGAATAATGTAAATAATGTACACAATACCTCATCTCAGAAATATAGACAGAGACTGAAAGGCCGAAACGTTGTAATAAATATAGCGACAAATATGAGGACAATAGTCCGATTAATGTAAATAATGTACATAATACCTCATCTCAGAAATATAGACAGATACTGAAAGGCCGAAATGTTGTAATAAATATGGCGACAAATATGAGGACAATCGTCCGAATAATGTAAATAGTGTACATAATACCTCATCTCAGAAATATAGACAGATACTGAAAGACCGAAACGTTGTAATAAATATGGCGACAAATATGAGGACAATAGTCCGAATAATGTAAATAATGTACACAATACCTCATCTCAGAAATATAGTCAGGAGTTTATGAGTGTTTAACAATATTTCGACAGCATGCCTGTCTTCTTCAAAACTTGAAGGAAGTCATCCTGTCGAAATATTTTAAACATCATTAAATATTTTAAACTGTCTTTTCTTTTCCATTCGTTTTCTTAAATCGAACTCTTTAGATTTTGTATTATTATTATTATTATTATTATTATTATTATTATTATTATTTCCTTTTATATCTGCCGTTTACACATTTCTTTCCGGGTCCCGCCCAGGGACCTAAGGTTAGAAATATATCATGATACTTTCCACTGAAAAAAATAATTACATAGATAAAGCCCTTCATAAAGTGTGGGCTGTACTTGTCAGATTAATTTTTTGTATCTCTTTGAGGCATGGACTTCCAGGGATCCCTTCAATTAGTCTACTGTAATCTTTTCCAACCAATCCTAAGGCTCCAACTACAACGGGGATTGTTGATGTTCCCATGTGCCACATTTTTGAGATTTCTATTTCAAGGTCCTTGTATTTTGACAGCTTTTCGAATATCTTCAAAGATACATTGCAGTCTGCAGGGACTGCCATATCAATAAGGAGGCATTTTTGTTGTTTGTGGTCTTTAATAACAATGTGTGGACGGTTGGCTTTGATTGTTCTGTCAGTGTGTATTGTGTAGTCCCATAGAATTGTAACAGGTCCTATCTCCGGGTCAGGGTGGTGTTCGTACCAGTTTCTTTCAGTTTCCTTCTGCAAATTTTCCAGTGCAGATATTGGCCCACTCTGTCATGCCGGTTTTTATATTCAGTTGGTGCCAATATCGCGCAACCTGATACAAGATGATCAATATTATTTTATTTTCTTTGACTTCTGGTGTAGGCGCACTTCTTCCCAGGTCCCAACCAGAAACCTAAGGTCAGAAATGAATTCATAACTTCAGCCATTGATAATTAAAAAAAAAATAAAATAAAATATATTTTATATAAACAAGCCCTTCATAATGTGTGGGCTGTACATATCATTATTATTATTATTATTATTATTATTATTATTATTATTATTATTATTATTATTATTATTATTAATATTATTATTATTATTAATATTATTATTATTATTATTATTATTATTATTATTATTATTATTATTAATATTATTTCCGGTACATACATTTCTTACGGGGTCCCGCCCAGAGACCTAAGGTCAGAAATGACACCATTACATTTTCCATTAACATAAAAAGTAACACATATTTTACATAGATAAAGCCCTTCGTATGGCGTGGGCTGTACTCGTGGGAACTTTATTTTTTTCCAAAATTTATCGTTTTGGAGTTATCGACAATAAAAGTTCGGACTCATTCGAGTCGCGGTTGCAGAACGGCAGACATTACTGGCGTTGTTTACATACATTTGCCCCGAAAAAGCTATTCGCGGAAGCTTCACTTGGCTTGCTGAATGTGCTCGCAATGCGCAAACTTTGCGTGAAATTTAAAAAGATCATGATTATTTACAAAATAACAAATGCTAGAAAGGAATTAATAACAAGAACAAATTGAAGGTTCAATAGTATCACAATTTGTTTTATTATTTATTTAATTATTTTTTGTTTTATTATTTAATTTGTTTTATTATTTAAAAAAAAACACTTGTCATTGCTTTTCTAAATAACTTAAACACATTTACCAAAAAATCTAGCCTACCCTTACTCCTAAACCTGAGTCCAAACTTTCATTGTTGATAACAATTTCAATATTTGAAGATTATATCTATCAGAGAAGCAAGTAAGGGGAAGGGAGTAATGGAAGACAGATGCCACGTAACAGCTCAGTACTCTTTTCTTTGTTACCAAAGAGATCCTCCTGTCGCGCAATACTCTGTCCAGCTTTTGGAATGCGTCTATGGCCATGCCAATACGTCTACGGATCTCAGCACCGCACTTGCCGTCTACGGATCTCAGTGCCGCACTTGCCGTCTACGGATATCAGTGCCGCACTTGCCGTCTACGGACCTCAGTGCCGCACTTGCCGTCTACGGATCTTAGTGCCGCACTTGCCGTCTACGGATCTCAGTGCCGCACTTGCCGTCTACAGATCTCAGTGCCGCACTTGCCGTCTACGGATCTCAGCGCCTCACTTGCCGTCTACGGATCTCAGCGCCGCACTTGCCGTCTACGCATCTCAGCGCCGCACTTGCCGTCTACGGATCTCAGCGCCGCACTTGCCGTCTACGGATCTCAGTGCCGCACTTGCCGTCTACGGATCTCAGTGCCGCACTTGCCGTCGCCTGTCGAAACAATTCCCAGATATTTGATTTTGGTGTCCTCTTACTAACGGCTATGCATTATGGATCTGTTATCAGATTGACACCAAAATACTCTGAAATGTTTGTATTGTTGCTTCCATTTTCCTGAAAAATTGTTTTACGAGAAACAGAATAATGGATATCATATGTAACTACTTCAAACCAAACGTTAAAAGAAACCATGTCAATACTGGAAATAGCTACTTGTTCTTGAGAAACACATTTCCTGAAAAAGTGTTTTAAGAGAAACAGAATAACAAGAAATACATCCCTTGAAGAATTCCAACAGCAGCATCAATTAAAATGGATATCACATGTAACTACTTTAAAGCAAAGGTTAGAAAGAAAGCCATATCAATACTGGAAAGGGCGCTAACAGCTACTTGGCTTGAGAAAAACATTCTCCTGAAAAAGTGTTTTAAGAGAAACAGAATAACAAGAACCATATCCTTTGAGGAATTTCAACATTAGCAGCAATTACAATGGATATCACATGTAAATACTTCAAACGAAACGTTAAAAGAAAGCTATGTCAATACTGGAAAGGGCGCTAACAGCTACTTGGCTTGAGAAAAACATTCTCCTGAAAAAGTGTTTTAAGTGAAAGAGAATAACAAGAAACACATCCCTTGAGGAATTTCAACATTAGCAGCAATTACAATGGATATTACATGTAACTACTTGAAACAAAAGGTTAGGAAGAAAGTCATGTCAATACTGGAAATAGAGATAACAGCTTCTGGACTTGAAAAATCTATTTTAGTGAAAAATCCTTTTAATTGAAATATTGTATACATTTCAACCGAAAGTCATATCGTCAAAATACTTCTTAATGAAAAGGGACTAATATTACCGTTTTAATTTTTTTTTAATAAAGAAAGTTAAGAAAATTTATAAGTTCTGAATTTTGACATAACTATTAAAATTGAAATTTCCTCGAGTGCGAGAAGAAAGCTACTGAGAATTAACACTAAGATCGTCGATTTTTGAAAGATATCAAATTAACTTCTCCTTTGGTAGCAGATAAAATGGACCGCTGATATAATATTTACACAGAGATCTGACGACAAATTGATAATGAACTGGGACTCAAAAGCACATTGAAACATTCTGGTAACCTGCAATGCAAAATGAATTCAGCTAATCAGTTACAATAAACTATTCATTTCTTCACTGCGACATTTTATTTTTTTATTTTATTTTTTTTTCTATGTTTTGTTTTGTTGTTTTATGTCCTTTCTGATCGAAACATTAATTTCCCAGCAGGATACCTCAATTAGTGAAAGTCATTCCTTGTCGATCGAAAAGACAAATAATGTAATTCCGAAGATTGCTGAGAATAATTACTTCGTGTTTCACAAAACAAAAGTGGAAAGATGTTTCGATATTTAAAGATCAGAAGTTCTGTATCCGTCTATATTTCTGAGATGAGGTATTATGTACACAATTTACATTATTAGGACTAATGTCCTCGTCTTTGTAACCATATTTATTACAACGTTTCGGCCTTTCAGTATCTGTCTAATAATAATTTACTGATACAAGCCCTACCAATTAGGTCTGAAATTGGAAATCTAATACGAGCTTACATTGTGCTAGGCTGAACTAGATAGAGAAAGAGACACAGATATGAACAGACTGAGATAGATAGATAGATAGATAGATAGATAGATCTGATTTGAAGCAAATATTATTTACTTAGGTTGAAAATAACAGAGAAATTGGCTTTTACAACAAAAAGTATCGTGATGAAGTGCTTGTCAACACCTCATAAATCACATCATGAGTTATTTACGAGGTGTTGACACTTTTATTATTGCTCTGCGGAGTACCTTATATGTTAAAACATAAGAAAATAACGAGTGACTGCTATTTTATATAATTTTAAGTAATCTTAAAAATTGTTGAATATATTCTCCGTAATCAAATTTTAGGAATGTTGACTTTAAATTTACTATCATGATCGATCTTATTTTCTGATAATGTCATGTATGTTCACCCATACTTTCAAAATCGTTTTTTTTTAAATTATTTTAAAAAACTTTGGCGTGATGATTTCTATTAGGCATTTCAATCTTCGCTTAGTAAATGTAATCTTCACTTAATAACCTCGCGAAGTTTTGAAGAATTTAAATCATTTTTGAAACTATAAATTATCATAATTAGAAAAGATGAAAATAATTCTTGTAAAATTTCATATTCATCAAAAAGTTTTTTTTTTTTCTTTAAACTATAATATCCTTATTTATAAAAGCAATCTAATTAAATAATTATATAGTTTTATTACAGATTTATTTTACGATTTGGAGCAGATTTTTATGGAATCTGACAAAAGTTTGAAAAAACTTGATGATTTACATTCGCCATACTTTTAACTAAAAAATAAATTTTCCGTGCGAATTTAATTTCTAGAAATTTCATGAAATTAAGTGTGTGTGGGTGGTAACAGATGTAAAAAAATATTTCTACCATGATTTTCCAAAATTAATGATTAAAAAAATTATGATCCATTTGTGAAGAATTTCCAAATTAATGTGTAATTTTACCAGAAAACAAGCGCGAAAAGTTCCATTAACTGTTCTGTTACACTGTTGACGCATAAAGAAAACAAGATTTTTAACAAAAGTTTAGGGCCTCTTTCATTATGCTATCTTCTTTTCGTTAGCGAATTATTATTATACATAAACACATAGATAGATAGATAGATAGATAGATAGATAGATAGATAGATAGATAGATAGATAACAGAATGAAATAGATAAATAACAGAATAGGATAGATAGATAGATAGATAGATAGATAGATAGATAGATAGATAGATAGATAGATAGATAGATAGATAACAGAATGAAATAGATAAATAACAGAATAGGATAGATAGATAGATAGATAGATAGATAGATAGATAGATAGATAGATAACAGAATGAAATAGATAAATAACAGAATAGGATAGATAGATAGATAGATAGATAGATAGATAGATAGATAGATAACATAATGAAATAGATAAATAACAGAATAGGATAGATAGATAGATAGATAGATAGATAGATAGATAGATAGATAGATAGATAGATAGATAGATAACAGAATGAAATAGATAAATAACAGAATAGGATAGACAGATAGATAGATAGATAGATAGATAGATAGATAGATAGATAGATAGATAGATAGATAGATAGATAGATAGATAGATAGATAACAGAATGAAATAGATAAATAACAGAATAGGATAGATAGATAGATAGATAGATAGATAGATAGATAGACATACAATCCTAATGGTGAAATACATGCATAAACTTTAGTCAAAAATATACAAATACTTCCTAAAACCTAACCTTACATTTGAAATATTAACGACTTAATCATTTCGGTGAGCGAGATCCATTATTTCTGTGAGAAATCCCATCGGCTTTATTTGTCATTAAAAAAGATAAATCAATTTATTTTCTTGGAAATTGATAAAGCAATTTAATTAACGTTGTTTTTCTGACAATACCATTTTGTGAATAGTTTACTCGTTTCAATTTCCAGACTTATGTCTTAGAACTCTTTACGTCCAAACATACTTCAGGCCAGTAGTTTCAATTTCCTTCGAAGAATTCGTCTTTCTAATTCCTGGCTAAAAAGTGATTCAACACGTAATCATGCAGATATAGCCACTATAAATACAGCTAGTATTGAACTTAAAACTAATTGGGTGACATACAGACAAAGGAATATAATTGATAAGCAGATATAAATGAACTTAGAAAGAAAGAAAACAATGAAGAGAAAGAAAGAAAGAAAACAAGGAAGGGAAAGAAAGAAAGTAAGAAAGAGATAGATAGATAGATAGATAGATAGATAGATAGATAGATAGATAGATATGAATAGAATTAGATAGATAGATAGATAGATAGATAGATATGAATAGACTGAGATAGATAGATAGATAGATAGATAGATAGATAGATAGATACATATGAATAGACTGAGATAGATAGAAAGATAGATAGATAGATAGATAGATAGATAGATAGATAGATAGATAGATAGATAGATAGATAGATATGAATAGACTGAGATAGATAGATAGATGGATGGATAGATATGAATAGACAGAGATAGATAGATAGATAGATAGATAGATAGATAGATAGATAGATATGAATAGACTGAGATAGATAGATAGATAGATAGATAGATAGATAGATAGATAGATAGATAGACTGAGATAGATAGATAGATAGATAGATAGATAGATATAAATAGACTGAGATAGATAGATAGATAGATGGATAGATATGAATAGACATAGATAGATAGATAGATAGATAGATAGATAGATAGATAGATAGATATGAATAGACTGAGATAGATAGATAGATAGATAGATAGATAGATATGAATAGACTGAGATAGATAGATAGATATGAATAGACTGAGATAGATAGATAGATAGATAGATAGATAGATAGATAGATAGATAGATATGAATAGAATGAGATAGATAGATAGATAGATAGATATGAATAGACTGATAGATAGATAGATAGATAGATAGATAGATAGATAGATAGAAAGAAAGAAAGAAAGAAAGAATTAATGGATTTTTATTTCTTAATCCGAAAGATTTTATCCCACTAAACGTTATTTTTAGTGGATACCCATATATATGGCGGTGACCCGTTTATTTCTTCAGATTAATAAATCAACTATCCATTACTTCTTTAGAAATTGTTTTGTTTACGTTCAGATATGAAAATGAGTAAATATAAAATTTCAAGAATCTTGGAAGGATCTGCGCTTATAAGTCACTATTAGGCCTTACTTCATCGGCGACGTCCTTCGTGGCCGATTCGGACTAAAGCACCGCGGATCTAAGGAGAGTTTCTCCTGCAAAGGCGGTCGCAAGTTCGCATGCTGTCGGAAGGCCCATCTTTTTGATGGGCCCTCCGACAACATGCGAACTTACGACCACCTTTACTAAGATTTCTCAAATAGAGATAGAGGAAAATAGATAAATATACTGTATAGAAAATAAACGGTGCGTCTACTCAAATATGGGCATCAATTAAAATAACGTTTAAAGCGATATAATAGATAGGAACACTGTGATATATATATATATATATATATATATATATATATATATATATATATATATATATATATATTCCTCTCCAAAGGTATTGGAACAGTAAAGCCGATTCCTTTGTTTTTGTTGTCCACTGAAGACATTTGGGTTTAAGATTAAACGATAAATATAAGACAGGGGGTCAGGATTTCATCTTTTACTTCCTGGTATTTATATTTAGATGTGTTAATCAACTTAGGACATACCACCTTTTGTTTGAACCCATTTATTCTTCAAGTGAACAAAACTCTTGGAATATGTGACTGACAGGTGTTTCTTGATGCCCATATTCTGCGTTTCAGATTGATTTTTTTAAACATTAAATAGATCTGAATGATTACTCTTGGTTTTAGCCTTGGATTTTCACATGTAAAGACTGCAAAAAGATTAATCTGAATAAGAGTGAGCTGCTAATTGGAGAAAAGCAAGCCATTTTGAAACTGAGAAGATTAGGAAAATCGATCAGAGCCATTGAACAAACATTGGATATAGCCAACAGAACATTTTGGAATATCTTGAAAAGTAAAGAAATTACTCGTGTACTGAGCGACCGACATAGACCAGGTCACCTAACGAGAACAACAACAGTTGATGACAGAAATATTGTAAGAGCTGTGAAGAAAAATCTACAAACAACAATCAGTGACATGAGTAACAATCTCGACAGTGAGGGGCGAAATTTTCGATGATTTTGAGAACACCCATATGGAGGCCATACGACAAGATGCAAATCCCTGATCAGCAGTAAGAATCGGAAGGGCGGATTGGAATTTGCAAGTAAGTACAGAGATGAGCGACAAAAGTTCTGCAAGGAAGCTTTATGGAATGATGAGATGAAGATTAATCTCTACCAAAATGATGGAAAGGCCAAAGTGTGGAGAAAGAAAAGATCTGATTATGACCCAAAGCTCATCTATGAAGTGTGGTGGAGGTAGTTATCGAGGTAGGGTCTTGGCTTGGGCTTGAACGGATGCTTCTGGAACAGGCTCATACATATTTATTGATGATGGAACTCATGTTAGTAGCAGCAGAATGATTTCACAAGTATACAGAAACATTTTCTCTGCAACTTATAGAGAAATACATCCAAACAAAGAGGTGAGAAATTTATCATGCAGCAGGACAATGATCCAAAACATACTGTCAACACAACAAACCAAGTGGAAAATGTGGACAGATTTAGACTGGCGGAGTCAATCACGGGACCATAATCCAAAATAGTATGCATTTGATTTCCTCAAGAGGAGACTGAAGGAAAAAACACCCTGAAACAAACAAGAGGTGTAGGAGGCTGAAAAAAACACAAATGTAGAATGCAACAGTTTTGTGATATACATTGGTGGCAGCTTGATGCACTTATTGCAAGAGTTATGCAACCAAATATTAATAGTTATTTACTTTAGGACTATATGTTCCTTTACTTTTGCTCGTCTAGAAATGGTTGATCTGATACAAAAGATGGGATGCCCAAAGTTGTTTAACACATCTAAATAATAATATAAAAGGAGAAATTCTGAACTTGTGCCTCTTATTTATCTTTTGATCTTAAACAAAAATGTCTTCAATGAACGACAAAAATAAAGGAATTGGTTTTGCCGTTCCAATAATTTATTCTAATACATATATATATATATATATATATATATATATATATATATATATATATATATGCACATTTCATTAAAAACGACTGACAAGGTGCTTTTATTTATTTTTTTTCATATAATTTCTCGTGAGATCTAATAATGTTTTCTTTTCAGATGATAAATTATATAAAAACTGTCCAAATGCCCATTAAGGAATTGTATTCCTCAAGAATCAACTTTCGTAAATAATTATATAGGCCACACTACAAACTGTTTATCACGCAGACTAACTCTACACTTTTCTGACAATAGCTCAATTAGATCTCATTTAAATATTCAGGGAGACCTACCGGACACTATTCGGAACATATTTGTATACAACACTAATATAATAGCATCATCCATATGCAAAAAAAGGCTAAAAATAATGGAAGCCTCATTAATAAAAACGAACAAACCAACACTTAATAATATTAACTTAGAACATGGACATATCTTGACCGTGTTTTGAAACAAAAACATGAAACATTTTATAAAACATAAATATAACAAACTATTTCTAATTCTAACAGTTGAAATATAATCCTTGAAAATGGCTAAATGTATAGCCGAAAGCGCGCGGATAAAAAGAACATTTGGACAGTTTTTATATAATTTATCATCTGAAAAGAAAAACATTATTAGATCTCACGAGAAAATATATAAAGAAAAACTAAATAAAAGCACCTTGACAGTCGTTTTTAATGAAATGTGCATGAAAGAAAGATTGCTGCCTAAATACACAAATATATATATATATATATATATATATATATATATATATATATATATATATATATATATATATACCCAATAAACTTAAAATATGTTTACTCCCTCCTAATTAATTTTTTAATGAGAAAACGTATTGCAAAGCAATTCATTTTCATTAAAAGTTAATGAACATTGACAGATGACGGTATAAAATATTTTATGACCGGAAACAGAGAAATTTCCGTTACGTAATATAAAAGATTTTAAAATAAAAATGTCATTATATATATATATATATATATATATATATATATATATATATATATATATATATATATATGATTGAAATGAAAAATCTCTCTGAATTGAAATTAAATGATGGAGATAGATAGATAGATAGATGCAGATAATGTGGCAGATATGAACATACAGAGTGTGGCTGATGAGAACAGTCTTGTTTTGTTTACACCTTATATTAAATTGAGTAATTATTCGCTTACCTGTTGTTTATGCACGCTAACGAATGTATATACGGTTGCTAATATCTAGTTATTCAGTTTATATCCACTTTCATACAGATATATATATATATATATATATATATATATATATATATATATATATATATATATATATATATGTATATACGAACTTCAATGTATATTTTTAACAAGAAGTATGAGGTCATGTCTTAATATGACAGTTCACCGAAACACGTATGAATACCACACCTCCAACATCTAATCTATATTTTTTAACTTTTCTGCTTTAGATTTCACCTGACTTTTAATTAGTCAAAAGAGACATGCCAATGAGATTTTAAAATCTGGTTCTCCCCTCCTATATAACACTTTAATGTGCAAACGTATTGTTTACTGTTTTCAAAAGTAAATCATTTTCATCAAACGTTAACGAACATTGCGTGATGCTGATGAAAAAGGGTTTGTCCCGGAGCATAGAAATTTCCGTGAGGCAATGTAAAAGATTTTAAATAAAAATATGATTATATATATATATATATGTATACATATGTATATATATATATATATATATATATGATTGAAATGAAAAAATTCCTTGAATGAAATTATATGACTGAGATATATATATATATATATATATATATATATATATATATATATATATATATATTAAGAAATATATATATATTTATATCTGTATATATATATATATATGTATGATAGAAATGAAAAAGCCTTCTTTAATATATATATATATATATATATATATATATATATATATATATATATATGAAGAAATATAGTCTTAAAGTGTGTTATATTTATGGGATAAAGTGCTCAATATCAGAGATAGAGCGTGTGTAAATATAAAAGTGAACAAAGAAGTCAACGCTTAGAGGCGACAGTCTGTTTCATGCTAGATGCAATCGTCAGGCCACGAATGCTGTTATTTTCATCGGCTATTTGTATATACGGGTCAGTGGTGCATTGTGGGTAGTCTATTTTGGCGGTTATTTTATCGGAAGTCGTTTATTTGTTCATTTATTCGGTTGTGTCAAATTATTTTGCTTGTTTTTATGTAATTTAATTTTATTTTTTTCTCATATATTTTTTTTGGATAGGTTTTTTTATCAACGTAGTAATTTTTTTTATATAGCTTATTGTGGGTTGTCTATTTTGGCGGTTATTTTATCGGAAGTCGTTTATTTGTTTATTTATTTGGGTCAAATTATTTTGCTTGTGTATAATTTTTTTGGTTTTTTATCTTATATATTTATTTATTTTTATTTTTATTTTGATCGGTGTTTTTATTAACGTAATAAAAATTTGTTTATATAGCTTATTTAATAGTTAATTAAAGCTATTTGTTGAATTTTGGGGTTGATTGTTGCAGTTTGTTCTGACTATTATTTTGGCGGGAACAGTTTTTAATTTATTTATTTGGATTGATTATCTTTATTTGTTTTTTCTAAACATCGGTATCGGTTGTTAGTTTATTTATATATTTGGATGTATTTAGATCAATTTATTATACTTGTTGTTATTTATTTGTTACACTGTAAATCTTCACTTTTTGGTTTTCGATTTTTAACTAACGCAGTATATTATTTTTTATTCATTTTTCTTTTTATCGTTATATAACAGTTACAACTATTTTTCGTCCAATTTTTTGTTTTGATTTTTTATAGTCTAATATTTGGGTCATAATAGTTTGCTGATTTGTTTATTATTTACTTTATTTATTGATTTTGTTCCTTATTTTTTCTTCTATTTCGTCTATTGTAACAGGTGTGATTTGGTAATTTTTTTGGATTAATTTATTTTGCTTATTTTATTGTCATTTTGTTTGTTTATGTATTTATTTATTTTTTACGTTTTCGATTTTTAAGTTACGTAGTAGAAATTTGTTTTTAGCTCGGATCTTTTATTTAATAATTTATTTTGGTCTCGGAAGGTAAGGATAGCTATTTTTTCCTTCAAGCAAAGTTTGCAAGTTTGTGACAGGTTGTTGTTGATTTTTTTAAGTGTTGCCTTCTATGTTCACTATGATATATATATATATATATATATATATATACATATATATATATATATATATATATATATATATATATATATATATATATATATATATATATATATGAAGAAATATAGCATTAAGGTGTGCTATATTTATGGGATAAAGTGCTAAGTATCAGAGATAGATCGTGTGTAAATATAAAAGTGAACATAGAATTCAACACTTAGCGGTGACAGGCTCTCTCATGCTAGATGCAATTGTCAGGCCTGACGATTGCATCTCGCTTGAAACAGACGGTCGCCTCTAAGTGTTGACTGCTATGTTCACTTTTATATATATATATATATATATATATATATATATATATATATATATATATATATGTGTGTGCGTGTGTGTGTGTGTGTGTGTGTATGAGTGTGTGTGCTCTTATCAGTGACTCTCAGATAGATAGATAGATAGATAGATACATACATACATACATACATAGATTGATAGACAGACAGACAGATAAGCATGTAATGTGGCAGATATGAACATACTGACTGTGACTGGTAAGAACACACACACACACATCTATATATATATATGTGTGTGTGTGTTTGTGTGTGTGTGTGTGTGTATAAGAGACCCAGTATTTTGTTTTAATCAAAAGTAAAGTTGCATTTCGAATGTAGGTATATGTCTATTTATTAATATATACGTTTTAGCTCTCTCTCTAACCCCACTGAGCACAGTTTTGTTTACATATTATATTAAATTGAGTAAATATTTATTCGCTTACCTATCTCTGCACGCTAACGCACGTATATACGTTTGCTAATATCTAGTGATTTGTTTTATATCCACATTTATATACATATATATATATATATATATATATATATATATATATATATATATATATATATATATATATGCAGAGAGAGAGAGTGCGAGAGAGAGAGGAAGAGGCAGAGACAAAATAGAGGAGCACATTTATTTTCAGATAATGACATTTTTTACATACTATTTTTATTTCATTATATATGCCAGCTTGTGTCAACTGCAGTCACGAACAAAAAATAATTATTCATTTACAGCATATATTAGCACTTCGATTTAGTTGGTATGCATTCTCGATAATGAAACTAATGCTTTCACTCACATACTTTCGTCCAAACGACTCCCGTAAGCAACATAGCATTTATTTCATACTGACTGTTTTTCGATTTATTTTAGTATTCACAAGATTTCTTTGAAACAACAGCGGTATATGAAACGCAATTGTGCGTTAACAGTCGGTATTATTTTGATATATCCTGCAGAACTTATTGATTTCGCACGCTACTACGCTAAAACTCTTACTTAAACAAAGTAATTTTATAGATCTGTCAGTGTTTTTCAAAGATTTTACTGCCGTTACATTTTATTCCACCAGGAGATTCGCGTGATTCAATAAAATATTGGATCTCACAGAGAGATACAAAAGAATAACTACTTGGCACAAAGAATTCTTTTTTTTTGACAAAAGAATATCATTTTTTTTCCGGAGTACTGATATAAAAAGAAATATGAATCTCAAATTTAAAATTCCTGTAAATACGTTAACAATAAATCTTACATTATTTACATTATTCAGACTGTTATGCTCATCTTCCTTGACATATTCACAACGTTTCGGCCGTTGGATGCTCAGGTCTTCTTCAGATGATTGGATTTTCCAACCGAACACTTTATTTTGTAGGGTAGATTGATCTATCCTCTTGATTATCTTATTAGGCATTTCTTATCAACTTTTCTTTCATGCATATCACACCTCATTCGCCATGACATTTTCTTTAAATACTAACACTATATCTTGAGTGGCTCTCCGGTCTATTATTAAGTTAAACTTTAGTATAAAAGAGTCAGTGCTACGGTCCGTGAGACTAGCATTCTACCAATCGCTCCCTGAGGTCGAAACCTATTGTCTGAATGGCGACTAAATATTCGGAGGATCTAGATTTCTGAACCCTTACCATTCAAGGGGGTCTCCTAAGAGGATCTAGATATCTGAACCCTTAACATAATAAGGAGGTTCCTTGGAGGATCTAGATTTCATAACCCTTAACAAAACACGGGGCTTCCTCGGAGGATCTAGATTTCTTAACACTTAACATACCAAGAGGGTTCCTCGAGAGATGTAGAATACTTAATCCTTAAAATTCAAGGGGTTTCCCCGGAGGATCTAGATATCTGAACCCTTAACATACCAAGGAAGTTCTTCAAAAGATCTAGATTTCTGAACACTTAACTTACCACGGTGTATCCTCGGAGGTTCTAGATTTTTGAACCCTTAACATTCCAAGTGTGTTTCATCGAGGAATCTAGATTTCTTAACCCTTAACTTACCAATGGGGTTCATTGGAAGATTTAGACTTCTTAATATATCAGGGGGGTTCCTCGGAGGGTCTAGATTTCTTAACCCTTAACATACCAAGGGTGTTTCTTGGGAGCGGTCAATTATTTATGAGGTACTGGCAGGGTGTTTCTTTTTCCACTGACATCTGACATTGTCTTAGATATGTCATTCTCGTCTTAGCTTGTGATTAAAACAGAACAGGTCATTATTTATGAGGTATTAGCAGGGTGTGTCTTTCTTTCTTTCTTTCTTTCTTTCACTGACATCTGAAATTTTCTCAGATATGTCATTCTCGTCTTACCTCGCGATCAAAACGGAACCGGCCATTATTTATGAGGTACTGACACATTCTTTCTTTCTTTCTTTCTTCCACTGACATCTGACATTGTATTAAACATGCCATTGTCGTCTTACCACGTGATTAAAACGGAAGATGCCATTATTTATGAGATATTGCTAGGGCAGAACTTTTGTCTTTCTTTGTTTCTTTCTATTTCTCCCTCTGCTAATGATTGCACCACTCCGTCGTATTCAAATAGTGATTTAGTAAGCGTAGCTTACATGTGTGGCACAAGGTCGAATGTATGGCGCATCAAATTAGGATCGAACACACAATTCATAATTGATCTTGCGAGACAATCTTGATAACCATTACACCAGGTCGAGGTGCTCAAATGATTATCTAAGCCTAGCTTAGTTGTGGCACAAGGCCGAAAGTATGGGGCACCCAATGCGGATCGAACTCACTATTCAGTCGTAATTGATCTAGTGAGACAATCTTGCTAAACATTACACTACGTCAAAATGTCCCTGGTCAGTTATATATTAGGAAGTTCGAAAAATATTTGCGTTTTACCCGAAAAAAATACAAAAACAATTTTTAATTTGATTTAAATTACATTTACGAAAATCGCTTTCATTTTCAACGACGATAGCCCAAAAGGGAAGTTAATATTTTGACCGTATCCTTAAAGAAGCAGGTCTTTTTTTTTCATGTAAAAAAGAATTTTAATGACCCTCTCCAACTTCTTAGTTTCTCAATATCGGTAAATTTTAAATCTGATGCACATAAAGTATGCGAAAGAATTCCCAATGCTACAGATCTCATTATTCTTGGTTGTCTTTTAGAGAATGCACATGTGCATTGTCATGATGAACAAAGGCAACGTTTGTATTTACCAACGCAGGATTCTTTCCGAGGTATTATTTCGTTTGTCCGATGATCTTTCTGCCAATACGTGTCAGCAATGATCTTCCATTCATTTTTTTTCTAATGGCACATGATAGACATTATTCCACCAGATACAAAACAAGGATTTATGTGGATGTATACCTGCTTTTGTTACTGCCACTGATTTCTTATTTAAAGCGAAATATTCCCGTTTTCGTGTCCTGATTGCATATGAAACCAATTTTATTACCTGCAATTTTTACAATGCAAAAATAAAACGTTGGCTCTACCGGTGAAAAAAAAACTGTTGCAGATGATATCAATTTGTGTTTCGTTCTCAAGGGAAAACTCATGAAGAAACCAAATTCATTCATTGTAAGTTTTCCCAATTAAAATCTGAAGTGATGTATATGTGGCTCTCTGTCAGCTAGATGAGATTGTAAACTAATTCTAAATACAGTTTCGCTGCATTCACACTTGTTTTTACTTTGGTTGGTTGCATCATAATTCATAGTAACGAAATAAGTATTTTTCTGGAGACAATAATTTTACTGGTCGAAATTTGTGTCACACGTAAATATGCAAGTATATAATGATTATTTACCTAACAATGGATGAAGTAGATAGAATGTGTTAAAGTTATGTACAAAACACTGGTGATATATATGAAATAAAAAGAAAAGAAAAGTATGACTATGTTTAAATTCTGATCGTCTGACCCTGTGTCAAGAACTCACTATGGGCGATATCTCTTACAGCCTTCTTTAAATATATATATATATATATATATATATATATATATATATATATATATATATATATATATATATATATATATAAAGAAATATAGTCTTAAAGTGTGCTATATTTGTGGGATAAAGTGCTCAATATCAGAGATAGAGCGTATGTATATAGAAGTCAACACTTAGAGGTGACAGTCTGTTTCATGCTAGATGCAATCGTCAGGCCAATATATATATATATAAATATATATATATATATATATATATATATATATATATTCAACACCATCACTTGATAAAACACCAGATGTGTTGAAACAAAATGGCTATTTTTGGATATATATATATACATATATATATATATATATATATATACACATATATATATAATGGGACATTGGTAAATAAGCTTTCAACATCAAGTTAGGCTATGATTTCATTGTTTGGTTTCTGTGTTGTCAAGATTTGGAATGGTTCGTCTGTTGATTTAATACTGCATTTACAGGGTGTGTATGGTGTAATGAGTTGGTTAAATATTTTGGTTAATTGATAAATGGGGTGGGGATTTGGGATGTGGTGCGTAGGAAAGGAAAGTTAGGTTTATGTATTTTAATACATTAATCTTGGATTTATTTGGGGAAGTTTTAAGTTGTCTTGCTCTGCAATTGTTTACTGTGATCTTTTTGTTCATTTTCATTTTCATTTTGTTAATAGGATTGTTATTGTCTGAACACACCAAGTGGTGTCCTCGGAGGAACTAGATTTCATAACCCTTAGCACTCCAAGGGGGGGGGGATCGGAGGATTTAGATTTCTTAAGCCCTAACAAACCGAGGGGGTTCTTTCGAAGGTCTAGGTTTCTTAGCCTTTAACTTACCATGTGGGTTCCTCGGAGGATCTAGATTTCTGAACACACCAAGGGGGTGTCCTCGTAGGATGTAGATTTCTGTAACCTTAATGCACCAAGGAGTGTCCTCGGAGGATCTAGATTTCATAACACTGAATTCCCCAAGGGGGAGTCCTCGGAGGATCTAGATTTCTGTAACCTTAATACACCAAGGAGTTTCCTCGAAGGATCTTGATTTCATAACCCTTAGCACTCCAAGTGGGGGGGGGGCTCGGAGGATCTAGATTTCTTAACCTTTAACATACCAAGGGGGTGTCCTCGGAGAATCTAGATTTCTGTACTCTTAAAACACTAAGTGTGTTCTTTGGAAGATCTAGATTTCTTAGCTTTTAACTTGCCATGTGGGTTCCTCGGAGGATCTAGATTTCTGAACCCTGGACACACCAAGAGGGTGTACTCGGAGTATGTAGATTTCTGTACCCTTAACACACTAAGGGGTGTACTCGGGGGATCTAGAATTCTTTACCTTTAACACACGAAGGGGTTCCTCGGAGGATCACAGAGTGACACTTTCAATGGTCCTGCTTTGACAATGACAAATATTTATTTTTGATTCTTGTATTTGTCCCGCATTAGTTTAAGATAAAAAATATAATTAAACTTGTATAAAATTGTTTCATCAAAACAAAAAAATGTAAAAATATCTTTGTGGTTCCTTCACGACTACACTTGGCATACTACTACGATATATATATATATATATATATATATATATATATATACTATTTAATTTATTCGGACTATTGTTAACATCAGGACAATCTTCAAAAACTGGACAACACTTCGCAGATATCTTTTCGGAGTAAGACACTCCATAGAAGAGAACAAGACTAAAGAAATAAATATAAAGTGTAGACAGCAATGGGCTCACCATTATCACCAGCAATGGCGAATATATACATGGAATACTTTGAGGAAATGGCATTAGAATCTATATCTCTAAAGCCAACTATAGTGTTAAGGTACTTAGATGACAACTTCATTCTCTGGCCACACCAGAAAGATGTTCAGGTTCTACTGGACCATGTGAACTCAATAAGAGCTTCGATACATTTCACAATGGAGAAAGAAAGTAACAACACACACCCTTTCCTGGATGTTCTAATATCTCGAACAGAGCATGGGTTCAAGACATCCGTATACCGTAAACCGACATTCACCAGACAGTACCTCAATTTCAACTCCCACAATCCATACAGCCTAAAGAAAGGGATCGTCCGCTGCTTACAACATCGAGAAAAAGTCATAAGTGGTGACCCAGAGATATTAGATAAAGAATTGGTCAGTATAAGTAGTACCCTCCAACGTAACAACTACCATGGGTACATGGCAGCAGCCCCCCAAAACTGGGTTAGGCGGATACAAGAGGTGGAGGAGGACAACAACACTCAGAAAACAGTCTGCCTGCCTTATGTGAAGGGGTTATCAGAGAAAATACAAAGGATCTGCGGTCCATATAACATCAGGACAACCTTCAAAAGCTGGACGACACTTGGCAGATACCTCTCCCGAGTAAAACCCCCCCATATAGGAGTACATGTATAAAGACTGTCTGTATGCCATCTCGTGCAGCTGCGGCAAGAAATATAGACAGGTCGCCTCCTTAAGGTAAGGCTTCAAGAACCCCAGAAAGCTGTAACACGAGTGGAAGTGGAAAAATCCGGCGTGGCTGACCACATATGGAGAGAAAAGTGAGATCACCGCCCTCTGTGGGATCTGGTTGAGACAATAGACAGAGAACGCCATTGGAAAATTCGTAAACTTAAGGATTCAGCACATATGCCAGGCCAGAAAAATTTCCTAAGCCGACCAAGCATAGAAATGAATACAATACGGGAACCAGTTAAAAATAGTGACAGAGAAAAGCGATAATAATAACAAAAATTGCAATATGAGCTCTGATAAAACATAAAATGATAACAGCAAAAAATTGCAATATGAGCACTGGTAAAAAAATGTTTGCTTAAGACAGTAGATTTATAATACCCAGAAATTCATACACAGATTTCCTCAAGGACACATGGCACAGGGGATAACGGTGTTAGTTAGATCCAGTGACAGGACTTAAAGAGTGTGAGTTCAATGCCCGGTTAAGGCAGTGGAGAACTTGGAGAGGGGAATTAATAGGAGATAACGGATAACGGAAATCCATTAAATATGGCACGTGGAACAAGAACAGACTACCCCATTCCAAATTCCAAATGCATCCCAAATACCTGAGCGTACAACCGTAATAAATATGGCGACAAAGATGAGGACAATAGTCCAAATAATGTAAATAGTGTACATAATACCTCATGTCAGATATAGACATATATAAATATATTTATATATGTATGTATATATATATATATAGAGAGAGAGAGAGATATGTATGTATGTATATATATATATATATATGTATATATGTATGTATATATATATATATGCATATGTATGTGTATATATATATATATATATATATATATATATATATATATATATATATATAAGTGATAGAAAGTCTTCTAGACTCGAGGAATTACTTAATTATATATATGTATAATTAATTAATTAATTATATATATATATAATTAAGTAATTCATCGAGTCTAGAAAACTTTATATATATATATATATATATATATATATATATATATATATATATATATATATATATATATATATATCAATGTCCAGGAAAAGTCACCAGAGGAAAACCTAGGGTACCGCATAGTATGTAACTTCATGGAACCATTGTTTGTGTCTGGTATAGGTGGATCTTTTTACGTCTGAGGCTAACTGCAGAATTTTTGTTGCAGAAGAACATCACTTTTTCTAGAACACTGACAGCAAAATGTCTGACATTCCTGCAACGATGGAAATTTGAAAAGGTAGAAACCATCTCTCAGCGTAATTCATCTTCTCTGACGGGTTAGCAATGATCAGCTACGTCCCAAACAACAGTTCTTGTACTCTCCTCTCAATTTCTTGATGATTTTTTGATGACCCAATGAAAGTCGCAAGAAGCCCAACATGATACATAAATACAACCGCACCAAGGGTGGGATGGATAATGCACAGAAATTGGTAGAGTATATTCTTGTGCCAGACGTAACTCAAGTTGGCCTGTGAAAGTTTTCATGAATATGCAGGATATTGGAACCGTAAATACTTTCATGATTTGGATATTGAAGAACAGAAACTGGAACCACCGCTTGAAAGATCGCAAATATCGATTCCTTTTGAAGGAACTAATAAAGCCTAACATTCTGCGCAGGGTAAGCAATTCAAATGGTCTCCATTTGTCAGAGTCTTTGAAGCTGCAAGAATATGTGTTACGCCTAAATTACACCATCAACATCAGGGCAGTGGCAGGGCCACAAAAGAGGAATATGTCTCTATTGTTCTAGAAACAACGATCGGAAAGTCAGCACAATCTGCTATGAATGCAAACGTTTTGTCTGCGAGACACATAGGAAGACCAGCACAACTGTGGACCGCACTGAGGCCTGTAGCGATAGCAAAAGATGAATCTGTACCATTTATCTTAGTGAAATTATATAGTTGTTTTTTATACCGTATTCAATCGGAATATAAAAATGTAAATACTTTTATGAATAAGAGTATATGGATTATATTTTGTTTACTCTTATTACTGCTGAAATAAATAAACAAAATATTGTTGAACAAAATATTCTGAAATATAATATACCGCAACAAAAACTGAGAAATCAAAGAAAAACCATGGGATCCTCCGATGACCCCAGTTTGGTAAACTATATTGACGACCTAGGCTTGGTATGTTAAGAGTTAATAACATTATTGGATGAACCCACTTTGAGATTTAATTTGTTTGGTTTGTAGTCCAGCTGGATCTAATGCAGTGCTTCTCAAACTATCTGAGACCGGCATTTTTTTTCTCAATGTCTCACGTACCTGTAATATTTCGTGGTAATATTAATTCATACCGGAAATCATATATATATAATGATTATAATAAAAGTCGACTATTTTTTTTTATCTTCTATTTATTTTACACAAAATACACACTGGATTTTGTACCCACTATCATTTGTCGCTAAAAAAAACGAATTGAATATATGAGGAGTCATATTTTCGAGTAAGGCTTGTACGAATTCATTTTCTTTGCAATACTTCAGTTTTTGAACTCATTAGCTTCTAAAGAGTTCAAAAACTCAACGGGCTAATTTACTACCTCAGAAGGTTCTTAAACTGTATCAATGAATTTATAAGAGTGAGACTCTCTGGGAACGATTTTCAAAAGTTCAGAGTTAATGGAGTTTACGAAAATAATATCACACGTTCGATGTAAGATAACAGAGTTATTAATTATATATTAACAAATATACATTTTTCCTCACCAATATCACGATTGAGTTTCATGTACAACACAAACTTCAGGTGCTGAAGAAAGTGTTGCACCAATCTTCCTGTGGTTAGATTTTACCTACATAACGAAATGCAAACATTCGGAACCCTGAATTTTTACTAGGCTAAAAACGACCTCCACCAACAAAGAAATACAGACCGTCCATAACGTTCGTGTGCATTTAAAAAAATTTATAACTTTATTTGTATTTGCGATAGAAATAATCTATAAAAAATGTTATAAAGTGTTGAGTCTTGACTCATTGTTGAATCTTGACTAATGCATGGAATAATAATGCAACACAAAATGTACTTAGAACAAGAATGTATTATAACAAGAAAATGTACACAATATTTACATATAGTATTTCTGTATATTTCTGGGAAGACGTTCCTGGAGAATGTGTTGACTAAGTCGCAGTCGGGCAGAGTCTCTAGCTGGATCTCTGTATTCGCTTCCCTGTATTCCGGTACCAACCATTATTTATATAGTCGGTAGTCACCTATGCAGATTAGGTGGATCCTACCACAACATAAAGTTTAATGTACCTAGTTTTAAGTATAGCTAAAATAACTAATGTGATTTCAGGCATTACTGTAAATCAGTTGGCATATGTGTCTGTGTTTACATATATATATATTTAGGGTGTCCATAACGTTCGTGTGCACTTTAAAAAATTTATAACTTTATTTGTATTTGCGATAGAAATAATGTGTAAAAAATGTTATAAAGTTTAATGTACCTAGTTTTAAGTATAGCCAAAATAACTAATGTGATTTCAGGCATTACTGTAAATCAGTTGGCAAATGTTTTCCGTGAACTGCAAAATCGTATTACCCTTTGTATTGCTAATGATGGGGGACATGTGGAAACTTAAATAAAATTTCAATAAAACCTTTAAAAATATAGATTTACTTCTTTCTAATGCTTTTTACAAATTATTTCTATCGCAAATACAAATAAAGTTATAAATTTTTTAAAGTGCACACGAAATTTATGGACACCCTGTATAAGAAAACCAATACAATCACTAAGATACCAATCGTATTTGAATTAAGTAGCATTAATTAATAAAATAAATAATTTATTAATAGCGTTAAGCTCCGGGTGGATATAGAAATAGTGTCTTATTCATATTTTCAAAACGAAAAATTTCCTCCTAACAATCAATAACAGCACTCAGTAACATCGTGTATTTGTGCTCACAAATTGAACTCGCATATCGATTGGAAAAAAAAAAAAACTTAATTGTTTCGGCAAAGAGTCAAGTCAAAACTAATGATAAGATCGACTTAAACATAGATATATGCCGTGCATGGTGTGTTTGAATATTTTTCATAGGTTTAAACAGCGACCCCAGTCACCAATGAAACATGAATTACGTTCTTCTTTTCCTTATCTCTACCTTGTCTCACTTCACAGAGGCCAACAATTACGAATTTGCTTTTTCAAATTTGACACTACTCTTTCATCAAGATAATATTTATTTTATAAAACCCCGCATTTAACAGAACTTCACATTACATTGATATAACTGGAAACTACTCTATGATAGTATATTAGTTTTAAACAATAAAAATTAAAGATTGTTTGCTATGTGACGTCTGCTAGTCTGACATCATCATCATCATCTTTTAAGTGTCATTATCTTCCAAGACATAGCAGATCATGGCTCCCCACAATATCCATTCACCCAAAACCCTTAGGTAGTTTACTATTCGCCCTTGCATGGAGTATTGCTGCCATATATGGTCTGGAGCCCCTGCCGTTTGCCTCAGGGTTCTTGATAAGATCCAGAGACGGATATGCAATGTAATTGGCCCTGATCTGTCATCTCGTCTGCAGTCGCTCTCTCACAGACGCGACGTTGCCTCGCTCTGTCTTTTTTACATATACTTTCACGGTAATTGCTCCGAGGAGCTGCTTTCGCTTGTCCCTAGGCCTCATGAATTTAAACGTCCTACGAGGCTGGCATCCCGTTCCCACCCCTTCACCGTTGAAACTGTTAGATGTAGACGTTTCTTCTACTCCAATAGCTTCATGTCTCGCACATCTCGCCTGTGGAACTCCCTTCTCTATTCCTGTTTCCCTGACAAATACAATCTCCAACTATTTAAGTGTAACGTCAATCGATATCTCCAGTTGCCTTGATCTATCCACTTCCCTTCTCCACATCCTTTCACCTTTCATTCCTATCTGCTCTCGCTCCAAATCTTCTGTAACCCCCTTGCCTTGATCGATCCACTGTCTTTCTCTTTCTCCACATCCTCTCCTTTACCACTCCTATCTGCTCTTCCTCCAACCCTTCTATAACCCTCTGCGTGATAGTTGCCTCCAGCCTTGCTTGGGGTATACGCTTTAAAAAAAAAAGATTATGTTCAAAGATTTTGAAATTCTTGCTTTAAGCCACGTCACGTTTACGTGCAATCACTGAATTTAAGTCACGTCTAGCCTGGCCAGTATCTAGATGGGTGACCGCTTTGAAATACCAATGTAGTAAAGCTTGGATGTGCGGGTGGTGTAATGGTATAACGGCTCGGAATTGGAATTCGGAGAGCCGAGATCTAGTTCTACTCGCATTCAGTACGCGAAAAAATACGCTAGGGAAAGATGTCAATAGATTCTTCTCTCTTCATATATGGATCAATTAGTAGGACTTGTACAAGAAAATCATTATTATCTGCAAAAAATTCTTACAATCGAGAAATATTTTCTGGCTTTAAATAACCTGCAGAAGGTTGATAAGCCATAAAAACAATCAATCAACTAACCGTTCATTAGGACTTGTATCAGTAAATCATTCTTATCTCCATAAGAAAAAAATGTTAAAATATGAAAATATGCTATGGCTTAAAATAACCTGCAAAATGACACGATTAAACCGTCCAAGGAATAATACAATTAGATTCTTGTAATGAGTAATAATGAGTCGAATGTGGGTAGAGGTTAATTCTGGTAGAGACGATAAGAAAGCTACGTAATTATTAAATCCAAGGTATACAGACAGTAGGGAGAAACAAATATTCGTACATATACAAATTTTTAATTTATTGTATTTCCAACTAAGGAATACATATACTTTTCATATAATTAACTGTACACAGATGCATAATAACTAAATACGCATATTTAGTTCTTATGCATCTGTGTACAGTTAATTATATGAAAAGTGTGTTTATTCATCAGTTGGAAATACAATAAATTAAATAATTGTAAGTGTACAAATATTTGTTTTCCCTATATATAGCTAAAATGTGTGTGTGTGTATGTGTGTGTGTGTGTTGCTGACTGTGCGTGTGTGTGTTGCTGACTGTGCGCGCGCGCGTGTGTGTGTGTGTGTGTAGTAAGGTAATGAAGTGTTTGGTAATCCGTGTGAATAATTCATAAGAGGATGTGATCCAGAGAGCTCAATGTAATACCAGAGCAAATATTGATTAAATAATTAACAAAGAGACAACCTTAAGGTTCCACGACTATAATTTATTTCCCTAGAAAAAAAAAAAATATATATATATATATATATATATATATATATATATATGAGACAAGTATATATTTTTATGTATCAAGAACTGTATTGGGGAAATGTATGACAAATTGGAAAAGGTTTACTTGTGAGGTGTTTCGTCATTCACGTCTTCATCGGATTAAATTTGTTATGCTGGTATGACTACGCATGCGCACGAACGAGGGGATGTTGGTAATTTTAGAATTTAAAAAAAAATTAATTTTTGTCTGATGAATTCCAAAATGAGGGAACGTGTCACAAGTAAACTTTATCAGGCGATTAATTGCATTTCAGCATGAAACAGCGGGGGTTGACATCGCACACACATACATACGCACACAGACACACGTGTGTGTGTGTGTGTGTGAGAGAGAGAGAGAGAGAGAGAGACGACGGCGAATTTTAAAAGAAAACAAAAACAAAAAGATCATTGAAACTTAACATGAGAATGAAACAGTTAAAATTTCTAGGGCACATATCGATTAAAGAGGGCTTGGAAAATCTGATACTCACAGTACAGTTTGAAGACAAGAGTGACAGAAGAAAAGAAAAACATAGCCTACCTGGTGAACGTGATTAAAGAAAATACAGAAAAGGCTTTCGGGGAGATAACAAAAAGACACAACTTACTACGAGCTACAAAGGACATGAGATTGTGGAGAGCCATGTTTGAAAATATCCTTGAGGGAGACGGCACATAGAAGGAGAAGTAAAAATCAATTTTCGTTTCTACATTTTGAGATTTTCTAATACCATGCATATATATATATATATATATATATATATATATATATATATATATATATATATATATATATATATAGATAGATAGATATAGATATATACTCGACTCTCCCGTGTGAGGGTCAAGCAGATCAGTTCCTGGGAAACCTACAGCCCGACACCAGCACATGACATTTGATTATAGGGGTGAAGGTTTCGTGCGGAACCATACGTTTTGAAAGGGCGAATACAGAGACCTGGTGCACTACGTGCCACAAGCCCCCCCCCCCAAACAACCTTCCGTAGGTTTTGGATACAGAGTTATTCTTCTCCTATACCAGTTGCCATCCAGGGCTATATAACCCAGTCTGTTTACCCATAACTGGAGGGAGAAGAAGAGGATTAATACCTTTCCCGAGAGTATTAGCACGTAAGTGAATGTAATGGATTCGACTGGAATTCGAACTCTGCTCTCCGATTCCTCAATATATATATATATATATATATATATATATATATATATATATATATATATATATATATATATATATATATATATATATATATATATATATATATATATATATATATATACAAACGCCATTCTCCAACAGCACATGTAGATGTACACCATATGCATGCCGGGAAGATTATGAAGGTCCTTCTGTACGGGGAATAGGCCACCGGTAGGAGGGCACGAGGGCGACCTTATCTTCAGTTAAAGGACGTTAAAGGAACATGTGGACGACAAATATGAACATCGAGACGTGCGAAGACGGCGGCAATGATCGCAGACCCTGGAGACGTGATTTACACCTAGAGTTAGAGTGAGAAGGGGAACAACAAAGGCTTGTCGCCGGGGAGAAGCGTGCTCGAAGGAAAGTGGGAGGGCGTCTTCACACCCCTTGGTTGCAATCGAGACTGTCAATCCCCTGTAGGCCTGGACAGCCATTAAAGATGCTGCGCCGCTGTGAGTAGCTGAGACCAGCGGATGTCACATAGTATATATATATATATATATATATATATATATATATATATATATATATATATATATACATATATATATATATATATATATATATATATATATATATATATATATATCATTTATTAAAAAATGATAACATAAACATGTTATAACATCACTACAAAAATAGCTGTTTCAACACTTCTGGTGTCTTATCAGATGATGGTGTTGAATGTAGAATAAAGAGATTTAAAAGTTCAAGTCAATCAAACACCCCTCGATAGGGGAAACGCTGTTACATTAGCTACAATGACCAATCAAAATACAAGTATACGAGAATTCAAAAAACTTGACAACGAACCTTGGTTATAATTCTTAATGCCTTAATGTTAGTGTTAGACTAAAATAGAAATCTTTCTAATTAATATTAAATTTTAAGATAAAATTGAAAATAAAAATTACCAAATTTAAATTTTAAATTTAACTTGCATTAAGTTTAAAATATTATAAAAATATTTAAAGAAGGAACTGAGGAAAAATAAATTATATATTTTATTATTTATTTTGTTTTAATCGAAACGCCAAAATTTCAGAGCAAACACTGATCTAAGGAGATACAGATATTGTAACAACTAAGATACATTTGAAATCATTATATGAGCAGGTGAAGAAATTTTGCAAATGACAATGCATACGCAATCATGTTGTAATATACAAACATAGACATATTTAGATATATAAACATGCAAAGACACGGACGAAACAGGAAATAGATATCCACGACTAAAAAAATGGAAATATAATATCAGATACATATACATACAATGAAAGGCATATATATATATATAACTCTGAATTCAAAATCTGCGGAGGGTCGTTTGGCGACCTTGTGGCACTCAGTGCACCAGGTCTCTGTATTCGTCCCTTCAAAAAGTGTGGATGGTCCTGCACGAAACCTTCACCACTCTAATGAAATCTCATGTGTCGGCGTCGGGCTCTCAGTTTCTAGGAACTGATCTGCTTGATCCTCATACGTCGAATTCGACGGGAGAGTCGACGATGATGATATATATATATATATATATATATATATATATATATATATATATATATATATATATAGTTAAATTCCCAGATCAACTCTGTGGGCAAGACATATTGCTATAAATTGAGAATTGGAAAGATATTTCGATTTCATCTTTGCCTTGAAAAAGTCGGAAGACGAAACGCGTCGGCAAGATCTAAGATTTTTCCAATTGTCATTTTATACATATATATATATATATATATATATATATATATATATATATATGTGTGTGTGTGTGTGTGTGTGTGTGTGTGAGTGTGTGTGTGTGTGTATAAGTAATCATACACACATACATTAATAAAGGCATAGACATATACATAGACAAACACACAAAGATTTAAGTCTGAAAGTTTTAATAAGCGAATGCAAACTAACTATTAAAATATTACTTACATGGGCAAAGATATATACATAAAGAGAGGGTTTAATAGATAAAAGTTAAGAGGGCTAGAATAGGAAAAAATATTCGGCAATGAACAAAGCAAAGAAAAAAGACAATTAAACATACTCGAATGGACAGAGAAAATATATACGCATGCACAAAAACAAAAAAACAAAAAAAAAACAACCGCCAAATTCAAATGTTCAGTTAAAATGCAACATAGAAAAGTAAACATATAAGCAGACAAAGATATACAAATACCTCATATATACTCACATACGCATAAGTACACATGAAAACAAACACTGATACAAACATATAAAATATATTTAAATAAATGCACACATATGTGTATACACATGCAGATACATACATACACATATATACATATATATCTATATATATACACACATGCATACATATATACATATATATACACATATACATACACATACATATAAATACACACACATATATGCACACACACATAGAAATAAATACAAACATATCAACAAACATATTAGCTACATATAAAAAACATACATGAATAAACCAACACACCGACATACATGCGCAAATATAAATATCTAAGTATATACACCAATATAAAAATAAGTAGAAACATGCAAACTAACTAAAAAATACTAATAATATTACCAAAATGACTATCAATGATTCAGAGCCCATTCAAGATTAAAGTGGAACGAAACACAATTGTTTTATTATTAAGTCCACAAGCTATTTTAAATTCACTATTAAACAGAAGTAGATTATAGTTAACCATAGATAATCCATTTAAAAATCATTACAATATACAC
>OZ038498.1:17279760-17334760 GCA_964036315.1 Acanthosepion esculentum | reverse complement strand
TATATATTTAAAGAAGGCTGTAAGAGATATCGCCATAGTGATGTATTATTCAAATGATTTTTATATTCTTTATTTAAACGGCGTTTTACATGTCAAAATCATAACCAGAACAGTTTTGCTGGCACATAATTTATGTACTTTAGTATTATTTTAAAAACTTTTAATTTTAGAATTTATGATGTTCTTTTGTTTCATGCGTTTTATGCCGTATATTCTTTTCTTGAAATATTAGAATCTTTCACAATATATATCTAAGAAACTTGTTTACATTGTGTTTCGTAAGTTCCAAGATAAAATGTTAAATTAGGTCTCTGTTTATATTAATTAACTTTCTGAACTGTTTTGATGTACTTGTGTTACTTTTATGTCAAGATTAGCTAATATTTTCTCATATTAATTAGTTATTGATTTTGAAGGTAAAATAATCAGAGACAATTTAGTCTTTAATATTGACTTTGAATTTTATGTTTTTCTGTAATTTGTCCGTTTTCTTTGGATATGAAATAAATTGAATGACGGAAGATTCTAAAGTAATTCTCAATTTATTTTTTCTTTCTGGTAGAATGTATTAAATTAAGAAATCGAGGTTTGTGTGTAAAAAAAGCCTAGTTAGGTCTACACTTTGATGTGTAATTAAACACTCAGGTTTGCTTTGGTTTATTTTGTTTTACGGCACATCGACCTCAATGGGTCATTTAATGCTGACAAAATCTTTTATTGCTGGTAATATTTTATTTTATCAAAAATCTTAGTTCTGGTAATAATTTTCCTTCAAAATTGTATTGCTGGTAATAATTTGTTTCGAAAAAATATTTCTGGTAATAGTTAACTATTTGCCCGTAACTGGGACCCTAACAGCTGCTACCAACCTGTGTCAGGGTTGACCTGGGAACACCAGCAGTTAAGAGGTGGTTCCACGCTCTTCAAAGCCTGACCAGAGGACTTGTTCGTGTGCACTTTAAAAAAATTCATAACTTTATTTGTATTTGCGATAGAAATAATTTGTAAAAAGCATTAGAAAGAAGTAAATCTATATTTCTAAAGGTTTTATTGAAATTTTATTTAAGTTTCCACATGTCCCCCATCATTAGCAATACAAAGGGTAATACGATTTTGCAGTTCACGGAAAACATTTGCAAACTGATTTACAGTAATGCCTGAAATCACATTAGTTATTTTAGCTATACTTAAAACTAGGTACATTAAACTTTATAACATTTTTTACAGATTATTTCTATCGCAAATACAAATAAAGTTATAATTTTTTTAAAGTGCACACGAACGTTATGGACACCCTAAATATATATATATGTAAACACAGACACATATGCCAACTGATTTACAGTAATGTCTGAAATCACATTAGTTATTTTAGCTATACTTAAAACTAGGTACATTAAACTTTATAACATTTTTTACAGATTATTTCTATCGCAAATACAAATAAAGTTATAATTTTTTTAAAGTGCACACGAACGTTATGGACACCCTAAATATATATATATGTAAACACAGACACATATGCCAACTGATTTACAGTAATGTCTGAAATCACATTAGTTATTTTAGCTATACTTAAAACTAGGTACATTAAACTTTATAACATTTTTTACAGATTATTTCTATCGCAAATACAAATAAAGTTATAATTTTTTTAAAGTGCACACGAACGTTATGGACACCCTAAATATATATATATGTAAACACAGACACATATGCCAACTGATTTACAGTAATGTCTGAAATCACATTAGTTATTTTAGCTATACTTAAAACTAGGTACATTAAACTTTATAATATTTTTTACAGATTATTTCTATCGCAAATACAAATAAAGTTATAATTTTTTTAAAGTGCACACGAACGTTATGGACACCCTAAATATATATATATGTAAACACAGACACATATGCCAACTGATTTACAGTAATGTCTGAAATCACATTAGTTATTTTAGCTATACTTAAAACTAGGTACATTAAACTTTATAACATTTTTTACAGATTATTTCTATCGCAAATACAAATAAAGTTATAATTTTTTTAAAGTGCACACGAACGTTATGGACACCCTAAATATATATATATGTAAACACAGACACATATGCCAACTGATTTACAGTAATGTCTGAAATCACATTAGTTATTTTAGCTATACTTAAAACTAGGTACATTAAACTTTATAATATTTTTTACAGATTATTTCTATCGCAAATACAAATAAAGTTATAATTTTTTTAAAGTGCACACGAACGTTATGGACACCCTAAATATATATATATGTAAACACAGACACATATGCCAACTGATTTACAGTAATGTCTGAAATCACATTAGTTATTTTAGCTATACTTAAAACTAGGTACATTAAACTTTATAATATTTTTTACAGATTATTTCTATCGCAAATACAAATAAAGTTATAAATTTTTAAAGTGCACACGAACTTTATGGACACCCTGTATAAAGTCGCTTTCATCGGTCGAATTATGTTTATGACTTAGAGTTTTAATTTAAAAACTATCAGTGTCAGTGAAAAGAATGACAAAAAATATATGGTGCAATGGATAAATTATCGTCTAAATTATGCAAAAATTAACATCTTACTTTAACAAATATATTTACCAAAATTACGCAAAAATATCTTGAAACACTGATGGGCAAATTTATTTAAATAAAAACGTCATTGGTTTCAACTATGGTCTCCGGGAGACTTCGGTATCCCCTGCATCTCATTTGGACGTTCTCCTTGTTCAAATTGGTGAATGTTGCCATGATCCTTGCCTTCACGGCATTTAGATTTAACAACGTTCCTGAATATTTAGTTTAAATCCTTGATAAAACAATGACTTTTACCATCAGAGGAGGAAACTCGTCGAGTAATAATAGTTTTTTTTCTCTTGTCTTTTATTCATTTTGTTACTTTACAATAAGATCTTTGCGAAAGACAGTGTTTGACAATGTTCAACAATCTTTCGACAGTAAATATGTCTTCTTCATGTTACACATTTTTTTACAAGCATAAAAAAATATGTAGAAATCTACAACAAATAATAAGTCCTTCTACAAACGTCGCTTGCCTTGAAAAATTGGTTGTACTGATAACGCGTCATAACGAATGAAGCATACTTAATTTGATAGTGATCTTGCTTATCTTAGAATTTTCTATTAACTGATTAGTTATTAAAAGGAATTAGTCAAACAGCTTAGTATAAATTCCCCCGGGAGCTTGAAGTTAATAGTTTGTATACCTAACTATCTTCGTGCGTTTTAAAGGTCGTTAGTTTCTGAATATTTTTTTTCAGAATGTTCATCTTATGATGCTTGTCGAAATTACAGTTGTCATAAAAATGTTCCGCAAACACCGTTGTTTTGTCTGACATCATCGCTGTGATGATTGCAACTTTTATTTCCTTGTTCTTTGCTGCATCACATATAAGTCAAGTTAGGCTTGGTACATTGGCCGAAGACTATTAGAACATAAGAATCTTTTTTTAAATTGTCAGTTCTTAAGGTCCTACAAATCGAATTAATATGTGGAAAATTATAACTACAATTATCCCTGTTCTGATAGGAGCATTGGATATGTTAAAGAAGGGTACCGAAAATCATGTGAGTACAATTTCTGGATACATCACCATCTCAGAGCTACAAAGGGTTACTTTGTTCGGAACTGCACGTATTATCCGCAAAACCCACTCTATCGAAACGAAACGTCCAAAATATTCATAGATAACTCTCCCACAGTGAACCTTTGACTCATAGACTCCGGCGGGGACTTGGTAATTAGGCATTTAAATTTACTTTCTGGCAAGTTATCAAACACCACCACTCCCACCACAAAAACAGCAACAGCAACAACAACAATTATTATTATTATTGTTGTTGTTTTTTTATTTCCTTTAATATCTCCCGTTTACACATTTCTTTCCGGGTCCCGCCCAGGGACCTATTGTTAGAAATGGTATCATGACACTTTCCACTGCAATATATATATATATATATATATATATATATATATATATATATATATATAGCATAATGAGAAGCCACGTATACTTTCTTGATATGTATATAATATGGAGAAAACAACTGAAAAGCTGCAAATTAAAAGAAAAAAATTGAATGTTTTTTTTGTGAAAGTATTTATTTATATTTTTACATATATATATATATATATATATTTGATATTTCAGATCTGCCCCGATCTTTCATCAGAAATTAATTAAATAACTGTATTCAGAAGTTTGTTTTCAAGTAGCGTCCGTCGCGAGAAGCGGACGTCACGTGATGTGGAATGCAACTGTATTTGACTATTTCTAACGTAAATCTAATGATAATATTTTAGATGTTGTTTAAAAAGTTTTTTTTAACTATATCTAAAGAATTTTTTTAACTATTAAAATATTTATACAGATTTAAAATTCCCAAGTCTTTGTTTAACCCTAGTTTATATGTGTCTAATTTTAAATTCCAGTATTTCTCTTTTTTCTGCGTGTGTATGTGGAACTAAAATCGGCATATATATATATATATATATATATATATATATATATATATATATATATATATATATATATATATACATATATATATATACATATATATATATATACATATATACATATATATATATACATATATATATATATACATATATATATATATATATATATATATATATATATATATATATATATACATATATATATATATGTATATATATATATATATATATATATATATATATATATATATATATATATATATATATTACATAGATAAAGCCCTTCGTAAAGTGTGGACTGTACTTGTCAGAATAATTTTTTGTATCTCTTTGAGGCATGAACCTCCAGGGATCCCTTCAATTAGTCTACTGGAATATTTTCCAACCAATCCTAAGGCACCAACTACAACAGGGATTCCAGTAGTTCTTGTTCTGATAAAGTCTGTTAAAGAATGTCACTGTAGAAATTTATTGTAAAATATGATAGATAATCGTGATGATAAAAAAGAAATAAAGGGATCGTCGGTTATCAGGACGTTATGAATCCTTTATAAAAAATGGAATTATTACCTTAATTATTATTATGATTGTAGCATTGTTTTTCCCTGCCAATTTATATTGAATGATTTTACTATCAAAATAAACTGTAAAATATGAGAGAGACTTGACCTGGAAGAATGCAAGTAAAACCTAATGAAAACGTTAATTGTACTGTATTGACAGTCATCTTGAATGAAACCTCTATCAAAGAGGGGTTGCTACCTAAATACCTCAATTAGGTCTCATTTAAATATTCATGGAGACCTACCAGACCCTACTCGTAACATACTTGTTAACAACACAAATATAATAGCATTATCTACATGCAAAAAATGCTAAACATAATGGAAGCCTTATTAAAAAAAAAAACGACACTCAGTAATATGAAATATGAATATGGACACAATATCTTGACCGTGTTGTGAAAAAGAAACCATTATATAAATACATACATGCAACTAACTATTTCTTGTTAACTGTTAATATATTTTAACTTTGAAAATGGCTAAATGTATCGCCGAAAGCGCTCGGATAAAAAGAAAAATCGGAGAGTTTTTATATAATTTATCATCCGAAAAGAAAAAAATTATTAGATCACACGAGAAATTGTATTACACGAGAAATGTGCATGAAAGAAGGATTGCTGCCGAAATACAAAAATTATATATATATATATATATATATATAAGGTTGGATGTGCGTGTGGTGTAAGGAATAATGGTACGGATTTGTTAATCGGGTAGCCGAGTTTCACTTCTAGTCAGGTCCGTTATATTCATTTATGCACGAATAACCTTGGGAAACGTGTGAATCCACTTCTCCCACCCTGCTATTGTCAGAAGCCAGCATTTAAATAAATTGTCACTGACAAAATCGGCTTAATAATTTAATAATTATTAGCATTGCCACAGCTGTACGCTGAAAATTAATCGTAAATTATGTTCCATATTGATAAAATATGATAGGAAATGCCACTAGAAAATGGAAGCAACAGATTTTGCGTAATTAGGATTTAATGAACACTATACAGACAGATTGGGTGTATTACGTAAAAAAATCTATTCTGCCATGACAATTTAAAATTTTAAATCTATTCTGCCATGACAATTCACGGTAATTTATTTTGCGATAGTTGATTAATTGATTTGCTTTTTATGGCTTAGCAACCGTTTGTGGTTTATTTAAATCTGAAGCATATTTCAGAATTTTGGGAAGATGCTTATCCGCTGCTGCCAAACGTTAACGGACCCACGTACTGAGTGGGCTCGACACTGATAAATCCCGTTAACTGAACAAGAACCGATGTTTTCAGTGTGATGGTGTTGCATAGTACTCTACTGGGAAGAGAGAAAGAAAGAATTTTTTTTGTGTTAACGTATTTATTGAACAAAGTAACTAATTATATCAAAACAAAAGTCAATAAAACAAAGCAAGTTCAGTCGACCAATGATGACAATTCCAGAACAACGTAACTATAAACAATTTTTCTATCCTCTGCCAGCCGCTATGATGGAGAAAGCATTACCTCGAACCGTCGCCAGTGAGATACGCTGCATGAGCCACTCCGTTTCGCGAGGCTCGTTCCTTAATCGAGACGCAATCGCGCCAATCCTCCGAAGGAACGCCATCGAACGAGGGCCAATAACCCCTGAAGTCTCCACTGGCACAGGAGTAAAAAAAAATCTATCAGCAAGAGAAGAATATTTAGCTATTTTTTTTATCTCTGCGTCTCGGGCGACGAACCCCGGCTCAACCGCGGACCTGATCAAATTACCGGCCGAAAATGTATCCGCACAGGTCGCATCCCAAATCAACGACTTACCCAAAATCGAACCCGTAGGCCTCGACCGTGGTGATGGAAAGCGGCCGGATGGCATTACCATCTTCCATTTTAAAATGGGTAAGTCGTTGATTTGGGATGCGACCTGTGAAGAAAGAATTGGTACCAGTCAGGATTTGAAGAGAAACTTAACTGACAGAACGGAGTTATTACGTTAAAAATAATAATTGTTATTCCAGTAGTGTTTGTCCTGATAATGCATGCTAAATTATTTTACTATAGAAAGGAATTGTAATATATGATTGAAAAATGCAATGGCAAAAAGAAGGAAAGGGATTATCAATAATCATGATTTAAAGGAATTAACAAAAATTATTATTGCACCACAGGTTTATCACAGTGGTTCCCAACCGATTTTGGGACATACTTTCATATTTCTAAAATTATGGTGCCCCCCACTGTAATATTTAATTATTACATATTCAAAATTTTACTGTAATTCACGTGAAGGAAGCAAACTTAATGCTCACACGCGCTGATTGGACGGCAAAACATGGGCTCTTCTAGCGACATGCATCACGTCCTCTCCTCACGCTCTGATTGGTCGACAAAAGATGGGCTCTTCCAGCGACATGCATCACGCCCTCTCCTTTGTTGCTCTTGACACGCGAGTGTAGGGAGACGGGAAATACCCTGTATGCCAATTACATATATATATACATATACACAAAATATTTTTATGTATGTATACTGTATATGCATCGTATGTATTAACACGTATTAACATTAACACTCTCACCCAGACTCACTAGAAAACATTTCACTCATTCTCGAATACCCCTTATTCTGTTGGTATAGTAAACCAAAGGGTGCACATCCTACACATGCCCTCCAAATTATTACCATGCCTCACAGGTGGGGCATGCGCGCCACGTTGGTAATCACTGGTTTAACCTGTCAATGCATGGTAAATGATTTTACTATAGAACTACACTGGAAAATATGAAAGGGAACTGAATTGGAAGAAAGAAACTAAAAGTTATTCAGTGGTTATGAATTGGAATAAATTTTATAAACCTGTGCGGATACATTTTCGGCCGGTAATTTGATCAGGTCCGCGGTTGAGCCGGAGTTCATCGGCTGAGACGCAGAGATAAAAAAAAATAGCTAAATATTCTTCTCTTGCTGATAGATTTTTTTTTTTTACTCCTGTGGCAGTTGAGACTTCAGAGGTTATTGGCTCTCGTTCGATGGCGTTCCTTCGGAGGATTGGCGCGATTGCGTCTCGATTAAGGAACGAGCCTCGCGAAACGGAGTGGCTCTTGCAGCGTGTCTCACTGGCGACGGTTCGAGGTAATGCTTTCTCCATCATAGCGGTTGACAGAGGATAGAAAAAAATTGTTTATAGTTACGTTGTTCTGGAATTGTCATCATTGTTCGACTGAACTTGCTTTGTTTCAATAACTTTTGTTTTGTTGTTATTAGTTACTTTGTTCAATAAATACGTTAACACAAAAAAAGAAGAATCTATTCTCAGGAATGCTGAAATAAGACTTTAGAATGGCTTCATGCAAACGTAATGTCCGTTGTGCATTTGTTCATCTTGAAATTACTTTTTCCTGGTATTCTTTGATGTTTTATAGTTAATAATTTTATAAACTAGAACAGGAATATTGATTGTATGACTTATAATTACAAAAGTTCTGAAATTTTTCAACATTCAGCTTTAATCTGCTGAGGTTTCTACTTTGGCTTATACAAAGATGGATGACATGTTGAATGAATTCTGTCGTTTCTTAATCCGTTATCCTGTATTCTTTCTTCCTAAAAACTCTATTGCACATGTCTGTTACATTGATGTGTCCTTCCGAAATTATATAATCTTAAATTAGACTCACCGATCGTACATTTGTCGTAACTGACATAAGGTTTCCGAGAGAGGCTTTAATCGTGATCTGCAAGTCAATCTCTGCTTGATAGGCTATCTGATTCCGTGAAAGAATTTTCAAACGTGTTAGCTGTTATCAATTCCATCAATTACAAAATACTGACCCTTGAAATTTGCAATTATTTCAGCAACGTCTTTGAAAGCCTATTGGAGACAAAAGTTTGTCTTCTCGGTGAGAGCAATTTACACCAGACAAAGCAGTGGAGATAGAGGTGTTTAACGCATGTTTCAGTGAAATCGTAAAAGTGAACAATTTCAAATCTTTTCATTTTGTTGTATCGTGAAATGAATGTCTATACACATATAAATAGAAGTAATTTATTCCGAAGAATAATACCGAAATAACAGTCGAGAAAACAGTCTACTGAGAAAAACAATTAATCGTGAACTTCACCCCAGCTCCCTTCAACTTCGGCATTTAACTTCTGTTCAACTTCGGGATGTGGTACGAAGCCTGTTTTTAACGTGGGGCATTCCGAAACCGTAGGCTCGGGCAAAAATTCCCCGTAGACCCTGTATGCAGACAGTTGGGTTTGTCTGCCTCCCCAGACAAGACTCTGCCCTTCGGCATAACCTCGTCTAGGTTTCTCTCTGCCCGGAGTTAGAGAAATCGACAAGAAGTTCTGTTCAACTTCAGTATTTACACGAAGCCCACCCACGAGTCGGTATGTGGCACAAGGCCAGTATTTAACGTTGGGTGTTCCGAGACTTGGGCAAAAATTCCCCCTAGAAATTGTATACACGGGATCGAGTTTATCTACCTCCCCAGACGTGGCTCTGCCCTTCAGCATAGCCTCGTCTGGGTTCCTCTTTGCCCGAACGAAGACAGGTCGACAAGAAGTTCTGTTCAAAAATTGCCCGTACACCTTGTTTGCACGGGGTCGGGTTTGACTACCTCCCAAGACAAAACTCTGCCCTTGGGCATAGTCCTGTCTGGGGTGCTCTCTGAACGGAGGCAGAGAAGAACTTCTGTTAAACTTCGATATTTACCTGCAGCCTCCCCACATAGTGGGATGTGGCACAAGGCCATTTTTAACGTGTGATCTTCCAGGCCTGTAGGCTCGAACAAATATTCACCGTATATACGGGGTCGGTTTTGTCTACCTCCCGAGCATAGCCTCGTCTGGGTTCCTACACGCCCGGAGGCAGAGATGTCGACAAGCAGTTCTGTTCTTTAACCATCTCAGTAAGAGAGCGTGCTATTTATTTTTTTAAATCACTCTTGTGAGGGTGCTGAATTACTCCACAGCACATTTGTATCCCCTTTCTTCTTAAAATAACGTCCAGCTTTCATACTTATGATGTTTATTACAATATTGTGTTGAAGTTGTTAAGCTCAAATCTTTAACGATGCGATAGGGCAATTTCTCCAGATATTTTATTGTCGTAGAACTCACCATGAATTGTTATTCAATCATTAACTGAAAAATTAAGATTCATCGGAAATTTTAATTATAGGAAAACCAGTGCTAATAATTTTAAAGTTTATGATTTATAATACATCACCAGTGACATACTTCATTCTACACGACATCAAGGATAGCGTTCTTTCTGTAAACTGTAATTTTCATGCCTCTCTCTCGTTGGATCACCTACAATAACTCAAAAGTTACAAATGTCATCTCGCAGAATCACTAAAATTAAATTCATTCCTCAGATATTTATTTTATTCTAAATAATGTTTATTTTGAATTTATTAACTGCTCAATTTAAAAACAAAATCACATTAGTGACAGCGTTTCTATATAGCAAGGATTTTTTCGTTATTTTTCATATCTGCATTATTCTTATTCAATGAACAAAAAAAATTTAACATCCAAATTTGTCTATATTTCTAAGATGAGGTTTTATATACACTATTTACATTATTGTCGCCATATTTATTACGACGTCTCGGCCGATGTATGGTCCGGCCTTCTTCAGGTGGTTGGAATGTCAAACTGAACACTCACTGGGTAGACTGTTCTAGTTCCACGTGCCATGTTTAATGGATGTCAGTTATAAGTTATCTCCTGTTAATTTCCCTCTGAAAGTTCTCCACTGCATTAACCGGGTATTGAACTCACACTCTTTGGGTCCTGTCACTGAATCTAACTAACGCCTTTATCCACTGTGTCATGTGTCCTCAATACCCGGTTAAGTCAGTGGAGAACGCTACTTTGGGGAGCAAACTCCCGTAGATGTACTTCCTCGAGCGCTACAATCTTAACCTCTTCAAGTCTAGTCTCAATCGATATCGATCCTTATAACCTTCACTTGCTACTTCCTCTTCTTAGGACCATACTACACATCATTCATTAATGCTCTACCTTGAGTGGCTCTTGTGCATTGTATCTGATGAAGATTAGTAAAACAATTAAGTTGATCTGGTTAAGGCTTATGGTCATATCACGTTGAAACACCAGTTCCCTTACGATCACCGTAGTTAAGTAACGTCGATCCAGGTCAGTACCTAGATGGGTGAATTCTTGGGAATACCAGGTACTGTAAGCTTGGATGTGCGGTTGGTGTAACGGATAATGGATCGGAATTGTTAATCGAAGAGCCGGGTTCCAATTCTAGTTGGGTTCGATATATTCACTTACGCGCAAGTACCCTTAGGAAAGTTATGAACCTACTACTTTTCTCCAGTTATGGTTTAATTAGTAATACTTGTATTGCTAAATCATTGTTATTTTCTAAAAAAAAAAAAAATTCTTACAACCTACAAAGAAATATTTTCTGGCTTTAAATAACCTGTAAAAAGGGGTTGATAAACCGTTAAAAATGAATCAATTAAATCAATCATGATAGGGTTAAATAATACTTGAAATGTATAAGCTATTAATGCGAATTTGCCAAATACGAATTTGCCAAATACGAAAATCAGTGTAGAATGAAAAGTTAACAGTTATTGTATTTTACTTTATTTTGTTTATTTATTTCAACATCTTTCCAAACATCTCGGTGACACAATTTTTTTCCGTCGGATTTCTAGATAAAATATCTGAAAAATGGCGGCCAAACGAACTTGTCTGTCATAACTGAGTCTTGTTGGAGACATAGGTATTTTCTTTTTCAATTGTTTCCTTTGTTTGGTTTGAGTTATTTCATTATAAATTTTGGAACGTCATGTTTGATAAAAATAAAAGAAAATAAAACGTATAGGGAAACAAACAAACAAACCAGAAGCTAAAAACAAAAGAATATACTGGAAAATAAGCAAAAATGAAAAACATCGCTTGCAAAAGTGAAAAGAGACTTGATAAGAGAGGAAAAACTCAGATAAGTATCTCGAAAAATAACACACAGGTTTTTCGTTCCGAATAAACATCTTCAAACAAATAACATGAATTTATTCACTTTTAATCAAAATATTCATCTCATATTTTGATTATACAATAGCATAACGTACTTGCCATGCAGATGTTATTATAATAATCCATCCATGTTTGTAATGGTAATAATAGCCATTTCCCTACAAAGAAACATTTGACATACATTGACCGAGCAGCCAGTACTGCTTTCGGCTTAAATTTATTAAATATTTCTTTTAAAACAATTTTTCAGGGAAGCAGGTTTCCTAAGTCCTGTAACTGTTATCGATCCTTTCCGTATTAATGGGGGTTTCCTCCTTAGCCTTTCATTTGAAAGTAGTGTGGAATGTCAACATCATATGTCATTATTTTCTCTTCAAGTCCTTGCTACTGTTGGTAGACCTCAAGTGATGTGGCTTCTGATATTCGGTACGGATCTTTGATAGTGATTCTGTGATGCCCGTCCACAAGGATCAAAGAAGGATAATCTTTGCCACGACCCTCAGGCTTTGCTCGCCCAAAAACCTTTCCCACCATTGATCTTAGGAAGCGTCTGTTTATTGCTGACATAAAGATAGAGGGATATAATGAACTAAAACTCTACGGGTCTTTAATAAAACTTTTTTTTTTTTCCTGAACCTAATTTAATAATTGCGTATTTGGGTAGCAATCTCTCTTTTATACATGTTTCATTGAATTGACATTGTATTTAAATTGTTGAAGATTGCCGATATCTTCCGCATGTCTCAGCCCCATAGAGCTGTGAGTTCAATAGCAGGCCACAGTATGGGCGAACCAAACTTGAGTTTGGTAAGGTTGAGCGAAAGGGAAATAACTGAGGCGTCCGAAAGAGGCATGGCACGTGGAAGTAGAACAATCCACACACCCCCCCCCCCCGCTGGACGAAGTAAAGGGTTCGTTTCGAAATTCCAATCACCTGAAGAAGGCCGGAGCGTACAATGGCCAAAACGTTATGAATGTGGCGATGAAGATGAGGATAACAGTCCGAATAATGTAAATAACGTAAGTAAGCAATAAGAATAGCCAAAAACAACATACCATTATTCTGCTTTTCTTTGATTTTTGCCATTTTTTATCATTTCTATCTTGATCTCCACGAAGCTTTATTAAAGTGAAACAAGTTAGATTTAGATTTAGCTTTCTACTTGTTCTTTATCCTATCAATTTGTCGGATTCCTATCTATACTCAAGCTATATTTAATCTGCTATTCTATATATATGTATTGCTGTAGGTAGAGAGATAGACATAGATAAATACCTATGTTTCTAAAAAAAAAAATCAGGAGCATTCATGAGGTAATGATGGGAAAAAGAGTTAATCAACAAAATGTTTCTTCACTAAATAGAACCTATTAATAATACAACTTTTTCTTACCAGGTAAACAAACACATTTACAGGGAGAGTTTGTTTTTTGCCATATTTATAGAAGAAACTAGAATGTTTATCGAAATCAACAGTGTAGACAGGGCAACTGTTATCTTCACACCTCAACGCGATCTTCAGAGACAATATAGCCATGGAATCTTTATTTATATATCCAATATCTATCTATCTATCTATCTATTTATTTATCTATCTATCTATGTTCATGATCTATATCTGATCATTATCTATGTTATATACCGTACCTATGAACATTAATAGTTATGCCCCAATCTTCCATAATACGTTATTGTAAGTGGGGGTAATATGCTGTCTAAGTAGTCCACCACTAGCAGTGGTTTACCTACTTCGCCCCGCTGACGAGTATTCCATTTTGTTGATAACGTTTTGTTTCACACCTCCGTTTTGGTTATTCCTATTCAGTAACCTTTTCTAGGTTACAACAATCTATCTATCTATCTATCTATCTATCTATCTATCTATCTATCTATCTATCTATCTATCTATCTATGTCAGTCAGTCCATATCTATCTATCTATCTATCTATCTATCTATCTATCTATCTATCTCGGACTGCTCATATGTATCTATCTACCGCATTCAGTTAATATCTATCTATTTCGGTGTGTTCATATCTATCTATCTATCTATCTATCTATCTATCTATCTTATTTTTATATCTATGTATGTTCATTATGTACCTAACTATATCTGTTCATTATCCATAAACAGATAGATAATTCAATATCCATCAATATATCTATGTCTGATCATTATACGTCTATCTCTATATCTGATCATTATCTATCTATACCTGATCATTATCTATCACTGATCATTATCTATCTATGACTGTTCGTTATCTATCTGTTTATTAAATATCTATGTATGCCTGTTCATTATCTATCTACATCTGTTCGATTTGTATCTATCTATCTATCGTCATTTTCTATCTATCTATATCTGTTCTGTTGGAGTTTTTGAGTACCTTGGTGTACTAGTGAGCCCAGATGACGACTGTATTTTGACGGAGACGAGTCAAAATACGAATTATGGGAAGTGAAATTCCTAGGCTACCTTAGAATACAAAAACTTCATGACATCATTCTTTGCCAAGATGACCAGAAAGAAGATGATGATTTGATGGAAAGAAATGCGACCGTGTTCGCCGAATTAATACAATGCCTGGATGACAGGAGTTTGTCTTTAATAATGAGAGAAGCCAGGGATGACGGCCGCCAAGCTTTAAGGATATTGCGTGAACTTTACTTGTCAAAAGGTAAACCCAAAATTATTGCTTTATATATTGAACTAACCTCGTTAAGGAGACGAGAAAGTGAATCTGTAACAGATTATATTATACGAGCTGAGAATGTCACAAATGCCTTAAAAATGGCAGGTGAGACTATCTCAGATGGGCTGCTAATAGCCATGGTTTTAAAGGGATTACCAGCAACATTCAAACCATTCACAACAGTCATAACTCAAAAAGATAAAAAAATTAACTTTCACTGAGTTTAAAATTGCGTTACGTAGTTATGAAGAAACTGAAAAAATGTGTAATCCCCCAAATCAAGGAAATAACGTAATGCAACTGAGAACGTCATTTAAAATATTCAGAAAATAAGTCCCTCAAACCTACCAGACTAGGAATTATGATATTAAAAACAAGGGGCTTCGAAACAACTATTACAACAACAACAACAGGAACAATAATAATAGAAAATCAAATATCATCTGCTTTCGTTGTGGAAGAGCCGGGCATGTATGTGCGAAATGTCAATTTCATACAAGGAGTGATTTTAATAAAAATGTAAAAGCTTTTTCGAATGAGCGAACATATGCCTTTTCGTTTGGGTTGGATACTATACCCAATAGTTATAATTCTTACCTAGTCGACACTGGTACGACAAATCATGTAATTACAGATGAAACAAAAAATTAATTTTGACCCCAACTTCGAGCCAGATTCCCACTTTATTGAGTTGGCTGACGGTACCAGAGCTAATAATTTAGTTTTAAGAAGAGGCACAGCCTGTATTTATTTACGCGATACTAAAGGAAATATTTGTAAATGTTTATTAAAAAGGACTTTATATATCCCTAAATTTAAACAAAATATTTTTTCGGTTCAGTCTGCTGTTAAAACTGGTGGTAAAGTTAATTTTCACCGAGATAATTCAAAGTTAATATACCCAGACGGAACTTAATTTAATATACAACAAAATGGACGTTTGTATTATTTGAAAAGTATTAAATCTGTGAAAGCAGCCACCCACGACTTAATGACTTGGCATAAAATATTAGGCCACTGTAATAATTCGGATGTTAAGAGATTGCAAGAACACGTCACTGGAATGAAAATTACATCTCCAAAGAGACACATGTATTAAAGGGAAAATGACGAAAAATAGAAATGGGGACGAAAACTCCCAAAATCAACAGACATCTTGTTCAGAGTTTATTGCGACAAAGCGGGTCCAATTTCACCAATGGGTATTGGCACCTATTCACATGGATTAAACTTTGTTGACGAATATTCAGGACTTATTATGATATATTTTCTGAAAAACAAATCTGATACCCTACAAGCCACAAGAAAGTATTTATCTGATATTTTACCTTATGGAAAAGTGAAAATAATTAGAACAGATAATGGTGGAGAATTTACTACTGATGATTACGAAAACCTCCTAATAAATGAAGGCATTAAACATGAGAAAACCTGTCCTTATTCCCCGCACCAGAACGGAATCGCTGAAAGTAGTTGACGGACTCTGTTCGAAATGGCTAGATGTTTGCTAATAGAATCTAAGTTACTAAAAAATCTGTGGGTCTATGCATTAAATACAGCCGTATATATAAGAAACCGTTGCTATAATAGTAACATTAAAAACACTCCCTACGAGACTTATACGATCTACAAACCCAACGTAAGATGTATGCATATTTTTGGTACAATTTGATACACATATGTCAACCACAGGGCAAAACTAGATCCCAAAAGTGAAAGAGGCATATTCATTGGCTATGACAAAACAAGTACGGCCTATATGATTTATTTCCCACAAAGTAAAATAATAAGGAAGATCAGATGCGTCAGATTTACAGATTCGTTTGAGCAAGTGGAGGATCCCGAAGAAAAGAACATTAACTGCGAGGAACTGGTCCAACACGAACTAGTATGGCCTAATTATGAGATAGGGCCTATAAATTGAAAACCTGTTCAAAATCCACAATTAAAGGAAGGTGTTATACCAGATGATATAGATGAGGAAAAATCAAACGCAAACCTTGAGTTAAAAGAAGATACAATGAAAGAGGAGGGGCAAATTCCGCGTTATCCGACCAGAAATAGAAGAAAGCCAGACTATTTTGGAATGGGTCAATGTAATATCTGTGACATTGGCTGTTGCTATTCGGTGCAATGTATCCCGAAGAACTATCAAGAAGCCATAAATTCTGATGATTCCAAACGATGGATAGCCGCCGTGCAAAAAGAAATGGAATCCCTAGTATCAAATGATACTTTTGAATTGAAAAAGGCCCCGGATGATAAAAAATATTATCGGCTGACTTTGGATTTATACAATAAAGCGAACTGAGGATGGCTCGCCAGTGTATAAGACTCGTTTTGTAACTAAACGGATTCTCGCAGATATACGGGGAAGATTATATAGAAACATTCAGTCCAACAACAAACATGACAACAATCAGAATTTTGATGCAAATGGCCGCATATTATGGTATGTATATACACCATATGGATGTTAAAGCAGCGTATTTAAATGCTCCGATTGACTACTAAATATACATAGAACCGCCAGAAGGTTTTGAAAAAGGTGATAATTATGTATGGAAACTCAAAAAATCACTATATGGGCTCAAATAAAGCGGAAGAACGTGGAATAAATTACTACATTCCTATTTAATTGAACAACATTTGAACCCTCCCCAGTTGACCCATGCCTGTACACAAGAATATTTAATAATGAAATATTAGTAATTCTGATTATTTGGGTCGAGGATATGTTAATTGCTTCAAAATGGGAATCTGCTCTATTAAAATTTAAAATTCCTAAAATATAAGGTTTAAAATGACTGACTTGGGTCGACTATCATGGATTCTTGGCATACAGTTCGAATTTAAGGACAACACTTAGTCCTGGTTAGGGCGTAAAACTGCATCTATTAGTTATTGTCTTAAGAGACCCCAGTTTTTGGTATGAATGTGAGTCCTTAATTTCGGGGTATAAACGCAAATAGTCCTACTTTTAGCCCAATCCTCCTCTGAATGACTCTCAGAATCACTCTGACCCGGAGTGATAGTGCCTGTTTTAATGGGTCCCATCTATGGGTAAAATAATAACTTTTTCCACTTTTTTTGTTGTGATCACAACCCAAATTTATAAGATTGTTATTAATGTTTATTAACCTGAAATACTTAACCATGGACAAAATGATATTATTAATTATTGTGGATAGTAATTTAAAAAAAAATAATTTTATGAATACTAAAGTATTTGTTCCATATGAATATTGACTTTACTAATATTTTGAAAGAAGATTCCATAATGTACCCAAAATGGGAGGGGTGGAGTTTTTGGGTACCTTGGTGTACTAGTGAGCCAGCCAAAATGAACTGACTCATTTTATAGTTCACCAATAGAAGTGTTAACCAATGAGAAGGCTCAAAATATTCAATTCGACGTGTATAAAGGCGACCATGTTTTTTCCAGAATATTCACTGCCAGCCTTCGATATCGAAGACTGAAGAATTACGGAACAGCTGCTGGTGGTATTGGCGATATACTCAGATTCAGTAGAGTGTCTGACTCGTGAGTGTTAATCTTTAACGTTGTTTCATTGAACAGAATACGTACTGCGCTGGATTCTATATTCATAGACTATGGTGAACATGGTGAACATGTTCATCTTTAATTTAACTGTCTAATATCTATGTCTGTTCATTATGTATCTATATTCATTATCTATCTCCATATATATATATATATATATATATATATATATATATATATATATATATATATATATATATATATGGCTGTTCATTATCTATATATCTAATCAATATATGTCTGTTCATTCTCTATATCTGTTCATTACGTATCTATACATGTCTGCTCATTCTCCATATATGTCTATTCATTATCTATCTATATCTATTCCGTATCTAACTCTATTCATTATCTATCTATCTATCTATCTATCTATCTAAGTCTATTCATTATCTATCTATCTATCCATCTAAGTCTATTCATTATCTATCTATCTCTCTGTCTATTCATTATCTATCTATCTATCTATCTATCTATCTATCTATCTATCTATCTAAGGCTATTCATTATCTATCTATCTATCTATCTATCTAAGTCTATTCATTATCTATCTATCTATCTATCTGTTGTGGCCTTGTTAGGGCCAGAAATAAAGATAGAAAGAGAGGAATTGAGTTAAACAAATATATTAACAGAAACAGTAATGTAAATATATACAAACGAGAGTGTTACGACAGGAATGTTCGGTCCGACTGTCAGAGCTGACTGCTGGAAACTTCCCTCTCCAAAAAGCAGTACCTGCTTCTATTTATAGCTGGAAGAGTCCATTCGTGCGTAGATAACAGTATATATATATATATATATATATATATATATATATATATATATATATATATATATATATATATGTATGTATGTATATTCAATATCTTCCAATGTCTGATCATTATATATCTATCTATCTTTGTCTGTTCATTTTCTATTTAACTATGTTATGCCTATTAATTATATATCTATGTTTATTCATTATTTATATATTTATCTATCAATATCTGTTCATTATCTATCTCTCTTCATTATCTATCTATCTATATATGTTTATTCATTAGCTAGTTTTTTTTTTGTTTTTTGTTTTTATCTTTCCTATACCCTACAGCGCCATCCACATGTTCGGTGAATTTAAACACTGTTCTGAAGTAAGTAAGTAAGAGAGGATGCATTTTTAATGAGCGTCTTTGCTTTGAGCTTCTATTGCGACTTCATGTTCAACGCAGGACACAAATGGGGGCTCATTCATGCGATCCAATCATTACATACGCTTGAAAATTGATCGGCTCCTTATACCAATTCAGTTTTGTATTTACAAGAGCCAGATCAAACCAACAAATGGATATTGCTGCCATATCTGGGCTAGAAATATCGAATTCTCTGTCTGTCTGTCTGTCTGTCTGTCTGTCTGTCTGTCTGTCTGTCTGTCTGTCTCTCTCTCTCTCTCTCTCTCTCTCTTTAGCCTCGACAGAGCTCAAAAGCTTTTAAACGGCCGTCTAGGTGATTAATTTTTTCCGTCCTACAGTTATTTCCCACACGCGCAACGCCTCCAGCTAATTTGATGGAAAAAGTTCTGAAGAGTTACCCTTCCGAGTTTCACCAACTATAACCGTTACACCTATGACCCGACACAGCAAGCACACAGGGGTGAACAAGTTTTCTTCCCAAGTATTACACTGGTAATATTCTTAACTAGAACATTTAGTTCAACTTTATTTTTTAAATGTGATTAAACAAATTCGAACCCGAAGGAATCGGTGCGACAAGGTAGTGGTTTTGAAACCAATTCTATCTGTAGTTTGAAATTTGTTGTTTGAAAGTAATTTCGGACCAGAGCGACGTTCTCTTCCTGAATGGCTCCATAATATATTTAATAATAATAATAAACTATTAGCAGCCGTTAAGATTAAATGGCTTATCTGCTTAAAATTTAGTTTTCTTTTTTCTTTGATTCTTTTTTTCGTTTTCTCAATGTAATCAAGCAGCACCGCTAAGATGGCGTGGCGCACCTCGAGACGGTGTAATGTTTAGCAAGCTAGTCTCGTTAGAACAATTACGAACGACTAGTGAGTTCGAACCTCACTGGGTACCCCCTATTTTCGTCCTTGTGCCACATCTAAACATCGCTTGGAAAATCGCTATGAGGTCTTCGCAGAGCCTTTCTTTCTTCCTTTTTCTCACTGAAATCAAGTAGTGTATCTGATATCTTTTTTATGTCTTTCCACGTGATCATATCGGAATAATCCATTTTTTTAAGTATTGCTAGCGCGTAACGTAATTTAGGAGCTAACAAAAGAACTAAGGAAGGGACAAGCAGAATAGTATTATTATTATTATTATTATTATTATTATTGTTATTATTATTATTAATAATAATAATGTTTTATTTTTGCTGCACAGAATAACGCTTGCTGACTAGAATTTACCAAGCATACATACTGAAATGTGTTAGCTCGAAATGCAGATTCTGTGATAAATATCCAGAAACAATTGAACATTTTGTATCAGGTTGTATGGTGTTAACACCCAATGAATATAAAACTCATGTGAGAGTGGGTTAATATCTGCCCTGGAAAATATACAACATTTACGGGAAGGAAACTGGTATGAACATCACCCTGACCCGGTTACGGAGATAGGATCTGTAACAATTTTATGGTACCTTACAATACACACAGACAGAAAAATGAAACCTCATAGCTAAAAAACAAATGTGCTTTCTTAGTGACATGGCAGTCCATGCAGATAATAATGTATCTTTGTAAATCTTTAAAAAAAAAAACCTATCAAAATGCAAGGATCTTGAAGTGGAAATCTCAAAAATGTAGCACGTGAGAACGTTAACGATTCCACTTGTAGTTGAAGCTCGCGGTTTGATTGGAAAAAGGTTCTGAAAGAATCATTGAATGGATTCCTGGTATTACATGCCTTATAGAAACCCAAATAAATTCTGTTCGCAATTACAGTTCACAGATTATGAAGTGCTTTATCTATCTAATATATATGTGTATTAGGTTTTGCTTTTTTTGTTGTTATTTTGTTTTTTTGTTTTTTACAAAAATGATTAATGGAAAATATCATGAAGCCATTTCTGACCTTAGATCTGTAATTGCGGCCCGGAAGGAAATAATAATAATAATAATAAGTTCAAAATGGTGTTTCAAACACGTTCAAAATAGAGTTTCAAATGGATACAGAAATACAAGTAAATCACAATACACTGACAAAGAGCTTTATCTATGTAAAATATGTGTGATATTAGGTTTTGCTTTTTGTTGTCCTTTTTACAAAAAGGATCAATGGAAAATCTCATGAAGCCATTTCTGACCTTAGAACTCTGATTGAGACCCGGAAGGAAATTAAATAATAATAATAATAATAATAATAATAATAATAATAATAATAATAATAATAATAATAATGATATTAACACATTGCAACATAATATGTAAAATTCTAAAAATTTTATCTTTTTTGCATCATCTACCTTGCTGACTAATGAAAATCGTTGACCTCTCGAAAAAAAAATGCGACGCTATGCAATAACGGGTCCAGAAAACTTACTTACGCTTTCACTTGTCAAGTTTCCCATGATGAGTTTCCTATGATGTTACTGCATGTTTCTGGACATTCCTCCATTTCTCAAGTCAATTCAGCAGGATTTGTCCACTGTGCCATGTATCCTTGAGGACATCCATTAGACATGGCACGTGGAACTAGAACAGTCTACCACAGTGAGCGAAATAAAGAGTTCAGTTCGATATTCCAACCACCTGAAGAAGGCCGGAGCGTACAACGGCCGAAACGTTGCAATAAATATGGCGATAAAGATGAGGACAATAGACCGAATAATGTAAATAGTGTACATAATACCTCATCTCAGATATAGAGACAGACAATTCAGCAGGATATGAAAAATAAATTAAACCCAACGAAATGTAACATTTCCATAATCACCCAGCAATTCGTTTTGCTTTTGACCTTCTGTCCGGTGGGAACAGTTTCAGCATGTATATATATATATATATATATATATATATATATATATATATATATATATATATATATATATATATATATAAGTAGATATATATATATATATATATATATCTACTAGATATATATATCTACTAGATATATATATCTACTATATATATATATATATATATATATATATATATATATATATATATATATATATATATATATATATATATATATGAGTTTTGTACTGGAAAGATTTCAGCCTGGCCCACTTCCAAAAAATCTGGCTAATTGTTACGAGACTGGCGTTATTCCCACTCGTAAGCGACAAATAGATCCGACAAATTTCTTCATGGCGAATGGCTGTCGCTGGTTAAATAATACTGGGTTTTGTATGGGGGGACAAAGATCCGTGGAGAAAAGTGAAAAATTGTTTCAGTGCTCTTATCATGTAAATAATTCATCGGAGAATAAGAACTAATTAAAAAGTTTAATTATGTTAGATGAATAACGTTGGACACGAGATTCTCGTGAGACTGAGGTCGAATTTATCCTGAGAAAATACAATCTGCTGGGTTCTGACTGGAAAACCCCTGCACCTAACCGCGATTCACTGCTACAGGGGGGAACATTGACAAGGGAAGGATTCGAAGTGGAAATATTATCAAGCCAAAAGTTTATGTTGTTTTGTTTTTTTAATACATAATGTTCGATTAATTACGTTTATTCTAAGAAATCGATTTTCTCAAGAAAATGCATTTCGAAAGCAGAAACTAGGCGAGCGGCCTGCTTTTTGCGGAGGGGTATTGGAATGAAGAAACCCTTTTACAAATGAAATTACAAACTTAATTTCTCTGATCCATCATCTTGTCATGTGTCAGTACCGAAGTCCAGAAACATTACCATTATGAGTGAAAAAATACTTGGTCTACTTTGAAGGGTGAAAGATCCCAGTTAGTGTTTGGAGCTGGTGGCGGATCGCTCTTTCTTAATCACGTGACCAAATTAGACAGAAAGCGGTTCTCTCTCGCGAAATATGCACCCTAGTACCAGTGAATCAAGCTATAAAAACGCAACCGCGTTGACCAAGCCAAACAACTACTGAGGAGGAAAAATATTTGTGAGTTTTAGAGAAAATATCAATGACATTTAATATCTTTCGCAAAATATATGTATAGATTCTTTTCTTTCTGAGAATCAAAATCAAGATTGGAATGGTGGATATTTCAAACATTCAAAGATGACGTCTTCAGGAGATACATACATACATGTACACGCGTGTGCGTGCTGGTTCCATGTAACTTGGGAAAAATGTGTGTGTTTGTGTATGAGTGTGTGTGCGTTTGTACAGATTCCTTATGGTGGGACAATGTACGTGTGTGCATGTGTATGTGTGTGTGTGTATGTTTATGTGTGTGTGTGTGTGTGTGTATGTGTACAAGTGTGTTTACTAATTCTTCGTAGTGAAACAGTGTATGTATTCAGGGGGAATGTACACACACATATATACACGCATGCTGACAGGAACACACGAAAACGGAAATAGATCTAAGGGATCTAAGAACACACAGGGGTTATTAAAACATTAAAAGATAAGACAACCCGATTCATCACTTCTCAAACCAACCTTAATTGTTTTATGACCCTTCGCTCAGAACTCTTCACTACCATTTAAAGAAAGACATTGGAATGACCAACACAAAAACAGAGAATGTCTCATATAGAGAAGATGTAACATTGAAAAGCATAAAGGAAAAAAATTAATTATTTTTAATAATTATTTTTAATAATATGTGGAAATCTCCACCCTTTACCTGAAGACGGTCGTAAGACCAGAAACACGTGTTGTAAAACTATGTAAAACTATGAAAAATAAAGAATAATATTTTTTAAAAAAAAACCCACATTACAACCAAAAAAGTTTGCGGTACCTCTCTTCTTTTTAATATACACACTTTTCTCTCGTTGGAACCATTATAACCTCTTCATTTCATATTATATATATATATATATATATATATATATATATATATATATATATATATTTATTGTAAAAAATTGTAACTGGAATGAATATTTTCCACGGTAGTAAATTTCCAAATCCAGCCGGACATCCTTGACCCCGAGGACACCAGAACAGAGCTCTTTTGGGATATAAATTTTCAGAACACCTCCCAATATATATATTGTCATCCCCCGTACAGCCCAGACCTTGCCTCTTCAGACTCTCACCTGTTTGGTCCCTTGAAAGCGTTCACGAGAGGCACGAAGTTTAAAAGTGACGATGAAGTCAAAAGTGTTGTGAGCGACTGGCTGAGACATCAGTCCAAAGATTTTTTTTACGCTGAGGGAATACGGAATCTTGTGCACAGATGGGAAAAGTGTGTGACAGTGCTGGGAGACTACGTTGAAAAAAAAGTAAGCTTCTATCTGTATTAGAAGTCCTTATACCGAAAAATTCACCTTATTTATTGAATGACCCTCGTATCTAAATCTAAAAATAAACACGCAAAAATTCACCTTCATCCCTGCCGTGCGCCGACAGCTTAGTGGGAGAAGTTCCGACTGACGCAAATTCAGTCGGGTTTCGATCCTAGCTAGTGACAACCGGACGTCTAGCCACACTGATGAGCTGCGAAACAGTCTGTCTGTGGATGACAAAAATATATATTTTTATATATATATATATGAGGTTATGAATTTAACCAGTTTCACATTTTTATAGTTATGTATGTTGGTTTGAAATAGGAGTAATTCTTTGAGGAATGGAGATATCTGAAAAAATTCAGAGAGCAGATTCATATTTTGATAAGAATTGATAGTATCACTCTTGATGAATTATATCACTTAGCATCCTCCATAATTTACCTAAACTTTTCAGTTCACCTGATGAATATTTATGCACATCTCTTGAATTTAAAATGTCTTTAAAAACTAACATTTTTACTTTTGTTTATAAATACTTGTTGTAAATTAAAATCCACACGTTTGACTTGATGAAATCTGTCAGAGTAAAACATACTGGGTAAGATAAGTTTTCCTTTTGTCTTTTTTCACACACACACACACACACACGTGTGTATTTTAGTAGACCCCCACCTATATTTTTTTATTTTTTAAACTGTGAAATTATTATCTACTGACCTAGTCTTAGCAAAGAAAATATACCTTTTTGCTTATAATGGAATTTGTATTCTCTTTGTTTGGGGGAACCATTTTAACTAGTTTTCAGCTATAGAAGTCTTTGCATCAAAGCAAGGCCCAGTTATTCTTTTTAAGGGGTGATATCGTCTCAACTTATGGCTAAGAGTCAATAGATTTAGTAATTCTTTCTGTAATTACCTTTTGTTATCTGCACCTGTGTTTGGAAAGGACACAGCATGTGTTGTAAATGAACAGGCATATCTCTTAATCTTATTGTACTCCACTTGTCATTATGTGACTGTTAGATAATTAATCTAATTAATACTTGTTAGGTGATTTCCAAGTATTATTAGAAATTACTGTTTACTCAGGTAAGAAAAGAAAATCCCCTGTACAACTGCAAGAAAAAAAATGAATAAAAAGCTTAATTGTAGTAACTGGTCAGTTGACTTCCAAAATACACAATTATATAAAAAGAAATTTCAGATATAAGTACAATAAGGACAATATAAACAAAAGAAAAACTTATCTTAGCCAACACGTTTCATCTTCTAATGGACTTTATCAAGGCAAATGTGTGGATTTGATTTTGCAACAAGTATTTATAAACCAAGGTAAAAATGTTGGGTCTTCAAACTTTTAAAATTTAAGAGACACTTATAAATATTCATCAGGTTTACTGAAAAGAGTAGGTTAATTATGGAGAATGGTAAGTGATATAATTTAATGTCTAATAAACGAAATTGAGTAAATGATATTGAATTTTTTTTTATACAATTAATAATTAAATTATTTTAGTATGGGATAAATTTACTAGAGAGAGAGAGAGAGAGAGAGAGAGAGAGAGAGAGAGAGGGGATGATGAATTTAACCATTTTCACATTTTTATAGTTATGTATGTTGGTTTGAAATAGGAGTAATTTTGTTTATAAATACTTGTTGCAATACAAAATCCACACATTTGCCTTCATAAAGTCCCTCAGAGGACGAAACGTATTGTTAAATTTTCCTTCGAAACGAGTGATAAGTTTTCCTTTTGTTCATATTGCCCTTTTTACTGAAATATTGTACATATATCTAAAATTTGTTTATATATATATATATATATATATATATATATATATATATATATATATATATATATATATATAATTGCGTATTTCTTCAGCAGTCCCTCTCTTATACATGTTTCATTGAAAACAACTGACAGGTCACTGCAATTAAGCTTTTTATTAATCTTTTCTTGCAGTACTACAATGAATTTCATTTTTGGGCAGAGAGTGTAAAAATTGTCCAAATGGTTTGTGGACCCATAAATATTAATAGCATAAAAACTTAATAAATATCATTTATTGACTTTTGTTTATTAGACATTTATGTCACTTAGCATCTTCCATAATTTACCTACACTTTACAGTAAACCTGATGAATATTTAGAAGCGTCTCTTAAATATTAAAACTTTAAAAAACTAACACATTTACTTTTCTTTATGAATACCTGTTGCAGAATAAAAACCTTACATTTGCCTTGATAAACTCCATAAGAAGACGAAATGTGGCCTTTAATGTAAGTTTTCCGTTTGTCTTCATTGATATATATATATATATATATATATATATATATATATATATATATATATACATATATAGAGAGAGAGAGAGAGAGATCGGTAGATAGATAGATAATATTAGTGTTCAATATATATATATATATATATATATGTATATATATATATATATATATATATATATATATATATATATATGTATAATTAAGTAATTCATTGAGTGTGAAAGAAACATCAACAGAATGTTCTGTTGAGGTTTCTTTCAGACTTAATGAATTACTTAATTATAATTATCAAATCCGCCTAACAAATTTCTATCACATGTATATCATTGCTTGATCCGGCTTCTAATGCTTCAGTTTGAGCGGCTTGGTGATAGTAGTCGTGGCCCTGGGGGCACAGTCCTATGGTTACAGAGAATTGCAGTTGAGTTCCACCACGGAATGTCAGCGAGCGGCGCTATATTGAGTCTGATTTGCTACCTCTTCGTCACCCAGGCCCAATGGAACAGTAGGTATGACGTTTGATTGATAACTCCACTGTCAGCGTTTCAATTCTCGGTAGTGGATAAGCACTGCTGATGAGTCCCAAATATAGGACGAAACGGCCGTCCAGTGCTTTCTACATTCTGTTGAAGTTTCTTTGAGACTCAATATATTACTTAATTATAATTATCAGATCCTCCTAAAAAATTTCTATCATTCATATATATATATATATATATATATAGATAGATAGATAGCCAAAACGATAGAATCCAGGTAGGGCTTAATGTGCAGGACAGAGCAAGAATATAATATAAAAGGCTGAAACACTAATATTCCATGGTATATAATTTATTACATTGGAATCGTAATCACGAACCAATTCATCAGACCTACAAATTTAAAAAGAAATCGGATATATTTTCCATTTTCTTTATAACCAGGGAATATTAGTGTTTGGCCTTTCATATTATATATATATATATATATATATATATATATATATATATATATATATCCTAAGAAAGAGAAAGAGCAGATGGAGTATTAATCCACTGTTCTTACTATTTACTTTTTAAAAAATTGCTCAATACAAAGTAGGGCAAAATATTATTATTAATTTTTTTTTATTTTAATAGTGTACAATAAAAACATTTTACGAAGAAGGAAGAATTATAGTTCCGAAACGTGAATGTTTTTGTGCGGCGATATAAAATATTTTTACTGTAATCTATTCTTATGTTTTTTTAATAATATATATATATATTTTTTTTAATAATATACATACATACATACATATATATATACATATATATACATATATATATATATATATATATATATATATATATATATATATATATATATATATACCGGCTAAAGGGGAGAAAATTAGAGGCGTGTACACACCCATTCATCTTATTCTTTTATCCATATCGCGTTAATTGATGGAATGAAGTGTTATTATTTAAACTATTTTTATACAGACTATTCTCCTCATCGTTGTTGTTAGTATCACAACGTTTCGGCCTTCATCAGGTGTATATCAATATGGATAACCTACAGGGAATACCGAAATGAATCCTTTATTTAGACGATGAACTAAATGAGATATCTGTAGACATGACTAGTGGAACGAGTAAAATCTAGCCCCGTAGATTAAATAAAGGGTTCGTTTCGGAAATATCTGTAGGTTACCCGGATTGGCATATACCTGATGAAGGTCGGGGAGCAAGACGGCCGAAAGGTTGGAATAACAACAACAAAGAAGAGAGCAAATTCGGCATGCAAATAGTGTAAATCATTTTTTATGAATCATGTCTGTTGAGGGCGTATGCTATCAGAGATGGCCACAAATTGCTATCTTTTGCTGTCATTTTTATAAAATATTTCTGACACTTGACTATACCTCTTTGTCAATATTTCGCTAACCATTTACAAAACTCGTTATGCACGGTACTCGCTGTTTCCTCCTGTCTCTCTTACCTACATTATATCCAGATTGCGTTAAATTCTCTAGGTCCTCTTCCCGAATTTTCTATCCGAGGAATTTCACTTGTCTCTTTTTGATCGTCTGGTGCTACCCAGTCCTCCCCGACTAGCATGGACAGAATCCAAAAGCGATTGCGCGTCCTTGTGGGTGATGAATTATTGCGACACTTGTTAAAAAAGGGACGTTGCTAATCTCTCACTACTCTACCGCTATTTCTACGGCGGATGTTCCCATGTTCCTGTTGTGGGGCTCTCCCCTTTTACACAAGATGGACTCGTCTAAAGTATACTCATACTGACAGAGTTGGAGACACGTAAAAAGATACGTTGAGATAAGGTTGAGATAAGCTGAGTCCACAGAGAGAGAGATAATTACGGCTTCACTTACAGAGACTTGTACATATAGTTTCTACTAACCCGCATTCCTGGACTACTAATCTTCATTTCAAGGTTGTATTCTTACGTTCAGTACACTTATTTTCCTATTTCAATTACTGGCGTTGTTTATTTATTTGTGCAGGATTCCATCCCCGGAATCCACAACAGTTTCACTAGCTCAAAACTTCACAGCCAGAACCCATCATGCCATGTTCACGGTAGTAAATAATCTCTATTCTTTTAGCGTTCCTTTAATAAGGAATAAGTTCTTCTCAGATAGCTTCTTACCCAGAACTGTTACTTTGTGGGGAAAAAACTCCGAGACGATGCTTCCCTGACAAATAGATGAGTTGGTAGTACCTGTTCGAGTATTGACAAATAGTGAACCCCCCAAAGACAAAACACTATAAAATATAGAAATACCAGTAATACATCTTTATTTAAAAATTACCAACAATATATTTTATCTGCTGTTGATGGCATACAATTGCGCTCAAAATATATTTAGTTGAAGCTATAACATTGCGTTCAAAATATTTAGATTTCGTCATTAAATAACCCATAGAGGTGTTGATATGCCGCTAAAAAATCAACCTAGCAAAACCTGACAAATAGAATGCTGTCATCTTCAAAGCGATATCTATTCTACATGACCTCATAATATGAAATTCTTCTTCGTTTCATCTCGTTTACAACAATGTCGCTCAGTAACTATGTACCTTGAGGGCCCTCGGGCATTTTATTGAGAGAAGTGTATGTTAGAAATGATAACTTTCTTGTGGTTTCTATTTTCTTTAAAACCATTCGTTTATCACACCTTATTTTCATGGGATACTCAACATTTGTATGTCTAAACACATAACTATCTACCTTGAGGGCCCTCGGGCCTTTTATTGAGAGAAGCGTATGTTAGAAATGATAACTTTCTTGTGGTTTCTATTTTCTTTAAAACCATTCGTTTATCACACCTTATTTTCATGGGATACTCAGCATTTGTATGTCTAAACACATAACTATCTACCTTGAGAGCCCTCGGGCCTTTTATTGAGAGAAGCGTATGTTAGAAATGATAACTTTCTTGTGGTTTCTATTTTCTTTAAAACCATTCGTTTATCACACCTTATTTTCATGGGATACTCAGCATTTGTATGTCTAAACACATAACTATCTACCTTGAGGGCCCTCGGGCCTTTTATTGAGAGAAGCGTATGTTAGAAATGATAACTTTCTTGTGGTTTCTATTTTCTTTAAAACCGTTCGTTTATCACACCTTATTTTCATGGGATACTCAGCATTTGTATGTCTAAACACATAACTATCTACCTTGAGGGCCCTCGGGCCTTTTATTGAGAGAAGCGTATGTTAGAAATGATAACTTTCTTGTGGTTTCTATTTTCTTTAAAACCATTCGTTTATCACACCTTATTTTCATGGGATACTCAGCATTTGTATGTCTAAGCACATCTCTGTCCTGGTACCTATCATCTTTGACAGTAAGGAAGATTTACAGCATTTAATTCCTTCTTCCTCTGATTCTATCATTTACCTATCTCTGAATGCCAACTTTTGCTTTGCATTTTTTTTTACGGCATATCAACTACTTATGGGTCATTTAATGCCGAAATTGTCTTAAATTAATTTAAATTTACTTAAATTAATTTAAATTTACTTAAATTAATTTAAATTTACTTAAATTAATTTAAATTTTACGGGGAGTTTTTAAAATAATAAAAATATATCATTCTACTTTCACAACTGAATGCATGGTAGATGATACTCAGCTTTTGTAGATATACATGTTTGTGTGGACATAATTACTACAGGCGGTGATATGTGATTTATGTTGTAGTTTTCTTGAAGTATTATTTTGGAATACAGTTTGATTTAAGAATTTGTACGATATATGGATTAATGTCATGAAAGAGGTATTTTATGATGGCTAATTTCGTTTAGCGATAGAACAATCTCTAAGAGTTTTAAATAACCCTTAGAGGTTGTTCTACCGCTAAACTGCCGAAATCTAAATATTTTCTACGCAGTTGTATGCTTTCAACTACAAAATGTATTGTTAGGTCATTTTACTATAAATAGGTAATTTTTTATGCAAAAAAAAAATAATACATACTAATAAAAGTTGTCCTTTTCCTAAACTTGTTCCTCCATCCATTTATTCAAGCCAGCTAGGTAAGATATGCGTTGTTTTCCTCTGTCTCTCTTGCATTCAATTTGTCATGTGAGTACCAAATTTTCCAAGCACTCCTTCCTCATTATGTGCCCTAGATATGTCTTTTCCAGACGTTACTTATAAGTGTCCTTTTTTATTCCATTTTTTCTATAGCTTTGCCGTTCAGACAATGGTATTCTCAGCATCCTTCCGTAGAACCACGTTTCAATTGCTTCAAGTTCCTTCTTCATCTGTAATGAGATTATCCCGCAATTCTCTGCCATTGTTTATTAGTTAAATTCCACTACATACTTGATTGTGTCGTCTGTCAATGCGTCATTTAATGCTTGGGCAATCCCTTTTACTGACACCCATGCATTCTGTCTTGTTACTGTTGATAATTAGTCCTTTCTTTTTGCTATCCATTGATAACTTTTAGAAAAGTTCTTACAATTTTTTTCCGAGTCTGCCATCAACACATCATCATCCATGTTTACCAATTTCTTCCCGCTATATTTTTCTATAATTTTTTGATAAATTTCGTCTTAGGAATTGTCTGGTTAACTTTAATGCCTCAAAAACAAAACTACTCTCTATTACTCACCACAGAGAACCATCCCGGCCTCCCATTAGAATGTCTGACGCTCAACTCCACAAGAGCACCTCTTTGAGACTGCTCGGTCTCACATTGACTGATGATCTGGGATGTAACTAATACATTCAGTCAATAGCTTCGTCCACCGCAAAGAAAGTTGGCACTCTGTGCGCACCAGGGAAATTTTCTCGCCGGAGTCGATGATTCAAATCTACAAATCAACCATTCGCCCTTGCATGGAGTATTGCTGCCATATACGGTCTGGAGCCCCTTCTGTTTGTCTCAAGGTCCTTGATAAAATCCAGAGACGGATATACAATGTAATTGACCCTGATCTGGCATCTTGTCTGCAGTCGCTCTCTCACAGACGTGCCGTCGCCTCCCTCTGTCTTTTTTTACAAATACTGTCACGGTAACTGCTTCGATGAGCTGCTTTCGCTGGTTTCCAGACTTCATGAATTTAAGCGTTCTACTAGGCTGGCATCTCGCTCTCACCCTTTCACTGTCGAAACTGTTAAATGTAGCCGTCTCTTCTACTTCAATAGCTTCATGTCTCGCACTTTTCGCCTGTGGAACTCCCTCCCCTTTTCCTGTTTCCTTGATAGTATAATCTCTAACTATTCAAACGGAATGTCAACCGACGTATCCAGATGCCTTGATCTATCCCCTAACCTTCTCTTCATCCTTTTCTTTATCACTGCTCTTTGCTCTCGCTCCAATTCTCTGTAACCCCTTGCGTGCTAGTGGCTTCCTACCTTGCTAAGTGTGAAACGCTTAAAAAATTTCGTTGTTATTTAAATAGATATTACAGTTATTATTGGTCCTCATAAAATGAAGGGATGAAATTTTAGAATACGTGAAAAACTCCAGTTTTCCAATACGTACCAGAAAAAAGCAAATCACAACGTAGCTGGCGAGCTTGGTTGAATGGATGTATGAGCAAGTTTTAAGGGAAATGGCAAAAAGACAAAAGTTATTAAGAGCTACAAAGGACAGAAAACTCTGGATAGCCATGACCACCAACATCCTGAAAGGATACGGCACATTGTGAAGAAGAAGAAGAAGAAGAAGAAGAAGAAGAAGAAGAAGAAGAAGAAGAAGAAGAAGAAGAAGAAGAAATTGATCGGAAGCCATTTGACGTTTCTGCTGCGACATTAAAAGCGAACCAATCACGAATAAACGATGCCTTAAGGAAATACATTTCACGAGAAGCTATAGTAACGATGTGGCAAACTTAGAAATAACGGACACATAGCTTACACTTGAAGCAAATGGCATCGCCGAAACAAAACAGAATTCCGGTTGAAAGACAGGAATCGTTGTCTCTTTGTTACCTGATGCATCACAACACTAACGTCGCGCTATTGTATAAGAAACAGTGAAAGAGTCCCAGACAAGAGGTTCCACGTGATATCGGTACCAAGTAGAAAGAAGGCTATTATATCAAACAGCATATGACCCGTACCCAAATCTCGAAAGTACCGAAATAAAATCAAGTTTCTTCTTCTTCTTCTTCTTCTTCTTCTTCTTCTTCTTCTTCTTCTTCTTCTTCTTCTTCTTCTTCTTCTTCTTCTTCTTCTTCTTCTTCTTCTTCTTCTTCTTCTTCTTCTTCTTCTTCTTCTTCTTCTTCTTCTTCTTCTTCTTCTTCTTCTTCTTCTTCTTCTTCTTCTTCTTCTTCTTCTTCTTCTTCTTCTTCTTCTTCTTCTTCTTCTTCTTCTTCTTCTTCTTCTTCTTCTTCTTCTTCTTCTTCTTCTTCTTCTTCTTCTTCTTCTTCTTCTTCTTCTTCTTCTTCTTCTTCTTCTTCTTCTTCTTCTTCTTCTTCTTCTTCTTCTTCTTCTTCTTCTTCTTCTTCTTCTTCTTCTTCTTCTTCTTCTTCTTCTTCTTCTTCTTCTTCTTCTTCTTCTTCTTCTTCTTCTTCTTCTTCTTCTTCTTCTTCTTCTTCTTCTTCTTCTTCTTCTTCTTCTTCTTCTTCTTCTTCTTCTTCTTCTTCTTCTTCCTCTTCTTCTTCTTCTTCTTCTTCTTCTTCTTCTTCTTCTTCTTCCTCTTCTTCTTCTTCTTCTTCTTCTTCTTCTTCTTCTTCTTCTTCTTCCTCTTCCTCTTCTTCTTCTTCTTCTTCTTCTTCTTCTTCTTCTTCTTCTTCTTCTTCTTCTTCTTCTTCTTCTTCTTCTTCTTCCTCTTCTTCTTCTACGTTCCCTGTCCATTCTAGACATGGGCGATCATGCATCTAAACAACTTCTGATCTTTGTAACTCTTAGTAATCGTGTTTTTTCTAACCGTAGGTTTGTGTTAGGTTTGTTAACCCTTACACCACATCGAAGTGCTTTAAATAGGTTGGGCCCACGCTCCTCAACATCACCAATATTCTAATCATAAGTCTTGCTACCGGGTGTAGTTTATTGTTATACCCAGGAAGATCTAGCGGTACAAGCTTGTTAACCATTATACCACGTCGAAGTGCCCTAAATAAAGTAATCCCATGCTGCTGAAAATCGCCCATCTCCTGATCAGAGGCCTTGCTGCTGGGTGTAGTTTATCGTCATACCCAGGGAGATCTAGCGATACAAGCTTGTTAACCATGCTCCTCAAAATCCCCAATCTCTTGATCAGAGGCTTTGCTGGCGAGTGTAATTTATCGTCATCCCCAGAAAGACCTAGCGTTACAAGTTTGGCAAGTTGAAGTGTTCAAACCCTTAGTAATATTTGCCTTTGGTTATCTCGCGCAATTAATTTCCATGTGATGAAACCTGTCCTTCACTCAAACTTTTGTAGCAGTGTTTCCTTACAGTGTTATTAACCGAAGCTACGAACGTTATACGAACGTCATATACACATATACATTCTGTTCTCTTATATTTGATGGTTAATTCTTTCATCTCGCTTTCTGGAAGTACACGTTGTGTGCTTTCTTTCTATCAACTGCTTATCTTATGTTATTCGCTTAAACGCAACCTTCCCGCTAGATGTAGTTTATCGGCATACCCAGGACACTATTTATGGGTAAAAACGATATTTTATGATATATCTATATATATATATATATATATATATATATATATATATATATATATATATATATATATATATATGTAAGCAAATATGTGGATGTAGATCCGACGGTATGATGAAAATGTGGAAAAGACAAAGCAAAATCCGAATATGTGAGTATACTGTTTTTTATTTTGTTTTTTGTTTTTTCTGTCAACGTCAGACGTTTCGGTCTAATAGACCATCTTCAGGACATGGTTAATGGAGACATATTTATAATAAATTTAAGTTAAATGAAGAGACGATATATACAGGACTAGTCAGAAATAGAAAAACTGAAATTCTAAAGTCAGAGTTCTCTTTCTTGGATTCGGTAACGCTGGCGCCGCTTGGGCGGCGCTGCGAAAACATGCTCCCAGGAAAGAGATTTTATCTTAAGTGGAAAGTGGGGAATCCTATTTAAAACTATAGCTTATCGGTACGTTTGTCAAGCATTAACCTTGCTAGGAAAGCTCATATGTTAAAGAATCCCGTTCTAGTGTTTACCGTAAAAAATATGTCCATAATAAAAACCTTAGGCAGATTTACGTGGCAGGCATGATAACCACTTCACGTACGGTACCGAATCCAAGAAAGTCTGACGTTGACAGAAAAAAACAAAAAAAACAAATAAAAAACAAAATAAAAAACAGTATACTCACATATTTGGATTTTGCTTTGATTTTCCACATTTACATCATATATATATATATATATATATATATATGTATGTGTGTGTGTGTGTGTGTGTGTGTGTGTGTGTGTGTGTGTGTTTGTAATTTGGCAGAAACTTTTCTTTTAAACATGAAGATGAACAATGATGTTCGAAAGTACTCGGTTATCTTACGGACAATATTTATTTCGATATAATTTCCAAATAAAAAGTCTCATTAGAAAATATGAGAACATTCAAAAGACTATGTTGTCTTTGACATTCAACACAACATGTTCAATATATATATATATATATATATATATATATATATATATATTTGTCATCCACAGACAGACTGTTTCGCTGTCTCACAGTTCATCAGTGTGGCTAAACGTCCGGTTGCCTCTAGGTAGGATTGAAACTAGACTGAATTGGCGTCAGTCGGAACTTCTACCACTAAGCGGTTGGCGCATGGAAGTGATGAAATTGAATTTTATCGTGTTTATTTTTAGATTTAGATAAACACACAGTGACTGACAGTGACTCAATTCTGCCGAAGAATCATGCTATATATATATATATATATATATATATATATATATATAGTATGATTCTTCGGCAGAATTGAGTCACTATATATATAATATTATTTATTATCGGATTTTAAAACAAAAACATATTAAAATCGCTACACAATAGCAATCGTATTTCAACACTTCAAATGTGTCTCCTCAGGCCATGGTAAATTACTGGTGAGTGAACGATTAATTTCAAAAGAATTAAAATGAGGCTTGTGGGTTTACCGTGATCAACCAACCAAATGTGAGGCCTATGCTAAAATCTAAACCTACTGAAAAAAATTTACACATGTCATGACATTTAGTTGTCTGAATAGAATCCTAGACAATTTCGTTTGCGACTGATATAAATGATCATATTATTTCGTATAGAAACGTATTACGTTCAACTTTCACACGAAGTTATGCGGAAAGGGGTAGGGGTAATCTAGCATAAAGTTAACTAGCTATATAATCGATTATCTTCCTACATAGAATTTTGCAGTTGATAATTAAATGGCTTCTTTAAGTAACCGGTAAAAAAATCATAAATTCAAAACTACTTTGGTAAATTAATATGCAACCGTTAACTAAAGACCATCCATATAAAATATTAATAATATATATAAATATTAATAATGTATATATGAAGAAATATAGTTTTAATGTATGCTATATTTATGGGATAATGTGCTCAATATCAGAGATAGAGCGTATGTAAATATAAAAGTGAACATCCAGGTCAACACTCGGAGACTTCAAACTGTTTCATGCTAGGCGCAATCGTCAAGCCACCGACTGCGTCTAGCATGAAACAGCCCGTCGCCTCCGAGTATTGACTTCAATGTTCACTTATATATCGCACATTTTTTAAAGAAAATGATTGATTTTAAATCATTGTTATAATTTGTGAAGAAAAATTATGAATTTCAATATTACTCAATGATCTTGCTGATGTGACCTCCATCTTCTGGTTTTCTCCTTCTATGTTTTGGATAGGAATCATTCCCTTGTTCACATTTAAATTTAATTTAAATCAAAGGGGAAATCAGTGCTGGGGGTGCAAAATAGCTTGATCTGACTCCTTTAATATGTACTAGATGCAATACTTGATTGAATGTATTGATGACCAGAATTCAACATTGATATGGCAGTTGAACTGTTGCAACAAATATGTACTGTAAGTCACTACACACTGATTGGTGATTTCTTGCTCAACTCGACGTCCATTTTATCTCATTTTGATTTTCCAGATGTGACCTCCATCTTCTGGTTTTCTCCTATGTTTTGGATAGAAGTCATTCCCTTGTTCAAATTTGAATTTAAATCAAAGGGAAAAACATTTTCAGTGTGACGCTCCCCACCCCTTGATCAAAATGAAATATACTTATCCAAGTAACCTAGAAATCGTTCCCTTGTTCAAATTAAACATTAAGTTATATATCAGGGGAAAAAACATTCAGTGAGAAGGTTGTGTCCACCCCCGAGGACTCCTGTGATCAAAATGAAATATGCTTATACAAGAATCCTAGGTAATGTAGTTTCAGAATATATATGGTTATGGGGAACTATCTCCAAAACCCTAGGAGGAGTTCGATAATAAACAGACAAACAGAGTCTACAACTTTATATATATATATATATATATATATATATATAATATATATATATATATATATATATATATATATATATGAATGAAGAAATATAGTCTTAAAGTGTGCTATATTTATGGGATAAAGTGCTCAATATCAGAGATAGGGCGTGTGTAAATATAAAAGTGAACATAGTCGTCAACACTTAGAGGCGACAGTCTGTTTCATGCTCGACACCAAACGGCGAGGGTCTGTTTCGTTCTTCATCGAAATCTTCCCTGCCTGTAGATTAACCTCAGGCATGAAACAGACTATTGCCGCTCGGTGTTGTCCCCCATCTCTTATTTCCTTTTTTTTATTAACATGTTTCTCTGATTTTGCGCTAATAATCCCAATGATTACGCAGCAAGAGAGGTTCTTTATCGTTGCTTACTACGATAGCGACATAGCAAAGTTAGGAGACAATATAACACATGAAGGAACTCCTATAAAAGAAAATTGAGGTAGTAAATAAGGAAAACGAGGTCAAAGGACCAAGCATCTGACTGGAAGAATACAGAACTTTGTCAGCGAAAGAAAATGCAGAAATTGCATGCCAAAAATTGAACATATCAAAATAAAATGAGAAGGATACATTTAAATATCTAGGAAGTGTATCAACATATGATGGTAAATTGCTTTCCTGATTGCTATAATCTTCAAATGTAATGTCAATCGGCATCTTCTGATGCCTTGATCCTGACCCCCGTCCTTCTCTATATCCTTTCCTCAAACATCCCTCTTTACTCTTGCTCTCACTCTCTGTAACCCCTTGCGTGCTGGTGGCACTCCCGCCTTGCTTGGGGTGAAATGCTTCAAAAGAAAATGTTTCATCTCCTCTTCAATTTAATCTGATTATTAAAGTAGCCATTCTTCTATATTATTCTACCTCTGTCCCATAATGATTGTTCCATTTAGTCTATGAAATTTGTACGTAAACGGAACAATCATCATGGGACAGAGATGGGAACTTCCTTCCTCCCACTTGCCTCCCTGATAGCTATAATCTTCAAATATTCAGATGTAATGTCAATCGACATCTTCTGACGCCTTGATCCTGACCCCGCCCTTCTCTTTATGCTTTCCTCAAACACCCCTCTTTACTTTTGATCACATTCTCTGTAACTCCCGCCTCGTTTGGGGTGAAATGCTTAAAAAAATGTTTGTTGTCGGCGAGTCATTTATGTAAAGTAAAATGTGGTTCTCCCGAGGAGCGACCACTGTGGGACGCCCGCGTTTATTGCTAGAATCTCGCAGGACTGCCCGTTAGCAACTACATTCAGGTACCTACGCGTTAGGGGAGGACTTTAAAATTGGGAAGACTTTTTCCAGTGGTTCCATACTATAGAAATTGTGCAGTAATTCTTTATATCACACCTTGTCAAAAGTCTTTTAAATACTTAATGCGATAGTTTGCATGTGTTGTCTAGTGTCTTAATGATTCTGTGAGCAAATGCATTTATGACATCAGCCATGAACTGGGGCGATCCAAACACGTACTGCTTGTCGCTCAAGAAGTTGTTTCTATTTGAGTCAACAACATTTTTGTTGATTATTGCCGCAAATAGTTTGCTAATGGCTCTGAGAAGACTTATGGGTCTATACTAATATGGGAATGATCGCTTGTGCTTTCTTGAAAACCGGACAAACACTTGACACATTCCACGGACATGGGAAATGTTTCATCTTCAAGCTTCGATTATATAATTTCGTTAAAATCGAGGACAATTCCGCGTTGATATTCTTAAGAACAACAACTTGCTTTTTGTCCGAGCCAGAGTTATTCTTATGATCAACACTTTTGATAAGTCTCAAGACTACCCGGGCTATAATAAAAATATTACTGAGATTGTGCTCAGTGAGACGGGTAAGTCAGAAAAGCGGACGGCCTATGTCATTTAACATTGAGTATTTGGCAAAGATCGATGTGAAGATCTTTGCCTTACCTGACGAGAATAAGATGAACTCGGGAACACTTATCATAGTTGGCACATACGCTTTGGCTCTATTCAGAATTTGTTTGGAGATCTTCCAAAACTTCCGGGATCCAATTAGTTTGTTTGCAACCTTGGAATGAACCGAGAGGCAATATTGCCGTCCTTGATATGAAATGATTAAAAATCAAAATATGTAAAATATTAATGCTAAAAAGCTACATACTAAACTCGTAACGCACACACACACACGTATATATATATATATATATATATATATATATATATATATATTGACAATTAGTAAGGATAATTGCGAGGAGGGCATTAATCCAAAGAGAGCTCAATGTAAGTAGCAATATAATAATGAGTAAAGACGATCCTTAAAAATCCATTCGCCTGTAATTTATTTCATGAATATACAAATATTCATCTCTTCAGACCGTATTTTTTTAATAAATGGAGTCAATTTATCCAGACGAAAAGAAAAGGGAGAGGGGAAAAAAATGAAAAAAAAATAAATATTAAAACAGGAAGAAAGAAAAATATAAATTTCAATATAGGTTTTTTTTAGACAAAATGGGGTGAAGAGAGAAAGAGAAACAGATGAAGAGAGAAAAGAGGGAGAAAAGGAAAAGGAAAGAAGGAAAAATTAAACATGAGCCGATAGGGTGACCTAGAAATGATTTTTTCTTTAAGGACTGATCGAGTTAAAATATAGACTAATGGAGGGGCGTGATCAGATTTAAAATAGATACATTGAATTGTTTGATACCATGTCATTTTCCGCAGCAAAACAATCATCATCGCATTACAATCGACACAATTTCAAATTGATAATAATAATAATAATAATAATAATAATAATAATAATAATAATATTTGACATCCATAAAGTAAGTCAAATAAAATTAAAAAATTAACAAATTAAAAATTAAAATATAGTATATTTTTACATATTTTCATATATTTTAATTTTTAATGTTTTAATTTTAATTTTTTATTTTATTTAACTACTTTATTTTATTGATGTCAAATATTATTATTATCAATTTAAAATTGTAATGATTATGATGCAATACTTTATCTTTCGCTATCTATGAATATCAGACAATTCAATGCATCAATTTTAAATTTGATCACTCCCCTAACTTACTCTGTATTTTAACATGTTTGGTCCGTAAAGAAAAAAATCATTTCTAGGTCACTCTATCGGCTCGTGTTTAATTTTTCCTTCTTTCTTTTTCTCCCCCTCCTCTTCACCCACTCCTACTCTCTCCTGCCTCTATCCCCCCTGTTTCTTTCTCCCTTCCCCACACAATTTCTTTTTAAACTTTATCTTGAAATATGTTTTTTCTTTTTCCTCTTTACATATTTTTTCCTTTTTCTTTTTTCCTCTCCCTTTTCCTTAAGTTTTGATAAATTGACTCCATTTATTAAAAATAACTACTGTCTGAAGTGTTTATAACCGAATGGATTTTTAAAGATCATGTGTACTCATTATATATATATATATATATATATATATATATATATATAAAGACATTTTTATGTTTATACATTCTTTTTAGAGGTACAAATATTTAAGTAAATGCTCTGATTTATAATAAACAGAATTAATAACATTTACCGGCCTGAATGTCCGAGAAATTTTCATAGAAATTATTCGTCCTCCGACAGGAATCGAACCTGTATCCTATACATAACCGTCATTTAACCTGACGTGTCTTAACCGATCAAGCCACGGAGGAATGTTCGATTAGCAAGGTCGATTTTACTGCTTTTAAACTTTAATCTTCCATGAGTCTCTCACGTAGATTCATATCTGCAAAAAGCGTATCCAAATGTAAACAAATGGCGTCACACATTATGAAATGGTTCAAAGTCCGACAATTATTTTAGGACATTTTTATATTTATACATTCTCTACATTATACATTATCTATAAAAAAATGTGATATATATATATATATATATATATATATATATATATATATATATATATATATATATATATATATATATATATATATTGAATTGGACAATGTCCGACAATTTATTTTAGAGACATTTATGATATGTTTAACGTTATTTTTATAGATACAAGTATTTAAGCAGAGTATTTGCTTAAATACTTGTATCTATAAAAAGAACGTTAAACATATTATATATATATATATATATATATATATATATATATATATATATATATATATAAAGTTTTTAAATTCTGGTATTTCTGTTTTTGAACATATTTACTATTTCGTCACAATATCATCAACTATGTATCAAGCTACTTCTTAATTCTTAAGAATCTCGAATCAAACCATTTTTTGCCAAGCAATTTTTACAAATCTTCTAGAAAACGGAAATAATTTTTCATCATTAATAGTCTTTAGAGATTCGTATAAATGGAAATCTGGTTTTGTTTCCTCGTGGATAAGAATAAACATTCCATGCCAAAATATAGCAGCTTTTCCTGGACACTATAAAAAATACAAAATGCGTTCAAATTTGTCTTCTTTTTAATGGATATTACGTACCAATTCAAGATTTTCATCGACTTATAGCTTCAATCGATTGATCTAGGGGCTTTACTTTTCTCAATAGATTTCGCTAAGGGTTTTACTTGTTCGGAACAATCTTTTGATTCTGCGGAAGGAGGTGAGATATTAGACGAAACAGTTTCAAGTGAAACACATATGCACGGCATCACATTAGCGTTACTACATTATTTACATTATTCGGACTATTGTCCTCATCTTTGTCGCCATATTTATTACAACTTTCCGGCCGTTGTACGCTCCGGCCTTCTTCACGTGGTTGGAATGTCGAACTGAACCCTTTATTTCGCTCACTCGAGTAGACTGTTCTAGTTCCACGTGCCAAGTTTAATGGATGTCAGTTATCCTTCATTTCGTGATTTCATAAGAAACACTAAATCAGTTCAAAAATTCGCCCAGAAATGTCATAACTTTTCGACTCGTGGACAAGACCGGTATGCCAAACGCTGTCAAAGGCTTTCGAGATGTCCAAAGAAACGGCCCGTGCCTCACCAGTCTTATCTAAAGTATGATAGATTCTTTTAGTAATAATCGTTAAAACATCAGCAGTTGACCTAGAGAAGCAAAAATCATATTGTTTATCTACATTATTTAAATTTTTCGGACTGTTGTTTTCATTTTTATTGTCATGAGCACAACGTTTCGGCACTTGTACGCTCCGGCCTTCTTCAGGTGATTGGAATCTCGAACTGAATCCTTTATTTCGTCCTCAAGGACACATGACCAAATGGATAAAAGCGTTGGTTGGATCAGTGAATTGACCCAAAATGTTGTGAGTTCAGTACCTGGCTATGTCAGAGGTCAACAACAACTTGGAGAATTGAGTTAAAAGCGAGATAACTGAGACGTCATGGCACGTGGAACTAGAACAGTCTACACCGGAGGACCGAATAAAGGCTTCAGATGATGAAAATTCCAATCACCTGAAAAAGGCTTGAAGAATATGGCAATAAAGATGAGGACAAGAGTCCGAACAATGTAAATAATGTAAATAGTTACAATACCTCACCACAAAAATATAGACAGATCCTGAAGAAGGCTGGAGCGTAAAGTGTCCGACACGTCGTGAATATGGCAATAAAAATGAGGACAACAGTCCGAACAATGTAAATAATGTAAATAGTTACAATACGTCATCTCAGAAATAAAGACAGATCCTGTGGAAGGCTGGTGCATACAACGGCCGAGAAGTCGTGAATATGTCAATAAAGATGAGGACAACAGTCCGAACAATGTAAATCAAGTAATTACAATACATCATCACATAAATATCGACTCAAATTCTTTAACCACATCATTATTAATACTATGACCATTATTATTATTATTATTATTATTATTATTATTATTATTATTATTATTATTATCACACAAATCAATCAGTCACCCTCAATCGCGAGAGGTTCTTTAGCTTTGTATTTTGTGATCTTTGTGGTAAAATATATACTCAGAATTAATTAACAATATGTCGATTCAAATTATCAACCCTTCTGTCTCTGGCATGTGTAGTTTGGAATCAGTTATTTCCTCTAACAGGTCATCGCATAAAAATTGAAGCATATAAGCCTAAACCCTGGAGATACCAACTCCATCGAAAACAGGCTCCATTGCACGCAATGAACTGGTCAATCTTTACCTCAACCCAATGTTAAATTATTCCTTCATATTTAGCATCTCTTTTTGCAGAAGTCTCCAGTCTAATTTTGCTTGACTAAAACGATCTTCGTCCTCTGTTGAGATAAAATTGATATCATTGTAATCGCTATCCAACCTTGCCCGGGCGACAAGGCACCGGCTGTACGTCACTCATTGTTGCTATGGCGACCAGGACACTTGCAGTTTTCAATAACTAAGCAAGATGTCATTGTTCCCTGCTTTAAATTGTCCGAGTACATGTTCAGCGACAAGGTTATTGTATTTTTATTGATTTTATTTTAAGCGGACACACAGGCTCTTCGTCTGTCGTGTAGTATCTAGAACGTAATGGATACACACGGACACACAGAGGCAGTTAATTCGTCCTTTGTCGCAATACAGAGAGAGAAATATAGAGTTCTCGGTAACTTTTCTACTCTTGTGTTTCGTTGTTTGTTTGTTTTCATCATTTTCTTGGCAGTATTTTTTATGTCTGGAACTGACCAATCACGTTTCAGTTTTGTGCTTTTTATAAAAATGAAGCTGTTTTTTGTTGTCTGCTGATCTGTCAAATTCTTTCTTCTTACAAATTGATCAGAAAGCCGAAAATGTTTATTATATTTTTTTATGAATTATTGATATGGGGTGTTATTATTATTATATAATCATCATCATTATATTTCTATTCCTGCTATGTTAAAACTAGCAACTAAATCTTCGCGTAGACATAAAGTAATTGTCAAGGCTACATTTTATAATTTGTTATTTTAACCCCGAAAACATCACTAGCATTACATGGACAAAGTTATAATTTTGTATTTTTCTTAAGCTGGGATTTCCAGGGATTTTTTCAATATGTTGTTGTGTTCCTTTTTTTATCATTCCAAGCGTACCTACTACGACTGGTATTATATTATTATTGTTTTTATTTCCTTTGATTTCTGGTGTTTACACGTTTCTTTCCGAGTGCCGCCCAGGGACCTAAGGTTAGAAATGGCATCATAACACTTTCCACAGACAAAAAAAATTTGTGGTCTCTAATAACAATGTCTGGGCGGTTGGCTTTGATTGTTCTGTCAGTGTGCATTGTGTAGTCCCAGAGAATTGTAACAGGTCCTATCTCAGTAACCGGGTCTGGGTGGTGTTCATACCAGTTTCTTTCAGTTTCCTTCCCGTAGAAGTTGCATATTTTCCAGTGCAGATATTGGCCCACTCTGTCATGCCGGGTTTTATACTCAGTGGGTGCCACTATCGTGCAACCTGATACAAGATGATCAATTGTTTCTGGATATTTATCACAGAATCTGTATTTTGGGCTAACACAGTATTTTAGTATATGTGCTTGATAATTCCTAGTTAAAAAGCACTGGTCCTGTGCAGCAAGGATAAAACCTTCAGTTTCAGCTTTCAACCCTGCACTACGTAGCCACTGATGGGTACGGGTTTTGTCTACGTTAGCTTGTTTGGTACGGGCAGAGTACTGGCCATGAAGCGGTTGAAATTGCCATTGTTTCTGCCTCTGGTCGGTTGCATTTATCTTTGCTCTCTTTTTTAAGTATTTTTCAGCTTCAGCCGCTGTATTGTGCTTTACTATTTATTATTATTATTATTGTTATTATTATTATTATTTGTGTATGCTATGCTTCCTGATTTGCATCTTGGAGAGCCGGGTCTAAACTATTAACAAAACATTCTTCCGGCAACTACAAATATTATCACAGAATAATTTCAGAATCAAATCTTCTGAAGTGATGGAATGCTAGTCTTTATTCCGATTTTTTAATGCCGGTCTTTAGGTTCGTTTGTAAAGACCCCAACTCCCACCTTTTTTTTTACAAAAATCGTATCGCCCCAAGCAAGGCAGAGCAGCGACTAATACGCATCGGGTTATATGATGTAGAGGAATTAGGCACAGATATATGAGTAATGCGTAGAAAGAGAAAAGAGCAATAAATAGCGATTGACATTGAATTTAAATTTTTGTCCCACAAAGGAGAAATGTGAGAAAATAAATTTACGGCAACATCTAGCCAGCTCATCTGCCAAATGCGCTTAAATTCATACAGTTTACGTACAATAGCGAAGATCTCATCCAAACAATTACCATGAAAGTATTTCTGAAAAAGGCACAGAGAGTTAACCATACGGCGGTGGGCAAGCGACTAAAAACGAGACGCCAGATCAGGACCAGTAGTATTGCTGATTCTACTTTGGATGTTATCAAGGAGATCCAGGTAATTAGCAGAGGCACCAGACAATATATGGCAGCAATATTCTAAGCATGGATGTATGGTAGACTTGTAGATATGCAAGATAGATTCCGGAGAGAAAAATTTTGTTATCTGGCACAGTGAACAGATTTTCTTAGCTGCTGACATAGCAAGGGATTCAATAATGTCTTTCCCCTTCTTGTTAGCTGATAACGTTAGTCCGAGAAGGCGCAACGGGTCATTTTCCTGGAGGATAGCATCAGCCATGCTGATGGAAGGCACAGAGGAGTCTCTCAGGTGATTAATGGAGAGAAGTTTAGTTTTGGAGGCGTTAACTATGGACTTGAGTTCGTTTTGGACATCAGCTCTCATTCTGACCTTGTTAGACTCATCAGCCTTACTATCGAGGTCGGAGTAAATGGTCGTGTCGTCAGCGTAGATGCCAATTTGAGAGCTGACTTCATCGGGAAAGCCGTTGATAAAGAATTTTAAAAAAACAATGTAGGACCAAGGATGGCGACATGAGAGACACCTGCGTTTCATTTAACGATTTGATAGGAACGACTAGATCAGCTCAAATATGTGCCCGGAAATGCCCTAACTTTTCAACTTGTGTAGAAAACCTGAATACCAGACCATGTCAAAGGCTTTCGAGTTTGTTTTTTTTATCTAGAGTATGATATACTCTTTCCACAATTATTGTTAGTACATCAGCAGTTGACTCGAAAAAACAAAAAAAACTTTTTGAATGTTGAAATCCCATAAGATAATGACTTTGTCTATTTCAGTCGCCATCTCTGATTCGTGGCGGTATCATTTCTGTTCGACTTGCTTAGTCTATATGCATCAGATGACAGTTCATTTTATTGTGGCAGCGCCTTTATTGTTCCTGCGCAATAATTCCACCAAGGTGGATCACATTTTTTCACATACATGCCGCACAGTCTGCACTTGTCCGAATCCAATTGGTTATAGATATTCTTCTAGACAGAACTACTATTTAGGGCGTGGTCTTAGTCGTATTATTATGATTTTTCTAAGGCACTTCACCCCAAGCAAGGCGGGAGTGCCACTAGCACGCAAGGGTTTACAGAGGATTGAGAACAAGAGGAAAGGGGCGTGTTTGAGGAAAGGATAAAGAGAAGGACGCGGAAAAAGCTCGGGGTGTCAGATGTCGATTGGCATTACACTTGAATATTTAAAGATTATAGTCATCGGGGAAGCAAGTAAGGGGAAGGGAGTTTCACAGACGGGAAGTGCGAGAGAAGTAGCTGTGGGAGATGAAGAGACGGTTAGAGTTAACAGTCCTGACAGTGAAAGTATAGGAGCGAGATGCCAGCCTGGTAGCTCGCTTATTCATGCAGTCCAGGAACCAGCGAATGTAGATCGTCGGAACAGTTGCCGTGAAAATATTTGTAGAAGAGACAGAGGGAGGTCACGGCACATTTGTCGGATAGCGATTTTAGACTAGATGCCAGATCAGAACCTATCATCTCCCATACCCATCTTTGGATTTTGTCAAGAATACGTACAGCGAGGGAACCAGACCATATATGACAGCAATATACTAAATTATTAAGCTTGTCCCTGTCTTCGTTAATTCGACCTGCCAATACTCATGAATAATGAACTATTCCATTTTGATCACGTGAGAAGAAAGATATTCAGCATATGAAGCTACTTGGTTTCAGGGAGAAAATGAAAGAAAGAGGGGGACGTAGAAGCGTTTAACGCCTATTTCAATGAAATGGAAAAAATGTTTTCAATTTCATATATTTTCATTTGTACCTTCTTACTCATTAAAAGATCGACCAGCATTTCATATTTATCATTGTTATTGCAATAATTTGTTAAAGTTGTAAGCTCAAATATTTAACGATTCGATAGGGCAATTTCTCCAGATATTGTATTGCCGTGTCATGTCGTTTCATTTGTACCCACTTCTTAAAATAACGACCAACATTCATATTTATGATTGTTATTGCAATATTTTGTTAAAGTTGTAAAGCTCAAATATTTAACGATGCGATAAGGCAATTTCTCCAGATATTGTATTGCCGTGTCATGTCGTTTCATTTGTACCCACTTCTTAAAACAACAACATTTTACCATATTAAATTATATATGAACGAGGCTCTATGCTTTGAACTTCTGATAACACTTCAGGTCCCTACAAGCCTCATGTAAAACTTATGTTATCGCCAAATATACTGGAAAGACGTTTGTCACTTTTTAACGGCTATGCGTGTTTTCAGATGTGGTCACCTAATCCCTATAGTAAACACCCGATCAGGCACATTTGTGTTTCTTCAATACCCACACAACCCAAACTGTGGTTATTACTACAACTATACTAAGCGTACATTAGTTACTGCTTCTGTGAGAGAGCGCTTCATTTGGCGTGATCAACAGTTTATTGATTGAATCATTGAATACTTTATTACAGCTTATTAATTCTCTGTGGATTATTTCTAGATACATGTCTTACTATTTAATCCTAATTCTAAAGTGAGGAAGAGGTGAATTCATGCTTTTCCCAAAGATATTTATGCGTAAGTGAATATATCGATCCCGACTGTAATTCGAACTCGGCTCTCCGGTTTCTAATTCCGAGCCAATCCAAATATTCATTACGACAAACCGCACACCCGCAGACTAATAGATTTACCAAAGCCAGTAAGGGCAAACCCTCAGTCACGATGACTTGCGACCTCGTGCTAGAATATCCATCTGAACAGTTCTGTCTACCCAACTTCACTCATATGGCTTGGATCTATCATTGGTAACGTTTTCGGATACGTTGCTACGATGTTGCATCGTTTCCCAAGCGGATATTATCAAGGCGTCACCTCCCTAAAAATAGACCAATTTGACATCTGGGCCCAGTACTTATAGTTCCAATAGTAACATTCTAATCCTCCCGCTAAGCGTCCAAAATGGATATAATTATATTCATATGATAACATTGGCAAGGGAATTTCAGCCTATCTAATTTCATTAAAATTAAGTTATATCAGGCCAGTATTTAGTCCGTTGTTACCGACAATATATACACTTCTCAAACGCTGGCTTCGTTGTTGCTAATGACTACTCATCTGACTTCTCACCCCAACCCGGAGAGACAGCATTTTTCGCAAGTAGGCCGTTGAATGCCGTCTCCTGAAGGAAGAAGAAATAGAGAAATGGAAGGAATGCTCAGAGCATTATCTTGGCTTGAACAGTTCAACCCCGTCGCACGGACGACCAGCAGTTACTTCGTTTACTGGATTTTGCGAGATAGCAAATAAAGGTTAGCGGTCAGCCAAATAAAGATTATCGGTAGGATAGATGCAGCAGGGGTTTTATCCTGGAGGGACGAAGTTTATTAAACATGTTTACAGTAGCTTATTTGGTTTAGGGTTCAGGCATATTCGACACACACATACACACACACACACACACACACACACATACCTACACACACACACACATATATATATATATATATATATATATATATATATATATATATATATATGAAGAAATATAGTTTTAAGGTGTGCTATATTTATTATTATATAATATAGAACGAAACGACCGTCCAATGCTTTCTGTATTCTGATGAGGTTTCTAGACTGGATGAATTACTTAATTATAAATCTCAAATCCTCCTAATTACTTGTATATCCTAAGCTTGAACCGGCTTGGTGATAGTAGTGGTGGCTCGAGGGGGCACAGTCCTATGGGTAAAAAAGGAAAGAAAGTTGAGATCCATCACGGCGCTATATCGAGTTTGCCTGGAAACGTAACTGTCCGGGTTTCAATTCCCGATAGTGGATGCACACTGTTGATGAGTCCCAAATATAGGACGAAACGACCGTCCAGTGGTTTCTGTTCTGTTGAAGTTTCTAGACTCGATGAATTACATAATTATATATATATATATATATATATATATATATATATATATATATATATATATATATATATATATATATATATATATATATATATATATATATATATATATATATATATGTCTATGCGTGTGTCTGTGCGTGCGTATTGATATAATAGGAAAGAACTGTTAGATTGATGATCCGTACTTTTGTTTTTATTTTTAAAACAGTGCTCGATACAGAACTGGAGCCTAGATTATCATCATATTGTTTCAAAACATATGATTCCATCGCGACACAGAAATTACTGTTTCGAACCTGGTCAGAAGAATTCAGGGTTAATTTCAATATTAAACGTTAACTACCGGGTGGCAGTCTCATCCTCAAGCGATGTTTGGAATAACTATGCTACGGAATGTTTATTCATTTATAGGTTTGAAATGGGGGTGTTCTAAGGTTTGTTTATCATTATCAAGGGGTCACTGCTTTGATTGAAGTAGGGGTGTTTGTTATGTGCCAAGTTTTTGCAGTCGTCAAAGGTTGGGTTGTTTTTCTTTTGTTTTTTTATTTTTTTATTTCTTTTTTCTAAAATGACTAATCTTATCCGACTCCCTGCTAAAACTCTAACTAAATCCTAGAAACCTCTAAAAAACATGAAAAAAAGACTGGTAGACCTGGAAAGGAGGAGTCACCCAATATTGAGTGTAAGGGGGTCATTTATATTTCAATTTTTTTATTTTTAAAATAAGAGACATTTTGTGCAGCACTATATATATATATATATATATATATATATATATATATATATATATATATATACATATACAAGTGTGGGATTGGTATATACGGAGTAAATTCAAATAACCAACAATTATTATTCTTTAAAGAGTGCTCAATACAGAGTAGAGCAGACAAAATCATTTATTTATTTAAATATTATAACATAAATATGTTATAAAATCACTACAAATTTAGGCATTTTGTTTCAACACCTCTAGTGTCTTATCAAGTGATACATCATCACTTGATAAGACACTGGAGGTGTTGAAACAAAATGGCTATTTTTGTAGAGATTTTATAACATATTTATGTTATAATATTTAAATAAATAAATGATTATATATATATATATATATATATATATATATATATATATATATATATATCAAGCATGAAGCAGGCTGTCGTCGCTGGGTGTTGACTTCAATGTCCACTTTTATATGTACATACGCTTTATCCCTAATATTGAGCATTTTAATCCATAGCTGTGAATTTCAAACATTTTGAAACTATTTTGATCATACATATATATATATATCTGTGTGTGTGTGTGTGTGTGTGTGTGTGTGTGTGTGTGTGTGTGTGTGTGCGTGCGTGCGCGTGCGCGCGATGGAAACTGAATAACAAAGTCGGGAGATTCTTTGTAATACCTTTCGCTTTCTGAAAAGAACTTCATCGGATTTTCTTAAAAATGTTAAGTTCAAATCTTTTTCCTCTCAGAAAACTCGACATGTGCCTTTTTAATCATTAACAGAAGAGTTATGATTCATCAGAAATTTCAGATAGGAAAACCGTGAAATTTTGACGGATTAAAATTAGTTCTTCTTCTTCTTCTTCTTCTTCTTCTTCTTCTTCTTATTATTATTATTATTATTATTATTATTATTATTATTATTATTATCATCATTATTTTCATTATTATTATTATTATTATTATTATTATTATTATTGCTCTTTCAAGGAGAGGATGAAAAGCGTTACACAGATTGTTTCTACTTTGTCCTACCTACAAACGTTCAGAAACTAACAGTCACATAGGGTTTGATAAGATTGCTGAAGGCTCTGTGCAGAACCAACCAAATACTTTTTGCAAGTATCGAATACAGAGAAATGGTACACATAGTGTGCCACAGGGACCAAACGCTTCTGGATTTTTAATTCCCAGTTTCCGTCTCTTTGATTGGTTGTCAAATAAGTCTTTCATGATATTTTACTCATAATAGAGAAAAATGGATGTGTGCGTGTGTGTAATGGGAACTGAATGACAAGAGATTCTTTGTAATGCGTTTCGCCGACTGAAAAGAACTGCATTGAACTTCAAAGAAACGGATGGAAAGCGTTACAGAGATTGTTTCCACTTTGTTCTACATATAAGTGTTCAACAGCTGTCGTTAGAAAGGAACAGTGACATGATACTGCTCAAGATTTGTGCAGAACCAACCAATTACTTTTAGGAAGAATCGAATATAGAGAAATGGTACACATAGTGTGCCACAAGGACCAAACACTCCTCAGGTTTTGAATTCCGAGTTTACGTCTCTTAGACTGGTTGTCAAATAAACCTCTCCTGATATTTGTACTGAAGTAATATATATATATATATATATATATATATATATATATATGTGTGTGTGTGTGTGTGTGTATATAAATTGAAGTCAACACTCAGAGGCGACAGGCTGTTTCACGCTAGACGCAATCGTCAGGCCGCGTCTAGCTTGAAACAGCCTGTCGCCTCTGAGTGTTGACTTCAATGTTCACTTTTATATTTATATTTACGCTCTATCTCTGATATTGAGCAGTTTGTCCAATAAATATAGCACACCTTAAAACTACATTTCTTTATAGATACATATATATATATATATATATATATATATATATATATATATATATATATATATATATATATATATATATAATTATTGTCATCCACAGACAGACTATTTCACTGTATCACAGCTCTTCAGTGCGGTTAGACGTCCGGTTGCCTCTAGCTAGGATCGAAGCTCGACTGAATTGGCGTCAGTCGGAAATTCTACCACTAAGCCGTCGGCGCACGGCAGGGATTAGGTGAATTTTAGCGTATTTATTTTTAGACAGGACTCAATTCTACCGAAGAGTCATGCTATATTAGTTTTAATAGTCACTGTTTACAAACCCACGCTTCCTTCTCACAGAGCTCAACCGAAATTAATTTTCAGGAGCCAATATAGTGACTATTACGGCTAATAATGCAAGACTCTTCGGTAAATCGAATCGAGTTCTCTCAGTCACTGTGTGTATATCTAAAAATAAATACGCTTAAATTCACCTTCTTCTCTGCTGTGCGCCAACGGCTTCAGGGTAAAATTTCCGACTGACGCGAATTCAGCCGGTTTTCGATTCTAGCCAGAGGCAACCGGACGTCTAGCCACACTGATGAGCTGTGATACAGCGAAACAGTCTCTCTGTGGATGACAATATATATATATATATATATATATATATATATATATATATATGTTGTGTATTTAGGTAACAATCCTTCATTTATGCATGTTTCATTAAAAACGACAGACAAGGTACTATGATTAATCGTTTATTTAAGTTTTCTTGTGTTCGGACAAGTGTTTACTTTTTGTGACACAGAGTGTCTAGAGACCGTCCCATTTTTCTATAATTTCTAGCGCTTACGCCTATACTTTTAGCCATTATCAGGGATGATCTTATTTTTGCTTTTTAACTGAGTGTGTGCTTTGTGTGTATGTTTTTAGTGTTATAGAAATGTTGTATTTTCCGAACACAGCAGCAACATGAATTAACTTTATACTAAGTCGTTTTGTACTTTTCTGACATAATAAATATCACTTTAGACCAAAAAAAATTTAACTTGAAAAAAAAAAAACTGAAAGGTGACAGTTTTTTTGTAGCCCAGTATTTTTGCATGACTTGGCTTAGAATGCTCTATCACCCATCATACATCATCAAGGAAAATACAAAAACTGGTTTTCTGGTTCTCAAAAATCATACAATGCACTGAGAGGAGCATACGGCTAAAGATTCTCGATGCGGGATAAAATGAACAAAAGTAATTATTTTACCAAACTGACTCAACAGTTTTGCATCCCAATCTATTCTCCTTTTAGAGATAGTCTCTATCTCAGATTTTTAAAGCCACATATATAGAGGGGTTGAAAAAATAATTGAAACACTTGTTAAATTGAAAGAAAATCTATTTAATATGGAGTTGGTCCTCCTTTAGCCTCACAGACAGCTTTAATACGTCTAGGAATGGAATCATACAGCTTCCTGACCTCATCCAGAGGAATTTTCACCCATTCTTGCATTAATACCTTCTCCAGCTCTTTACGACACAACGGTGGAGGATAGCAGCTCCTAAATTGTTTCTCCAGAATGCACCACAAATGTTCAATAATATTGATATCTGGAGATTGGGGAGGCCACTCCATGTGTTCTAGCTCACTTTCATGCTCTTCATACCAATTCTAAACCACTCGAACGGTATGTATTGGAGCATTATCGTCTTGGAAGATGCAGTCACCATCAGAGAATAAAGCCTTGGCCATTGGATGAACATGATCTTCCAAAATGTTCAGGTAATTTTTGCTGTTAATTCTACTATGCAGGGAAACTATTGGTTGACATTTCCATGATATGGCGGCCCAAACTATCACTGATCCCCCTCCATGCCTCAATGTTGGAAGAAGGCAGTCAGGGTTGTAAGCTTCTTTGGGCTGCCTCCATACATGAACTCGCCCTGAAGTTGGGAAAACAGAAAAACTGGACTTCTTTGAGAATATGACTTGCTTCCATTGGTCTGCAGACCAGGCATTGTGATCTCTGCATCACTTCAACCTCTTTTGAATGTTGCGAGTGGAGAGAAGCGGTTTCCTCACAGCGGCACTTCCATGATATGCAGACTTATGGAGCTCACGGTGAACAGTTTTAGTAGAAACTGAACTATTCAGATGGTTATTCAACTCAGCAGTCACTTT